>CM037876.1:116867842-117401249 GCA_021292165.1 Shinisaurus crocodilurus | reverse complement strand
CGCCACTTCCCGCCCACTCCCACGCAACCGTAATCCGCGCTTCTCCGCCCACCCCCGCACCGTAACCGCCCGCTTCCCGCCCACCCACCCCCCGTAACCCGCTGCTTCCCACCCACCCCACCTAACCCCTGCTTCCACCCACCGACAAACCCCCGCTACCCACCCCACCGTAACCCGCCGCTTCCCGCGCTTCATCCCTGCCGCCGTCCTAACCTGGTCTCCGCCATCCAGCACCCCGAGTCCACCACGCCGGCACTGCTCGCGGCACATGCCATCCTGGACTCCACCCGCCCTCAGTTTTGAAAAAACAGCGCGGGCGATGGGGTCCAGGATGGACCGCCGGGAGCAGGTCCTGTCGCGTCACTTCCGCCGCACCGGAAAGTGACGCGACCGGAACGAGCGGGCGGCGAGGTGGATAACGTAAAGCCTGTTCCGCGCCCTGCTTTAAGCTCTTCCCCTCGCCGCCGGCTTGGTCCGTCGCGGCACTATCCAGCATGGCGAAAGAACGAAGTTGACACGACGGGACACACTGCTCCGTCGCGTCTAATCCGGGCCCCCGCCCGCGCTGTTTTCAAAACTGCAGCGTGGGCCGGAGTCCAGGATGGACGTGGAGGGAGCGGCAGCGGCCTCGAGCGGAGGCTGGTGGCGGAGGCACCGGCAGCAGCAGCAGTGCGCAGGGGACCAGGTAGGATGGCGGGGGGCGGGGGGGTCCCTGCGGTGGGCGGCAGTGGCGGGGGCGGTCCTGCAGCGGCAGCGGGGGATGGCGCGGGGGGTGGCGCGGGGGGTGGCGCGGGGGTGGCGCGGGGGTGGGGGGTCCTGCGGCGGCAGCAGCGGGGCGGTCCTGCGGCAGCGGCAGTGAGGGGGGCGGGGGATCTTGCAGCGGGGGTGGCGGGGGGGTCCTGCACCGGCGGCGGGGGCAGCATGAAGGAGGCGGCACAGGGAGTCCCAGTGAGTCCGGCCCCCCAACAGGCTGAGGGACAATGAACTGGCCCCCCGTGTAAAAAAGTTTGAGGACCCCTGCAATAGAGCTACAAAATAACAAAGCTGATTCCTTATCTCTCCCAGGCACACACTAGTTACCTGGGGGCCGGTTCCCTTCAGGGTTGGTTTCAGCACAGCCCTGCCACCGAGGAGACTACCACACCTACCCTAAGGTCCGAGATGGGTAGCCCTCCTCAGGGCTTGCCTTTGCCACATTCAGCTAATTTCACCAGGAGCTACCTGAGGCCGGATCCTGAGGCCAGCCCGAAGGCTTGGACCTCCGCGCAGCTTGTTGCCACGATCCGCGCAGCTTGCAACGACGACAACAGACAAAAGCCACACCTTGGCAATATACCTTTCCCCCTCCCCTCCTCCTTTCTGTAGCTCCGCTGCCTCTAGCCAATCAGGATGAACTTCACCTGGCCAGGCAGGGGGAGGGGTGACTCATGACTACAGGGCTTGAACCCCATTTGCATTTCAAAGAGCCTAGCAGACATTGGGACGCCAGGCAGGGGCCATCAAGAGGAACCATGCACACCCCGCCCCCCCAGCCTCTAGCCACCCTGGTTCAAACATGAGGAGGTGTGTGTGTGTGTGTGTGTGTGTGTGTGTGTGTGCAGGCTTTTCTCCACATATGTAAAATATGTCTGCCCAGTGCCCAAACATTATCAGGCAGATACAAAAAAAGGTGTGTGTGTGTGGAAGAAGGTTCTATGTTTGTAATGAAACAATGAATATAGATGTGTTTGTTTATTAATTTATTTATTATATTTATTCCCAGCCTTTTTTCCTGCAAGGAACCCTCCTCTCCATTTTATGTGTTTGTTTGTTTGTTTATATATTTTATTTATACCCCGTGTTTGTTTGTTTATTATATTTATACCCCACCTTTTTTCCTGCAAGGAACCCTCCTCTCCCTTTTATCCTCACAACAACCCTGTGAGGTAGGTTAGGCTGAGAGTCAGTGACTGGCCCAAAGTCACCCAGTGAGTTTCATGGCCGAGCGGGGAATAGAACCCGGATCTCCCGAGTCCCAGTCCAAAACTCTCACCACTACACCACACTGGCTCTCAATCACACTGGTTACTGATTAAGATTGCTTTTCTGAGCTTATTTGAAGCTTCAGTGTGGGTACAATATGTTCTTACCATATTTTATCCTCACAATAATTCTGTGAGGCAAGTTAGGCTGAGAGACATTTGGAGGCAAGTTAGGCTGAGAGTACCATAGCCAATGAAATATTTCATTAGTCGGATCAGGACAATGCTTGGATTCAGAATCCTCCCATTGCCAGATTCTGTCTGTGGCAGGCTTTTGATCCAGGAAAGCATTTTTGCTGGCAGAATGAGAGAGAAAATGTTTTTGTCCATTACTCCCTCCCCCTGCAGTCCCCTATGCCACCCAAAAATCTGATCTGGAGGGTTGGTTGGGGACCCTCTGGAACAATGTGGCTGGTGGCACTGGGGGCTGCAGTGGAAGGAGGAATCAGAGGAAATTGCCTTGCACACACACACACACACACACACACACACACCACGTTTCCCACTAAGAGTGCTCCGGCTGGCAGGAGGAGATGCTGGAACCAACCCGGTATCACCATACTTTCCCCCCAGCAGAATATGTATGAAAGTAATTCTTGACGAAAAAATACCCAATTTGTTAAGATTACAGTTGTGAAAAGACACTGTATAATTCAAACATTTCCTTTTCTAATCAATAGTACCAATCCAGCCAACATAAGTCCCATTGGTTGGATCCAAACTTGTCATACTTAAATCATAAGTCCCATAACATAAGTCCCATTGATTTAAATGAGTATACTCTACATATGACTGACTCTGGATCTAATCAATTGAAGTTAAGTGTAGTCTCAACAACTGTAGTCTGGGACATGCAGCATTGCAGCACAATACTATGCATGTTTACTCAGACGTAAGTCCCATTGTGTTCAATCGGGCTTAGTCCAAAGTAAGTGAGCATAGGATTGCAGCCTATGTCATGAGTAACTTTAGTTGGATTGGGACCATGATCTGTATCTGAAGAATCTGCATCTTCTCATTCTGCACTTCCATTGTGCTGTTTTTCAGTTTGAAAAGAGACATCAGTTCATATTAGCATTATGGATGCCAGGGATGTTGAAGAGTCCTTGGCCTCGAGTCACGAGTCGAGTCACGAGTCTTTGGACCCGAGTCTCGAGTTGAGTCTCGAGTCCGAGGTCCAAAATGGTGACTCGAGTCCCGAGTCCCTCCCAAAGCGGCGGCCCATAGAGGGAGTGGGAGGGTCTCCGTGAGAGGAAGAGGAGCTGCCCTTCCTCCCGTGGAGACCCTCCCGCTCCCTCCATGGGCCGCCGCCGTTGCCGCCACCACAGCCAGGGATGTATTACGAGCCCTCCCTGGCAGCGGCACGGCCCGATCTCGCTCTTCTGAGAGGCACGGAGAGCGTTCTCCGCGCCGCTCGAGTCGCCACCGCCGCTGCCTGCCGCCGCCGCCTCGCTGCCTCACCGCCACCTGCCCGCCGCCGCCATTCACCTCGTCGCCGCTGCCTTGCCGCCACCCACCCACCGCCGCTGCCGCCATTCACCTCGCCGCCGCTGCTGTTCACCTCGCTGCTGCCGCCGCCTCACTATCGCACGCCGCTGTGCTGGTCCCGTCGTGTCACTTCCAGCGCGGCGGAAGTGACGCGACGGGACCCTGCTCCAGCGTGCTTGGCCGCCGCCACTCTGTTCCCCCCGCCAAAAACAGAGCGGCGGCGGCCAAGCGCGCCTGAGCAGGGTCCCGTCATGTCACTTCCGCCGCGCCGGAAGTGACACGACGGGACCGGCGCGGCAGTGTGCGATGGCGAGGCGGCGAGGCGGTGACATGAACGGCGGTGGCAAGGTGAACGGCGGCGGTGGCGGGTGGGCGGTGGCGAGGCAGCGAGGTGAACGGTGGCAGCAAGGTGAACGGTGGCGGCAAGGTGAACGGTGGCGGCGTGCGTGCATGCGGCGGTGAGGCAGTGAGGCGTGTGGAGGCGGTGGCGGCATGCGGCGTGCGATGGCGGTGAGGTGAGCGGCGGTGGCATGCGGGCGGCAACGGCAGTGAGGTGAGCGGCGGTGGCGGGCGGGCGGTGAGGTGAGCGGCGGGCGGTGGTGGCGGAGTCCTTGGGGTCGAGTCAGAGGGGGGGGGACTCAGTCCAACTCACAAGTCGAGTCCTCGAGTCCGAGTCCCCATCCCTGATGGATGCTGAAATAGCATTTTACATATTGCTCTATGTTAGTTTACACTTAAAGTACACTTAATGGGGACTCTAGCTGAGTTGGATGTCCCTACGTCTGGGGTCTCCAATGTTGTGCATGGGGTCACCAGACACCTCTTTTGGTGCCCACCAGGATCCCTGCCCCTCCTGATTTTTAATTTATTTCTTAAGATTATTTAAATTCCTTTTTTTTTGTAAAACTGGGAGGCTGCATGCTGCAAAGAGAAGGGCTGTCCTCCATCTTTATTTGGGTTCAAAAGAGTGATTTTGTGTTTTGGAGCTCAAAACACAAGGCAGAACCTCTGCCTTGTAGTTAGGTTCTTGAGCAAGTTACATTTCTTTCAGTCTCACCAGTCTGCCTTCTAGGAAATGAGTGTTTCATGACCGCCCATGCCCACCAGGACAGTCATTTTATGTATGGGCAACCCCCACCATGGCTGCCATTTTGTGAGAGCACCCACAACATTATCTCAAAACTCCAAATGTGCCCAGTCTGACCCAAAAAGGTTTGGGCCCCTCTTCTAACTCATGTAGCTTCCTACTGGACACTGGCTTGCAGCTTTTACTTTTTTGCTGTCTTTCTCCCTTGTCAGTATCCGGTGCCTTCAAACTTTTTGATATTCCCAATTTCGATGCATATTGGTGTGTCTTTTGCCAACTGAAAGCCAGGGATAGATCTGTAGGAAGCTCTACCTTATGGCTGTGCTGTAAAGTCACAACCATCCAGGAATTCAGTTCTTGTTATCAAAAGGGCTCTGGTAAGTGAGGAAGTGATCCTTTCCTGTCTTAAAATTAATTTCTTTTTTTTAAAAAACTATTCAAATTTATTCAAGTATTACAGATACAATTAAGCTGAATGCAAAGAATCAAAAAGTTCAAAGCAGCCATGGAATACATTCAGTATGTCACAAGTTTAAACTCATTTCCTCTTGCACCTAAGGTTCTTCTTCGTGATCATCTGTGTATCACACACATATGGGTTCTCTGCGCCTGCGCTAAGACCGTTTCGGGTAAAATTCTATAGCTGAGGCAAATCGGGCGGGAGCCCCTCCCCCATCATGCTTGCTCCTTAGCGCAGCTCCCGCCCGTTCCCTCAGTTCCCTGAGACCACCATTGCGACGAGTCGTTTGGGTTCTTCTCTCTACAGTTTTTCAGCTGAGCTATTCTCTTATATATCTTCACATTTCTCCTCAGATCTTTTCGTATTCTGCGTTATCTTTCTATTTTGACTCTAATTTTCTTCTTTAAAAAAAAAAAATTACTTCAAAAAAATCGTTACTATCTCCTCATCTCTCCCCCATTCTTGTCCCTCTTCGTTGACTTTATATTTCTAACTATGCCTCCTAAGGCGCCTTTTAGGAAATGTGTGCGGTATGGGACTAAAATCCCACCCGCGGACAGGCATTCATTGTGCCTACTTTGTCTCAGGCAGTCTCATGTAATGGAGACTTGCCCACACTGCCAGGCCTTTACCAAGCAGGCCCGAAAGCTCCGCTCTACAAAATTGAGAACCCTCCTATGGGAGCAATCCCTCTCTGCAGTGGCACCTGATCCGGAGGAAAAGCCTGGGGGCTCCCGGCCGCGTTCCTTTCCAACGCACACTCAGACTTCGGAGAGGTCTTCAAAAACGCAAGAGGCCTACGCAGCAAGAAAGCTAGCAAAAATTGCCAGAAAAACCAAGGAGGAGCTTATCAGAAAGGAAAAGAAAAAGAAAAGCAAAGGTCCCTCATCGACTTCAGCGACTCTGGCTGTCTCTGAGCAAGTTGCCATAACTGCTCCAATGGCAATGGAGACTCGGGATCGACCGACAGAGTCGGTTTCTCGTTGGTCTCCATTAGCCTCGACGTCTCATTGGGACCGAGAGCCGCGTTCGAAGTCACCATTGAGGGTGTTGGCGTCGGTGGCAGCCACGTCTCTCTCTGAAGGGGAGATAATAGAATCTCCAGCCCTTCCCCAACTTGAAGAGCAGTTGCTCCCTCTGGCTCGTTCTCGATCTAGATCAAGAGAATCTCGTATCAGACTGTCCACCTCTCCAGTATATTATCGTGAGAGGATGGAATCCGTGTCTCATCAATCTCGATCTCCTCGGTATCGAGACCGTTCTACTCTGTCCATGGCATCGACTTCGAGATCCTATTATTCCCGCTACCGCTATGAGGGGCCGCGTAGCTGGGCCTCTTACTATTCCAGATCTGCATCGCGCAGCTACCGTTCTCGATCCCGAGAATCCCCTCGGCGTTGAAGGGAAACGCGGTATGCTCTTCGGACTCGATGAGAATTGCCCTCTCGATCTCGACACTGGGTCCAGAGACCGCCTTCGGCTCCAACAACTGAGCATCAAGTATAAGACACACCTGTGCAACCTGGGACCTCCACTTCGACGGCTCCAGCTCAAGCCTTGGTGCCAGTTCCTCCTCCAGCTCCAGCCGCTGTCGGCACCTCATCTGGCTCCCTGTACACCTCAGACACTGATTCAGTTGTATCTTCGGCTCATTCCACATCTCCAGATTCCCAAGTAGAACCGAAGGCAGCAATCTCCCCCTCGGATTTGGGGAGTTTTGCAGAGCATGTTGACAGAATGGTGAGAGCATTAGGAGTTGAGGCGAAGACTGAACAACTAAAAGTGCAAGACCCAATATTTGACATTCTACGGACAACACAGTCTACTGACAATTCCAGATGAATATTGTGAGTATCTAAACATATAATTTCTCCACTTTTCAAACCTAACCCCACTGAATGGTGATAATGGATGGGCTAGATTCAGCGTCATGCTAGTGGACTTCCACTCACACAAAAGAAGTTTCCTTCCCCCTCCTCCCCACTGTAGGGCCCAGCATGCCCCCACTTCTCTGTTCCAGAGGATCCCCCAACCCTCCAGAGCAGACCTGGAGGGTGCGCAGGGGGCTGCAGGGGGGGGGGTAGAAACATTGGGTCCACGAGCAGTGTCTGTTCTGCTGGTGGAAGGACACCGTTGGATACAATTCAGTCATATGGAAGTGATGATCAACAATCCCTGGTGTATCTCTGAGTTTTCAAAGATGCACAAAATGTGTCTGGGCTTGTCAATGTTCATGTCTACATGTCGACATTCACCATATACATTTTTCCATGTACAATGTGCATGTATGTGTATGTAGAAAGGCAGCCATACACAGGGATGTGTGTGTCTGTACAAAACATAGCCACACACATACACATGAAGAGAAACTACGTGTGTGTGTATGTGTGTGTGTGTGTGTGTGTGTGTTGATTTTGGTGTTGGTGTTACACCCAAAATACAGTAAAATTGTATTTTCCCTTTACATGTTAAACGTGGCACAATCCAGTCCAAATTAAGCAGTTTTAAATCCCATTGATTTCAAAAGGAGAGAGTCAAGTACATGCTTAACATCGCAATCCTATGCATGTTTCCTCAGAATTAAGTCCCATTGTGTTCAATGGGGATTACTTCCTAAGCATTAATAGGATTCCATCCTAACATTCCAAAAGCGCCTAATTTGGGCTGGATTGTGTTCTAACTATTTCAGTGAATTGTCAAAGGAAAGGATTAACAATCTAGTTTGAGCTGACTGCAGAATAGAAAATTAATTTGACAAGAGAAGGGCTTCCCTTTAGATTGCTTTTGCATTACTTCCTCATGAAGTAAATATGGTTTCTTCCTCCTTCCAAACAGGTTTGCTTTTATTTACAGCCTATAAATAAACCTTCTAGTGTGAGAAAAAAATAGAGAAAAGAATAGCAACTGTATGTGTGTGTTCCAGTGGCAGGATGTTTTTTATGATCCTGTTTCTTACAAACACTGAAGCAGCTTTTGTAGCACAGATGTGAAGGAGGCAGCTACTCATTGTTCTAACACCTGCTGTCCTTTAAAATGGACACAATTTCCATAAGTCATTGACAAAACACAGACTAAGGAATCTACACTGCAGACCAACCCTTGTGGATAATTTGGTAAATCCATTGAGAACCTAGCACCTGTCCAGTTTTCATTATATTTTATTGGGGGAGGAAAGAGATTTCCTCCCTTATAATAATTATACAGAACAATAGTTTCAACGTCCAATGTGGCTGACTGTGAGAAAAAATCATAACAATATTGATTTTTTAAAATAATAATATATAAGATGGAAGAAGTGATAATTCCCCTTTACTCGGCACTGGTTAGGCCTCATTTTGAGTACTGCATCCAGTTCTGGGCACCACACTTTAAGAAGGACGTAGACAAACTGGAGAGGGTTCAGAGGAGGGCAATGAAGATGATAAAGGGACTGGAAACAAGGCTCTGTTAGGAGAGACTGAAAGAACTGGGCATGTTTAGCCTTCAGAAGAGGAGACTGAGGGGAGATATGATAGCACTCTTCCAGTACTTGAAGGGTTGTCACACAGGGGAGGGCCAGGATCTCTTCTCGATCATCCCACTTTGCAGGACACGGAATAATGGGCTCAAGTTACAGGAACCCAGATTCCACCTAAACATCAAGAAAAATTTCCTGACTGTCAGAGCAATAAGACAATGGAACCAACTACCTAGGGGGGTGGTGGGCTCTCCCAATCTGGAGGCATTCAAGGCGCAGTTGGACAGCCATCTGTCAGGGATGCTTTATTTATTTATTTATTATTTGCATTTATTATTTGCCAGCAAACCAGCCACCCTGGGCGATGTACAGAAAATAAAACAGAACAAAATACATTAAAACATTTTTCTCCATTAAAATACATTAAAACAGTATAAAATTTTAAAATCTTAGCCCACCCCATATTCCCGCCTGAATAACCAAGTTTTTAATGAGCGGCGGAAGCTCAGCAGAGAGGGGGCATGGCGGAGGTCACTTGGGAGAGAGTTCCATAGTACGGGGGCTGCCACAGAAAAGGCCCTCCAGGCTTTGACCTGGATTCCTGCATTGAGCAGGGGGTTGGACTCGATGGCCTTGTAGGCTCCTTCCAACTCTACTTTTCTATGATTCTATGATTCTATGATAAGATGGATTTATAAATGAAATGTGGGTTGCAATGTAAATCTCTAATATTAATCTTAAAGATCCTAAACAGAAACTATCTCTCTCTAATAAGGATGTATTAACACAACAAGTAGTGTTCTCAGCTCATTGTCTTTAGTCTTCAAATCTGTTACTTCAGGTTCATACCACAGTAACTAGTTTGAAGATGGCCGCCTCTTTCAGTCTCCCAAAGCAATGACCAGAATCGTTACTTACAAGTTCCAATTCACGTTGGTCTTTTTATTACCTTAAAGATGATTAGGCTGCAATCCTATCCCCATTTATCTGGGAGTAAGCCCCACTGAATTCAATTAGAGTGTTCTCCAACGTTGGGTCCCCAGATGTTTTTAGCCTACAACTCCCAGCATGCCCCAGCCAGCATAGCTGGCTAGGGCATGCTGGGAGTTGTAGGCCAAAAACATCTGGGGACCCAAGGTTGGAGAACACTGAATTAGACTTACCGGTACTTATAAGTACAAATGTATAGGGTTGCACTGTAAATTATTTTATTTTAAGTGCAGGCTCCTTCAAGAAGGGGGCACTTCAGTGGCTGCTTCAGGAAGCGGACCGTCACCTCCTTTGCAGTCAGGGGTCTGCCGAGCGGCACTGTGTGGCCTGCCAGATCCCTTATTCTTCATTCTGAATTAGAAGTCCAAGTAAAAAACGTGGAAGCAACAGGAACAAACAACAGTGGCTATCAAAGCCAACATCCCTGTACTGCAGATACGTAGTGGTGTCTGGGGCTGAGAGGGAGTGGCTTGCCTAAGGTCATGTAGCGAGTTCATGGCAGAGCTACACCATTTATAAAAATAAAATACACATTAAAAAGAAGTGCAAAAAAACAACAACCCACCACCTACACAGCCATAAGGGTACATGAATGCAAATAGAAAGATGCAAAACAAATCAGTTATTCTTAACCCGATTTCCAAACTGTGTTGACAAGCCCTTTATGAATATTTAGAGCGTGCTTCTGGAAAGGAAAGCTGAATTTGTGTGTCCTACAAGAAGTGTTGGTTCTTTGACCTGAGATGGCCGTTTCAAGGAAACAGTATGTGAATTCTATCTAATCTAATGTTGTGCATATTGTTTTGAGTAAATGAACCATTTCATTTCAGAGCATTGACTTCAAGTCAAACATCAAGGGGTGCATTTTGAAGGGATTGTAAATATCTACTTATTACTTTTGTAAGTCACCATTTTGTAAGTGATAGGGGAGGCAAGTGAACTGGGATGCTGGCTAGTCACAAAATGATTATGATAGCCAGTAGCTCATAGATGCAAAGCTGCATACGGAACAATGCAAATTTAGGCATAGTGTTAGCAGTACAGAATAGGAGGTACAGTATTCATACGAAGCACTAGTGGGATCTCCTTTGGAGTATTACATCTAGTAAAGAAGCAGGAAAAAGCAGACAATTTTATAAGAAGATGTGTTAAGAGCTGTATAGCCTAATAAAAGGGAGCCTGAGAGTCAATAATGTTGTGCTCTATAAATACAACAGATTCCTAAATGATAAAATAAAACCTCCTGTCCATTAATAGATTGTTTGTCTGTCAGAAGGCAGGGATGGGGACTCGGACTCGAGGACTCGACTCGTGAGTCGGACTGAGTCCCCCCTCTGACTCGACTCGGACTCGAGTCCCAATATTTTTAATGGGACTCGAGACTGGACTAGGGACTCGAGACCAAGGACTCTTCAACATCCCTGGGCTGTGCCAGAAGGAGTGGAGAGGAGCGTGATTGCCGGCGAAGAGAGTCTCGAGTCCGAGTCCTTGGTCCAAAATGGTGACTCACGAGTCACAAGTCACGAGTCACTCCCAAAGCTGACTCCACGAGTCCCTATTAAAATCAATGGGGGGTTTTCCCAACAAAATAAGGCTACTTCAGATGCATGGCTTAAATAAATTCTAGGCACAAGTGTGCCTTTTTATTTCAAAACTCTGCAACTGATTTTGGCAAGAACAGACCAGGCAGAAAAACCCAAAATAACCAGGCAGGCAGAGGAGGCAGGGGACCCCAAAGCAGGCAGGCAGAGGCCTTTGTCTTGGACAATTCAACTGTTGAACTGGTCAAGAAGAGACCAGGCAGACAGAGGAGGTTGGGAACCCCAAACAGGCAGGCAGAGGCAGCCAAACCCAAAATGTCTGAAAGGTTGCATTTTAGAAAAATGATTTTAAAAAATAAACTTGCTGTACTTCCTAAAACTTATCCATGTTGCATTTGAGGAACATGATTTTTTCCTAATGTTTGGCCCCCATTCTGGAACGGTGAGATCTCATCACAATTCCACCCTCACTGAACACCCGCTCCACTGGTGATGAACTTGCTGGAACCTGAAACACACTCAGAGCAGCCACACAGAGTAATCTCAGGTCCTTCTTCTGCCTCTCCCAAGTACGCAACACATCAATCAAAATAAATCTTGACACACTGTTGGGGCTGCACTCCTGGTAGCCGTCCATAGTGGCCGAGCAGCGGCACACCTCGCTTCCATGCGCTCTTCGCCGGCAATCACACTCCTCTCCACTCCTTCTGGCACAGCCCAGGGATGTTGAGGAGTACTTGGTCTCGAGTCCCGAGTCAAGTCTCGAGTCCCATTAAAAATATTGGGACTCGAGTCCGAGTCGAGTCAGAGGGGGGACTCAGTCCGACTCACGAGTCGAGTCCTCGAGTCCGAGTCCCCATCCCTGTAAAATACACTGTGATGACTGCTGGCTCCACACTTTTTGAACTGCTGCTGGGTGCCAAAGTGTTACTACCTTCCTGAACCGTAAGACTAATGAAAAAATATTCTGTTTTCACTTAAAGCACTGCTGTTCCTAAGTGTTTTAGTGGAGCCAAATGGAAACCCACAAGCCAGACATTCTGAGGGTTAAGTGTGGAAACAATATGACAAAAGATAACTAATTCAAGTGAATTTATTTATAAAGAATATAGCCACTTCGGTCATGAAATGGTTATTTACAGCTGTTTCACTCTCAGTGGGGTTTCACATATCCTCTGACAGAAGAAAAAGGTTAGAAAAATTGAGATTGGTTGGGAAAGCATGGCCTGGGGAGCATCTAGCTCTCTTCCCCCATCCACCCATACTGACATTTAAATTGCCCCCACCCCCATACCTGATTTATCAGGAATCCGCAAGGCCCAGGTTGGGTGCTGCTGCCACGTCTCCCACCTTAGCTGGTGTTGGCCTGCACAGGGACAACAGCAGGGCCATCACAGATTGCACTGCCAAGCTACATTGTTCTTTACTTGGTGGGGCTTTCCTGGATTTCTAAACTCCCATGCAGGCTTGCCTTCCAATAATTTAGTAACACACCCTAAAAACTCTCTCTCTCTCTCTCTCTCTCTCTCTCTCTCTCTCACACACACACACACACACACACACTACAGAGCTTTAATTCTGTACAAAGTAGGTAGTTGCTGAAGTGCTCTGATATTCTACTTGGCTTGTGTTTAACCTCAAAGCATCCTTGCTTTTTAATGCCTAAATTGCACAAACAGCTTACCTTCCCCTTGAGGTGCAAGACTGCTTGGCGCAGTGAATTCCTCTCTCTGCAGCTTCTCTTGGAAGATGAGAATTTAAAACAGGCTCCTTTCTAACCCATATGTGTGCATGCTTGTGGGGGCATTACATTATTTATATAAATGTTCCAAAACAATGACTTGGAACTTCAATGGAAACATTTGGGTCATGGTTATTGGCTGCATGACTCATTCCAGGATTGTAATATAGCAGTGGGAGTGATTAATATGAAACAGTACAGAAGGGATCTCTTTTTTACACTTGTAATGTTTCAGTGTTAAAAGGCCAATGTTCCATCGAAGGATAACTTGGGTGGAACTTGGAATTGATGGAGAGCTGCCCACAAACCAGGAAACCACTTCATAAAGAATGACGTACATTTCAGATACTTCACTATTTGGAAAACAGGTATTCAGGGTGTCATGTAGCACCTTCTTTAGGAGGATTTGAGCTAAGATATATTACACCAGAGTTATTTAAATAGAACTGATTGTGGTGTTCTGTAGTAATCTTACTCTGTTCCTGGGAGTTAAGACTGCAGAATACTGAAAGGGGCAACTTGCTGATCATCAATAGAAGTGTAAGACATGTGAAGGAATTAGTAGAAACTGGAACCAATGTAAGGTTCAAGGAATGCAAACAGTTGTGTAATATATGAGCAACAATAGGGTGCCCAGAAGACATATCAATATGTGATGAAATGGGAGACAGGACCACAGTTGTAAATATTTAAAGGGGTAACAGGGTGACTCTTTTTGTTTTTTGCCCTTTGTTGAACAAAACAGCAGTTATAGAAAGTAATATTTAACATACACAATGTGGAAATGGTGTTGGTGGACAAACCACCAAGGAAGGTGTACAATTGCCTCTGTTAAATAGTTTCTGAGCTTGAGAAAAAGGCTGGAAAGGCATCTCTT
The DNA here is from genome assembly GCA_021292165.1 of Shinisaurus crocodilurus. Classification (NCBI taxonomy): domain Eukaryota; kingdom Metazoa; phylum Chordata; class Lepidosauria; order Squamata; family Shinisauridae; genus Shinisaurus; species Shinisaurus crocodilurus. The sequence goes on along the minus strand of CM037876.1, from coordinate 117,387,587 downwards.
AGTGATGCTTTAAGTATATGCAGGGCCGGCGCTACCGCTAGGCCAACTAGGCTGTTGCCTAGGGCGCGTAGCGTAAGAGGGCGCAGAACGCTGCGCTCCTCTTCGCTGCCGGCGCGCTCCTGCCCTGCCGTCCCACCCGCCCGCCTCTCCGAGAAAGCCAGGTCAGTGCGCCCGGAGTAGTGGTGGGGCGCTGGGACGAGCAGCGTTTAATACAGCGGCCGCCTTTTAGCTGTTGGCGGCCGCTCGTCTTTTTTGCCGGGGCTTGCTGCGGCTGCGACGAGCAGCTGATCCTCGCACAGATTGCCAGGGATTGGTTGCCGTGACGCCGAGCTGGAGCCTGGGCGCCTCCCCCCCACCTTGCCTCGCTCTGCGCCGCCTCCCCCCCCGCGCCGCCTCCCGCGCCGCCTCCCCCCCTCGCCTCGCCTCCCCCCTCGCCTCGCCTCGCCCCCCTCGCTTTGCCTCGCCTCGCCCCCTCGCTTCGCCTCGCCTCGCCTCCCCCCCTCGCTTCGCCTCCCCCCCTCGCTTCGCCTCTACTCCGCGCTGCCTCCCCCCCCCGACACCTACCTTCTCCGTGCTGTTTCCGGAGCCCCGCCCGCGCTCTGTTTTGGCGGGAAGAACCAGGGCAACAGGGCTTAAACAGCCCTGTTGCTCTGGTTTCCCCCGGCCAAAAGCAGAGCGCGGGGGTCCCTTTTCGGAGGAGGCGTGGGAAGGTAGGTGGGGAGCGGCAGCAGCAGCGTGCGGGGGGGGCGGGAGGTTGCAGAGCAGGGCTGCTTTCCGGAGCCCCCCCCACGGCACGAGAGGGGGGGCGCTAAATATAGTTTAGCCTAGGGCGCCAAACTGCCCTGCACCGGTCCTGAGTATATGAGTTCTTGTTTTAGGGAAATAACTGGATTAGAAGACCCATATGCACCATTATGCTTGCATGAAAAGGGGGGGGGGGAGTAGCACTCATTGTTTGACACACACACACCCAGTTTGATATAAATCAAATCACAAACTTGTATGGAATAATATCATAGTATAACCATGTTAGCCTTCTGTTTACAAATTCAAGGGTTAAGTGCAGCACATTTATAGACTAACTGTTTTAGCTGTTCACATATTTTAATATATTAGCATGAGCTTTTGTAGGTACAACCCACTTCACAGCATCTGATGAAGTGGGCTGTAATCCACGAAAGCTCATGCTAATTTATCAAAATATTTGAACAACAAAGAGAGTGATCCTATGGCCCCTAGACAGCATCTAGAGCGGCATAGGATACTCTGGATTCCCAGATCCAAGGGATGAAACAGCACTCGGAGCTCAGGATCCACGCTCTGATCCCCCTCCCCCACTCGCAGCTGGTGCAGAAAGAACGGAGCCGGCTGCTTCTCTGAGGTCAGGAAATCAACCACGGAGTGGGGTTAAAGGGGGGAGGGGAGGCGGCTGGGGCTGCCAGGGCAGAAGATATCCTGACGGTGTTCCAGCCTCCTTCCTTCCCCTCCAAAATGCAGCAGCTAGATGGCCAAAAATGACTGTCTAGCTGAATTGCAGAGTGGGAGGAACGGGGAGGCAGAGATCGCCTCCACCAATTCCCCCACTCTGCACTGGCTGCTCGTAACCCTCCAAGTTCTGAGGCTTACAAGCATCGAGGGCACAATCTATAGGATTGTGCCCTAAAACAGTCTATTTGTGTGCTACACTTAACCCTTGAATTTGTATAGAATAGTTTGGTAGCCATTTAAAATGTAGTGAAAATGACAGTCCCTGTCTATTCTTCAATTTCTTTTTACTCAATTTGCTAGGAAAATCAGCAAAAGATTTTGCTACAGATTTGATTCTGGAAAACGAAATGGTTGACTAGTTTGACATTGTTGTTATGATATGCTATCAAAGAGCCCCCCAAAATCAGAAGAGCATGTTGTTCAACCACTACTACAATGCTATAGTCAACTTTGTCCTATCTCAGTAACCACTGGCAGAAAATAGATCAGGGGGTAGCCTAAGTTTCAAACCTTCCAAGTCACAGATCACAACCTTAAATGTTCAAGAGACAAGATTAGGCACAGTCAGGGTAGTATGGCCGTAGAGTCAGTGTCAGACTCCAATGAGTCAGTGTCAGACGTTCTCTCTTATCCCAGAAGTTCTAAAGACCCCCAAATTAATTATGCAGGGATTTGCCTGGCTAAACTTTGTCTGCTGTGGCAAAATTATTCTAAATGGCGCTTTGCCCCATGATACCCCTGGTGAGTATACATTTAGCTCCAGCCGCAGAAGTAGTGTCATCGATTACATCCTTGTTTCTCCCTGCTTGTTATGTAGGGGACCATTTGGACAGTGACCACTTCCCTCTATCTATCTCTGTAGCATGCAGCTTACCGCCTGGCCCTTCACCCTCTTATACTAAATTGCCCTGTTATACAAGAGTTAAATGGACCAACAGGGTAGATGATAACATTGCCAAGATGTTGTGTTCTGCTACTTTTGTTGCCCTTAATCAACAGATAGCTAAGGCACACAATATGGATAATGCCTTTTACTACTACAATTCACTAATCTCCAATATTAATGCTGTTATACAACAGCAGGTCCCATCGGGCCATTATAAAAGATCCAGCCACAATTCCAACATGTGGTTTGATGGAGCATGTCAATCACTGAAAAATCAGATACATGATTTGTATCAATCTTATAGTAGCAAAGAAATGCTACTATTACCTCCCAAATATTACGAACTGAAAAAGCTATATAAAATCACTATTATGAAAAAAGGGCGGGGGGAGATGCAACAGAAGAGATGGGACCTGTTAATTCAGGCTTCACTGTCCAGCAATAACGAACAATTCTGGGCCTCGGTGTCCGGTGCCATGTCTTGCAATTCTGGTCCGTTGACTGCAGGGTGCCTGCGCAGCCATGGAAGGAGTTTTTCATAAGCATTTTTTACGATCCATTAGCTTCTGAAAACGATCTTTCAGATTTTATACCCCCTAATTTGCCAGCATGGCCTCCTGTCCTGTGGGCCAAAATGTAATTCAGGAGTTAATCTGCTGGTTAAGGGTGGGGAAGGCCCATGGCCTTGATGGGCTCCCACCTGAATTGTTTAAAAAGCACCTGGAATGGTGGGTATCTCCCTTAGCCACTCTCCCCCCCCCCATAGATAATACCGGCAGGGTACCCAAATCATGGACTAAGGCTATAATTGTGCCCACTTTCAAAAAGGGAGACCCCCAAACACCAGGCAATTGTCATCCAATAAGCTTGCTATCAATTGTGGGCAAGCTTTACGCAAGATATTTGACTAACAAACTGTCAGCTTGGATGGAAGACCAAAAAATTCTAGGTGCAGAACGGATCCGGTTTTGTAAAAATAAATCCACATTAGATCATGGTGTTGTCCTGGCGCACTTGGCAGAGAAATACAGCCATGGGGGGGGGGGGGAGGAAATTGTTTTCGGCCTTTTTTGATCTAAAAGGGGCTTTTGATTCCATTCCTAGGAAGCTGTTATGGGTCAAGCTAAATAAGACATCCATGGATAAAAGGTTGCTTTTCCTTATTCAGAAACTATACTCTTAGTTGTCAGGTTCGCTATGGCCCACAAGGTGAATTGTCTGATGAGATCTTTATTAACAGAGGGGTTAAACAGGGATGCATTCTGGACCCCTATCTTTTCAACCTGTGTTTGAACGCTCTTGCTCCTACTTTGATGAGAGTGGAGGGTCATTTTCCAAAGCTTGGTCCTCAAAAAAATCCCACTCTTACTTTATGCAGGTGATGCCGTAGTTTTATTATTAACTCAGCTGGGTTTAAAATGTCCTATATTAGCTTTTGCAACATAGTGTGATGCCAATGCGTTGTCCATTCATTTCATAATATCTAAAATAATGGTCTTCTCCAAGGTGTGGAGGAGTTTCCGCTGGACACTAAGGAACACTATGCTAGAGCAAGTTAGGGAATACAGATACTTGGTATTAAATTTTCAGTATAACTCCAGCTGGAATACCCACTGCAACTATGCACTTAACTTGGCCAATCGCAGCATGTTAGCAGTCGCTCGTTTTTTTTTATACACATGGGGGACATTATGTCCCCTCTGCCATATGTGTTTTTAAAGCTAAATCCATGGCCCAACTACTCTATGGCATCCCCATTTTGATTAGTGCAGTTAACTCAGGGATGGAAAAAGTCCAAGCTATTTCTTACGACGCATACTGGGTGTCCCCAATTGTGTTCAGGGCTGGCGCTACCACTAGGCCAACTAGGCAGGCTGCCTAGGGCGCATGGCTAAAGGGGGCGCAGACCCACGCAGACACTCGCCCTTCTCTTCCTCCTCCTCCAGGAACGGAGCGCGGCCTGCGCTCCGCTTTCCGCCACATGTGTACGGAAGAGGAGGAAGAAGACGGGAGCGAGCAAGCCTGATTTCCCGGCGGCGGTAGCAGCGGCAGGAGCACGCAAGGCGTCAGGCAGCCGGGGCTCGCTGCGCTTGGCGTGGATCTGGGCAAGGAAGCCGAGGAGAGCAGCCGGGCGGGCATGGGGCAGCAGCAGCCGCGCCCGTGAAGGCAGCTCCACGCGGGGCCGCTCGCTTGGCGCCGAATCCCGAATGCCGCTCCGCCTCCTGCGGGCTCCCCCTCCCTCCCCCCCTCGTTCCTCCAGGCAGAATCCAACGGGACACCGCAGGAGCAACAAGCCCCCTGTCCCTCCCTGTCATGATGCAGAGCTGTTTTTGGCTCACCGCAGCTTTTTTGTCACTTTAAATTTTTTGTGGGGGCAGATCACTGTTTCAGCAGCCAAGACCTTGGATAGCTACTGCCAGGTAGAGAAGCTCGCCTCTGTCCGCCAGGGCGCAGCTGGAGCAGCTGGTGGCTGCTGATCCGCCTCAGCTTGGCACCTCTTCTCGCCTTCCTTCCTCCCTTCCCAGGCTGTGGAGGCCGGCGGCAGCGGCAGTAACAGCAGGAGGAAGCTCGCTCGCTCGGCTGACTCTTCCTCGCTGCCGCCGGGACTGCTGCCGCCGAGGGAGGGAGGGCTCAAGTCGGAAGGAGGGGGGCGGCTAAATATTTTATTTTGCCTAGGGCTCCAAACTGCCTTGCACCGGTCCTGATTGTGTTGGATATGCAGCGATGTACCTGGAAACTGGAGTGGACCTTTGGAAACGAGAGCCTGGGTACAGACTCAAATTCTAGTTGCACCTCTGTTTTTCACCTGTGTACCCCAGCTATGTACAATTTATGCTAATGGATTCCTATATTAGCAAATGGTCTCTTTTGGTCCAACACAAAATTAGCTCAATTGGCATTCCCCTCGATTCCATCTGTATACTCAGACATCAGCAAGCCTTTAGATTGGTGTCCTGGAGGCTGTATGACATTGATAGGCAGGAGCTATTTTCACTAGCAAACAGGACTTGCTCACCTATCGCAAACGGTGTGCTGCCGATATATGGAATTCCCGTCATCTCTTAGAACCCGGCTGGCCCACAGAGCATTTATGTTAGCCAGATTTAACATCCTGCCTTCAGCGATACTCCAGGGAAGATTCTAGGGTATCCCTTACCAGCAGAGACATTGTCCATGCATGGTCGGGGGGCCTGAATCCTTGACCCACGTCTTACTTTACTGCAGATTTTATGCAGAGCCAAGGGATGATATAATTCTTCCCCTTTTGAGGATGTTTCAAGGCTTTCCCAATAAGTGGCTGGTTACTTACTGTTTATGTGACCAGAATCCAACTGTTACCACCCAAGTTGCTAAATTCCTTTTAGCTGTCATGCAAAGGAGGGTCCTTTTACTGGGAAATAATTGAGATCTTTTCTATCTCTATTTTTATGTATACTTTGTGAGTTATGTGTAAACGTTGTGGTTGAGTTGTTCTATTTGGGTCAAATGACCGTAACAGGGATGTTGAAGAGTCCTTGGTCTCGAGTCACGAGTCGAGTCATGAGTCTTTGGACCCGAGTCTCGAGTCCGAGTCCAAGTCCTTGGTCCAAAATGGTGACTCACGAGTCCCAAGTCCCGAGTCACTCCCAAAGCTGACTCCACGAGTCCCTATTAAAATCAATGGGTTTTTCCCCCAACAAAATAAGGCCCTGTGTGGCTTAAATAAATTCTAGGCACAAGTGTGCCTTTTTATCTCAAAACTCTGCCACTGATTTTGACAAGAACAGACCAGGCAGACAAACCCAAAATAACCAGGCAGGGAACCCCAAAACAGGCAGGCAGAGACCTTTGTCTTGGACAATTCAAACTGTGGAACTGGTTAAGAAGAGACCAGGCAGGCAGAGGAGGCAGGGAACCCCAAACAGGCAGGCAGAGGCAGCCAAACCCAAAATGCCTGAAAGGTTACATTAGTAAAATGATTTAAAAAAATAAACTTGGATTGTTACTGCAACTAGGTCCAGACAGCACCTGCAGGTGGCATCAAGCAGGGATGTTGACGAGTCCTTGGTCTCGAGTCCCGAGTCGAGTCTCGAGTCCCATTAAAAATATTGGGACTCGAGTCCGAGTCGAGTCAGAGGGGGGACTCAGTCCGACTCACGAGTCGAGTCCTCGAGTCCGAGTCCCCATCCCTGGACCGTAATAAATCTAAAGGAAGAAGAAATGTTCAAGAGCCACAACGCAAACACAACCTTCATGCAGGCAGTAAATATTGATAAGGGAAAAGGCCTTGCAGACAGACATTAATCCAACCTCCCAGGTGAAGCCTACAGAGAATGGGGAGAGAAGGAATGCCTGGGGAAGGTGCAGATTAATCCCCCAAGCCCTGGTCTAATGCCCCAGGAAAATGAGAGGGCCTTGGAGGACACAGATCAATTTCCTCCTTCTTAGGTGAGGCCTGCAGAGCATGGGTGGAGGGGGGGGGGAGGCCCCGTAGGTTGGACCAAACTCCTGCAAGAGGTGGCAACACTGACAGACCTCTTGCCCTTCTGCAGGCTGTAGTAACCTCCTGCCCTTCCTCTCTGCACTCGGCTTGTGTGTGTTTAAATTTGGATGAGCCTCTCCATGCCTGCAGTCCAAGTGGCATCTTCACACCTCCTCAGCAGTCTTCAGCAGCCAGCAACTCTCTCCTCCTTTCCATACGATCCTTAATTCTCAGGCAGATGTTTCCATCTCCCCCTCCCCCGGCCTCCAAGCTTTTTCAGCAGCCTCCTCCTCACCTCTCTCCTGCATGCTGTCCATGCCTCCTCAATTACTGCTCTCTTCTGCATGCCAAATGCTTCCGCTTTGCCCTCACCAGTGCCTGAAGCTCAAGTGGCATCTCAGGGTGGATAGTGGGAGCTGCAAAATGCATGGGTCCATGTATTGGCTCAAGAACTATCGAAGAGCCTCATGTGGCTCCTGTCCTGAGCTACAGTTTAGCCACCTTTTTAATAGATACACCACAAAAGTGTGATGGTAGGGCAAGTAGCTCCAAGTAACTCAAGAATGAGCCTATAGCAGAAGAAGCGTGTGTGAACACAACTATTGAAAATTTATTTAACTATAAATAAACAAGTAATTGTTATGTATGCAGGCGATGAAAGAGAGATTCCTTTAAAATGTCATGCATTCTGATAGAACCTTCTGTACCTAAAGCTGCCTGTTCATTTTCACAGGACATTATAGATTTGTGGATATGGTGTGTGTATTTCCTATGGTTGTTCCTATGTCTACATTTCTCAACTCCAGAAGCTGATCTTAAGGACCTGGGTCTGAGTAATTTATATGTTTGTGAGAATGAGATGTCTGAAGTAGCCCTCAGTGGAAGGACAATTTGGAAAGGAATTTTCCACAACTGTTGTTCAATTAGCTGTTTATGATGCTAGTTCAACAGACTAGAGGCACTGTCCTTCATATATTTAACTTACCATCATTTTGAATAAAAATTACAGGTCTGCTATAACTCAGCAAGAATTTTTTATTGGCTGTGATGGCTTTTTATTGGCGATGTTGTTCATTCATGAAATTTACATTACATTTTACAATCTATTTGCACAAGAATGCAGTTAAAATGATGGATGTGGTATTCATTGTGGACCATAGGTAATATGCCTGCCAATGCTTTTAGGGAGGTTACAGTACTGCCATCTCTTCTCGATCATCCCAGTTTGCAGGACACGGAATAATGGGTTCAAGTTACAGGAACCCAGATTCCACCTGAACATCAGGAAAAATTTCCTGACTGTTAGAGCAATAAGGCAATGGAACCAACTACCTAGGGAGGTGGTGGGCTCTCCCAATCTGGAGGAATTCAAGGTGCAGCTGGACCGCCATTTGTCAGGGATGCTTTGACCTGGATTCCTGCATTGAGCAGGGGGTTGGACTCGATGGCCTGGTAGGCCCCTTCCAACTCTACTTTTCTATGATTCTATGAAAAGGAAACTGTGAGGATACCACTTCACACATGGAAAGCTTTGTGTAGACCTGCATTTACAGCTCGAGGATGTTGACAAGGTGCTTGGGCAGGTTCATGCAACCACATCTGCACTGGATCCTTGCCCTTCTTGGCTTATAAAATCGAGCAGGGAGGGAACAGCTGGCTGGGCCAGAGAGGTGATAAATGCCTCCTTGTGAGAGGGAGTGGTTCCCTGCCACTTGAAAGAAGCAGTGGTGGTGAGACCACTCCTGATGAAACCCTCTCTGGACCCAGAAGATCTAAACAAATTTAGGCCGGTGGTGAATGTTCCTTTCCTGGGCAAGGTCCTTGAGCGGGTGGTGGCCAACCAGCTCCAGGCGCTCTTGGATGAGGCAGATTATCTGGATCCATTTCAGTCAGGGTTCAGGCCTGGTTTTGGTACATAAACAGCTTTGGATGCCCTGTATGATGACCTATGTCAGGAGAGAGACAGGGGGAGTGTGACACTGTTGATACTACTAGATCTCTCGTCGGATTTCGATACCATTGACCATGGTATTCTTCTGGGGTGGGTGTCTGAGTTGGGAGTGGGGGGTACTGCATTGCAGTGGTTCCGCTCCTACTTGGATGGATGGCTCCAGAAGGTGGTGCTTGGGGAATACTGCTCGGCCCCTGTGGACTCTCCAGTATGGAGTTCCTCAGGGGTCGGTCTTATCCCCCATGCTATTCAACATCTACATGAAACCGCTGAGTGGGGTCATCTGGAGTTTTGGAGTGTGTTGCCATCAGTATGCTGATGACACGCAGCTCTATTTCTCCTTTTCATCCTCAGCAGGTGAGGCTGTGGATATGCTGAACCGGTGCCTAGCTGCGACAATGGACTGGATGAGGGCTAACAAACTGAAGCTCAATCCAGACAAGACTGAGATGCTGCTAGTGGGTGTTTCCTCTGACCTGATGGAGGGTGTTCAACCTGTTCTGGATGGGGTTGCACTCCCCTTGAAGGAGCAGGTCTGTAGCTTGGGGGTTCTCCTTGAGCCTTCTTTGTCACATGAGGCTCAGGTGGCTTCAGTGGCAAAGAGTGCCTTCTACCAGCTCCGGCTGCTGGCCCAGTTATGCCCCTATCTGGACAGGGATAGCCTGGTTTCAGTAATCTATGCTCTGGTAATCTCTAAACTTGACTACTGCAATGCACTCTATGTGGGGCTGCCCTTGAAGACTGTTCAGAAGCTGCCGCTTGTGCAAAATGCGGCAGCCAGACTAATCACTGGGATCAAATGGTAACACATAACACCTGTTCTGGCCTGCTTGCATTGGCTGCCTATATGTTACTGAGCCCGATTCAAGGTGCTGGTTTTAACCTATAAAGCCCTACATGGCTTGGGACTGCAATACCTGATGGAACGCCTCTCCCAACCCCAATCTACCCAGACACTATGCTCAGAATCTGAGGTCTTCCTCCAGCTGCTGCCCCCGAGACTCGGAAGGCGGCAACAAGGGGGAGGGCCTTTTTTGTGGTAACTCCCCAACTGTGGAACAGGCTCCCCACTGACGCCCGCCTAGCGCCAACTTTACTATCCTTTCGGTGCCAGGTTAAGACTGCCCTCTATGCTTTTTTTTTAGTAGTAGTAACGTTTATTTTGTGTAACCAAAGCCATCACAAAAATAATAACATCAGATAAAATACTTTAAACAGATAAAAGAAACATTTGACCAACATTCCAGCAAATAAAACTATTCGTCTAAAATTTTTGGTTTATTGTCACTACCAATTTTCCTTCTTAAAATTGACTCTCTAAAAGCAAAACAGCTCACCTTTTCAGAGATATAAGGAGAACTATCCCCTAATAAAAAATTAATCAAATACCTAAGGTCTATTGGATTAAAGATCTAGGTCTATAAACAGGGCTGCTCTTAAGGTCTTGTAAATTGGGCAATCAAGTAGATAGTGAGGCAGATCTTCAAGCACATTAGATCCACATGGGCAGACTCTCTCTTCTAGAGGGATCCGACAATAGCGTCCTTCAAGTATGGCAGAGTTCATTGCCTGACATCGTAAGGCTGTAAATGCCCTCCTCCATTTAAAGTTTGTAATATTAGATACATAATGTGGAAGAGAAGTTTGAATAGGCAATTTAGCATACCAAGGGGCACATTTCAACAGACAGACAGAAGCACGGTTGTCTCAAAAATAATGTTTTAAAATATGAGATTTCAGGTAACGTGCTGCCATTTCAAAACTTAAGGAGTTCAAGAGATCCAAAGAAATTCCATACGTATCAATCCTTTGTAGGATTTCTTGATTCCAAGATGGAGCCATTCTGTTATTAAGGTTCAACATTTCTCTAAAACAGATAATACTAAGGAAGATCCCCTCCCTTTTTGCAATTTCACCCAATATCTGATGGCAGAAATATGTACCCTGGACTTCACTGTACAAAGACCAGTTTCCAAGCAGAGAATGAGGTCTCAGTTGACTTAGGGAGGTCGAGAATAGCTCGCAAAAATTTATTCTGGGGTGTTTCCAAGATCATTTTCTGAGTGCATCCCCATATTTGCGCACCATAGCAAATTTGTGCTATTGCTTTAGCCTCATAGATTTTAATAGCTGGAAAAGTCTGTCTACCTCCTCTACCCCAGTAAAACCTTAGTAAGGAATTCACAGTATTAGTAGCCAGTTTTTTTAACATTTTCAAGATGGTTATTCCAATATCCGGTTGAGGAGAAACATAAACCTAAATATTTAAAGGATTTCATCTGCTCTATAGGATGTCCATCAATTTGCCATCTGTGTTTTTTAAATCTATTAACAAAAACCAATACTTTTGTCTTTTCGTAGTTAATTTTCAATTTTTCTTGCACTGCTAATTGATTAAAGGTTTTCAATAATCTCCTCAACTCTTGCTGTGTTTGAGACAACAAGATGGTATCATCAGCATACATAAGTACTGCAACCTTCCTATTTTCCAATTTTGGTGGCACATAATTATCCTTATTACTTAAATCAGTTATTAAAGAGTTAACATAAAAATTAAACAATAATGGAGCTAATAGACATCCTTAACGGACACCTTGCATAGTTTGGATCAGGTCTGTGAGTGAACCTGAACTAAGATCCTAACTTGGATCTTAGTACAGTAATACCTTGGATTACGAGCATAATTCGTTCCGGAACCATGCTCGTAATCCAAAATACTCGTACATCAAAGCAAGTTTCCCCATTAGAAATAATAATGGGAACTCAGATGATTTGTTCCACAACCATTTAATCACTGCTTTGCTGGCTCCCTGGCAGGGAGCCCCATGGAGGGAGCTGGCAAAGCAGTGATTAAATGGTTGTGGAATGAATCAGCGGAGTTCCCATTATTTCTAATGGGGAAACTTGCTTTGATGTGCCGGCTCCCGGGGTCCCGGCCGCGCCTCACCTGCCTCCACTTGCTCTGCCAGGAGTGTCCAGCAGGCGGGGGCTTCCCTGGAGGCGGGGAGCTGGCACTTTAAGTGCTCGTCGTGGCCACAGCGTGTGGCTCGTGTTGCGAAACTTGCTCGTCCTCCGAACGTTAATAAATGATAAAATTTTGCTCGTTTTACAAGTAGCTCGCATACCAAGTTACTCGTAATTCGAGGTATTACTGTATTTGAATGGAGCTGCCGCATCAGCATCAATAATCTTTTATTGATAGAGGTTTTGTTTAGTTTATCCCAAAGACGATCATAGAATCATAGAATCATAGAAAAGTAGAGTTGGAAGGGGCCCACAAGGCCATCGAGTCCAACCCCCTGCTCAATGCAGGAATCCAGGTCAAAGCATCCCTGACAGATGGCTCTCCAGCTGCACCTTGAATGCCTCCAGACTGGGAGAGCCCACCACCTCGCTAGGTAGTTGATTCCATTGTCTTATTGCTCTGACAGTCAGGAAATTTTTCCTGATGTTTAGGTGGATCACGATTAATTGAATCAAAAAGCTGCTGCAAAATCAATAAATGCTACAAATAAACGTCTACGTTTCACCTTTACATACTTGTGAATCAAATGAGATAAAACAAAACAGTGATCTGTTGTTGAACGATCATGCTGAAAACCTGCCTGTTCTTCTGCAATTATCTCACTGGAGTCAAGCCAATAAATAAGTTTCTTTGACAAGTATTTGGTGTATATTTTTGATGAAATGTCCAGCAAACTAATGGGGCGATAGTTGGCTGGTTTACTTGGGTCACCTTTTTTAAATATAGGAACCACAATGCTAATATTCCATTGGGGAGGGAAATGGCCACTATTATTAATTTCTGTAAATAAAACTGCAAGTATAGAGGCCCACCAGTTTGGGGCTGCTTTATAGACTTCCCCAACAACTCCGTCTTTCCCTGGTGCCTTCCCGTTCTTTAGGGTAGCAATTATTTCACAGATTTCATCAGGAGATACAGGGTCCCACACTGGTAAATCTTCTCCAGCCACAATAGTATGTATATTATCCTTGTAAGGTTTCAGAAAGTGGTCTTTGGAGGTTGGTTCATTAAACAAGTCTCGAAAATGGGACTCACATACGCATGAGGGGATATTTAGTTCAATCAATGAGTGTCCATTAAAGCTCAACTTATTGATGATGATTTTCCAAAATCTTTGTGAATCTGTACTGAGGGCTGTGATCAATAGCTCATTCCATTGTGTCTTAATATATAAGGACTTCTTGTGTCTTAGTAGCTTCTTATAGTTACTTCGTAGCTGACAATATTGAAAAAATTGACCTAGGTGCTTGGGTTTTGCAAGCTATTCTTGCGGACGCTTGTAACTTTGATTTGGCCAATTTGCATTCCCTATCATACCATCCAAAGGAAGAGGGTCTCGATAGATGTAGGGGGCCTTTCTTAGAGAACAAAGGTTCTAATAACAGTAGAATATCAGAAAACCGCATAATTAAATCTTTGCAATCTGAGTTATGGATAAAATTACTGCGTATTCAAAGTGATTTCTCATTATAAAGTATCCCTAACATTTGGGGTTCCACTTGAGCTGTCCATCTAATTGTTTTAACGAAATTACAGTTCAAGTAAGTTGTTCTTGTTGATATCCTCCTGTAGTAGAGACAACTTGGGTGCCACAATAAGTGATAAACAGAGTGGATAATGATCACTCTCTGGATAACAGTATACTTCAAAACTATTAATATATGATATCAGATCACTGGATACAGCCATGTAATCAATAACACTTCCCGCCCAGCCAGAATTTTTTTTTTTATATTACCAGGCTTATCATTAGGGTGGTTACCATTAAGGATATAGAAATTGTATTTCATAATTATATTATTAAAAGCTTTACCATAGGCATTAATCACACTATCCCTCGATTCCCTACCTGCATTCAAAGGGGAGGATTGGGATTGTACATTATGCATGTTGAGCTTGCCCAAAAGGTACTCCTCATTTGGTCCAATACGCACATTTAAATCTCCCATCAAAACAATGGATGCCCTCTGATTTATGAGCTCAAGTTGTTCTATAAGTTCATCCAGTTCCTCCCAAGCATTACCATAGTTATACTAGTTCCTGGGTGGGATATAAATATTTATCAAATAGATGTTAATATGAATATCTAGATTACATATGTTCACACATTGAATATTACGGCTAGTCACATTAATCTCAACACATTTTGTATTATATTTGGTTGATACATAAATAAGCAAGCCTGCCACTTGGCCCACCATATTTTGCCAGCTTACAAGCAGGCTTCAGCCAGTAATTATAACCCTCAAGGCTAATGCTAGGGTGCTCAGAGCAAAGCCAAGTTTCCTGAAGGCTAATGATAGAATAATTCTTCAAAAATATGGTTATCTCCTTATCGACTATTTTATTGGACAGTCCTGCTACATTCCATGAGAGTAACTTAAGTCTGAGATGGTGTCCAAGTTTGATAAAAGGAAAAGCTGATAATTCCCATCTAATAATGTCCTCTCATGATGTCCCAATTGATTAAGTGAAACAGGAGGATTAGCTCCATTTTCCTTACTCTGTCATATAGAGTTATAGCCAGTTCTTAAGCTCTCAGATGTTAGGCTATTTTCTTCCAATTCCACTATATCATTCATATCTAAACAGCATCTGGTGTTTAAATTCCAGATTGGCTGCAGGATGTTACAGATTGCAGCTGATTTGAAGAACATATGTCCATATGTGATTTCATCAACATTTAGGTATCTCATCGCCGTCCATGAGGGGGTGGCACACTGTTGTTGGCCCGATGGATGTAAAGCCAAAGGTTGGGCCGTATCCAATTGCCGGGAGCCCTGCTTCTTAACCCTTCCAGATAGATCAATTTCCACAGGGCCCTGTAAATGCGAAGATGAAGAGCTGGCCATGTCAGTTTCTCGGGAACCTTGCTCACTAGCCCTCCCTAATGAATTTATTTCTATTGGGATCACTATCTGGTGGCCACTTCTTGCAGGCTGCATGAAGAATAGAGAATTGTGACTTAGTCTTCCCCTAACAAAATTAGGAGTGCTCATTGTGCCGAACCCATTCTCACTCTTATCCATGTTCTCCACTCGGCTTTTTAGGATGTAGCCGAGCAGCCTGTCAGACAGGAGCAAGGCCCGAACTGGGCCTGCTCGCGTCCAACAGACTGCTCAGCCATGCGCGCAGGCTTTACCTGGGCTCTCCACCGAGCGGAGAGCCTTCCTCCCTGTCCGATGGGTCCCATCGAGTCACTTCCGGCGCGGAGGAAGTGACACGACAGGACCCTGCTCCGTCGCACTGGACCCCCCCCCGCGCTCTTTTTTTGGCTGGGGAAACCAGGGCAACAGGGCTGTTTAAGCCCTGTTGCCCTGGTTCCTCCCGCCAAAACAGAGCGCGGGCGGGGGTCCAGCGTGCCGGAGCAGTAGCTCCGGCGGCAGCTCTGGCGGCGGCTGAGGTGGCGGAGCGGCGGAGGCGGCAGCACACGACCAGGTAGGCGGCGGGGGGTCCTGGTGGCAGTGGGTCCGGTGGTGGCGGGTTTTTTTTTTCCTCCGGCGGCGACTCGAGCGGCGCGGACCGCTCCGTGCCGCTCTGAAGAGCGGGATCAGGCCGCCACCACTCGCGGGGGGGGGGGCGAGCCCAGAGCGAGTCTCAGCCAACTCCAGCGCGGAAGGAACTAGAGGATCGGCTATCCTTGACCTGATTCTAACCAACAGAGATGACTTAGTGGATAAAGTGGCAGTTTCGGGAACTCTGGGGGAAAGTGACCATGTTATACTTCAGTTCTTGATTCTAAGGGGAGCAAAAGCTGAGTGTAGCCAAACGCGTACCCTGGATTTTAGGAAAGCCAATTTTAACAAACTCAGAACATTGATAAGTAAGGTCCCATGACAAGCAACTCCAATGAGAAAAGGAGCCCAAGATGGGTGGGATATTTTAAAAAAGGAAATTTTAAAGGCACAATTGCAAACAATTCCCACAAGGAAAAAAGGCAAAGGGCAACAGCAGAAGCCAATGTGGCTTCACAATAAACTCAAAGATGACCTGAAAACAAAAAAGGGCACGTATAGGAAGTGGAAGGAAGGGCAGGCTACAAGGGAAGAGTACAGGCAGGTAGCACAGAACTGCAGGAATAGTGTCAGGAAGGCTAAAGCTGAGAATGAGCTAAGGTTAGCGAGGGATGCTAAAAGCAACAAAAAAGCTTTCTTCAGATACATGCACAGTAAAAGACAGAAAAAAGAACTGGTGGTTCAACTACGCAATGAGGATGGCAAATTGATAACAGAAGACAAAGAAAAGGCAGAAGTGTTCAATTCCTACTTCGGCTCGGTCTTCTCCCAAAAGAAAGTCTATGACCCCCCCTGGCAAACCTGAAGTGCAGACTGAAGGGGCAGGATTGCAGCTTGAGATTGATAGGCAAATGGTCAAGGAGCACCTGATTACTCTGAACGAGTTTAAATCTCCAGGGCCTGACGAGCTGCATCCTCGAGTAATAAAGAAACTGGCAGAAGAACTCTCAGAACCACTGTCTATTATCTTTGAGAAATCATGGAGGACAGGTGAAGTGCCAGATGACTGGAGGAGGGCAAATGTTGTTCCTATGTTCAAAAAGGGCAAGAAGGAGGAACCTGGGAACTATAGGCCAGTCAGTCTGACATCAATCCCGGGGAAATTTTTGGAGCAGATTATAAAAAAGTCAGTCTGCAAGCACCTTGAAAACAATGCAGTGATTACTAGAAGCCAGCATGGATTTGTCAAGAACAAATCCTGCCAGACTAATCTGATCTCATTTTTTGATCGGGTACAGGGAATGCTTATCAAATTTGCAGATGACACAAAGTTGGGTGGAACAGCTAATACTCTGGAAGGCAGAAACAAAATTCAAAGCGACCTCGATAGGCTGGAGCGCTGGGCCGAAAACAACAGAATGAAATTTAATAGGGATAAATGCCAAGTGCTGCACCTAGGGAAAGGAAACCAAATGCAGAGTTACAGAATGGGGGACACTTGGTTCAACAATACTACAAGTGAGAAGGATCTTGGAATTGTGGTGGATCGCAATCTGAATATGAGCCAGCAGTGCGATGTGGCTGCAAAGAAGGCAAATGCTCTTTTGGGCTGCATTAATAGAAGTATAGCTTCCAAATAGCGGGAAGTGATAATTCCCCTTTACTCAGCACTGGTTAGGTCTCATCTTGAGTACTGCATCCAGTTCTGGGCACCACACTTTAAGAATGACATAGACAAACTGGAGAGGGTTCAGAGGAGGGCAACAAGGATGATAAAGGGACTGGAAACAAGGCCCTATGAGGAGAGACTGAAAGAACTGGGCATGTTTAGCCTTCAGAAGAGGAGACTGAGGGGAGATATGATCGCACTCTTCCAGTACTTGAAGGGATGTCACACAGAGGAGGGCCAGGATCTCTTTTCAATCATCCCAGTTTGCAGGACACGGAATAATGGGCTCAAGTTACAGGAACCTAGATTCCACCTAAACATCAGGAAAAATTTCCTGACTGTCAGAGCAATAAGACAATGGAACCAACTACCTAGGGAGGTGGTGGGCTCTCCCAATCTGGAGGCATTCAAGGTGCAGCTGGACTGTTTATAGTGGTGGAAATAAGGCCGTCCGCGCCGCCCGAGCCTTATTTCGCCCCCCACCCCCTTCCTGCCTCATTTTTTCAAGCGGCGCGCACTTCGGTACCGGAAGTGACACGAAGGACCGGATCGAGTGGCGCGGCAGGCTCTCCGCAGAGAGTGCGCCAGAACGAGCGGGGGGGACGGCTCTCCCACTGTCAACTCATTCTTGTTTCAACTGTGAATGAAGATCTCACTCACAAGACATGGGGGCCACTATACAGTTCTGGGCACCTCACTTTAAGAAGGACATAGACAAACTGGAGAGGGTTCAGAGGAGGGCAACAAGGATGATAAAGGGACTGGAAACAAGGCTCTATGAGGAGAGACTGAAAGAACTGGGTATGTTTAGCCTTCAGAAGAGGAGACTGAGGGGAGATATGATCGCACTCTTCCAGTACTTGAAGGGATGTCACACAGAGGAGGGCCAGGATCTCTTCTCGATCATGCCAGTTTGCGGGACACGGAATAATGGGCTCAAGTTACAGGAACCTAGATTCCACCTAAACATCAGGAAAAATTTCCTGACTGTCAGAGCAATAAGACAATGGAATCAATTACCTAGGGAGGTGGTGGGCTCTCCCACTCTGGAGGCATTCAAGGGGCAGCTGGACAGCCATCTGTCGGGGATGCTTTGAACTGGATTCCTGCATTGAGCAGGGGGTGGGACTTGATGGCCTTGTAGGCCCCTTCCAACTCTACTTTTCTATGATTCTGTGTTTCCTTGGATCTTATAGCCCTGCCTAGTAAGGACCATAGTAACAAACCAGGGAAAACCCTGGTTTAATCAAGTAGATGTAATACAGGAGCAAACAATAATAGAACATCCCTACTATAAGACGTAGGGACGTCTTTCGTTGTACAATTTGTTGTACAATTGTTGTACAATTAAACAACTGTACTAAATTGTACAGTTGTACAATTAAACAACTGAGCACAACTAAATGCAAAAGCTTTAATTCCGTGACCCAACAGAACAGTCACTCCAAAGTAAGTTACTAAATTAATCTCTTGAGACTATTGGGTGTGTGTGTGTGTGTGTGTGTCTGTGTCCGTGTGTGTGAAAATCACAATATGTTACTTCGATGGACAAATAATTAATAACAAACAAAACACAACTACCATAACAAGCTCTCTAAGAGAGGGCCAAATGCTGCAAATTTTGTTCTCAAGGTCTAGAATCATTGGGGGGGGGGGGTTGAGAGATAAAAATCAACAAATTATGGAGGGATTCAGCAATTCAGCTGTTAGTCCTGTCCTGCTACCAGACTAAGATCAGAAGAGTCAGGCCAAATTGTGATAGGAACCAGTGGGAGAAGTTAACAGTCTTCAAACAAACATCTAATAGGTCTTTCTCCTTTCTTCCATAACATTCAAGCGGCAGCTGAATCCTCCCCTTAAATACAGACCTGGATTCAATGGAGAAGACCCACCTCAGGTCTAAATCAGGTTTTCCTTATAAGTTCAAAGAAAAAAAAAGTTTGGTTATTGAATCTGAACTCTCAGCAGCTAGGTAAAGTAGAGTCTCTAAGTTAAAGCGAAAGATTCCTTTCTCTCTGCTTTCTCTGTAAGTTCTTGAGCTCTCTTTCAAGCTGCTTCTTTCAGGGCTGAAAGTCTCTTTCTCCAACTGGGTTGTTGTTGTTGCCCCTCTGTCCTCTCCCCATTCACGTATAGGGGTCCAACCCTGGCTTCTCAGAAGGCACCCCACAAATAGACCAAGGAATGCTGGCCCCTCCAGCTCACCAACTCTTCCCAGATGGTTGACTCTTCAGACTTTCCAAAAGCGTAAGTCAGATAACTTGCAGGCAATAATCAAAACGCTGAGAGATAGCAGGCAACACCCACACCTAAACACTGTTCAAATGTCCAGATAATTAAAGTCTGGCACACTGAGATTCAGAGGTTAAAACAAACTGAAATATAAACTCATTAAAATTAAACTCATTAAAAAGATAAAAGTTAAAACAACGCTAAAAACAAATCATAAGACAGGAGCAGCAGCGGCCATGAGCCCCGCTGCCCAAACCGGAAGCCACCCTCTATGCTGAGGCATTTAACAGCTCCAAATAGTACATGGGGTGGTGGTGATGTCACCACTTTTTAAACCAGTCTACTTTTTATAATCTTGTCTTAGCTATTTAAGTAATTTTAAAATAGTATTTAAAATGTCTAGTGAAATTTTTTTGATGTTTTTATTGTTTGTATTTTTATATTGTATTTTATTGTGTTTTATAATTGTTGTAAACCGCCTAGAGAGCTTCAGCTATTGGGCAGAATAAAAAGGATGATGATGATGATGATGATGATGATGATGATGATGATGATGATTTCTGTCAAACAACAAAAATGGAATTATATTGGCAGGCTGACAATAGCCAAACTGGGTGAGAAGCTGTTGCCCACAGCAGCCACACAGTGCTGTTTTTCAGTGCTCCCATGCTGCAAATGTCATGTCAGAAGCAGTCCTAATTCTTCCAACAATCAACAAAATATTAAGCAGTAGCTTTGCAGTTTAGAGGTACCCCTGGATTTTGGCCCACACTGGGATGCCCAGGTGGCAGTGCAGTGGTGGCAAGGATTGCTGTTTACCATCTTAATCTTAAATACCAGCTGAGCCTTTTCCTAGTGAACCCAGACCTGGCCTTGGTCATTCATGCTCTAGTCACTTAAAGAGTAGATGAATGCAATGTGGCCTGTGTGGGGCTGCTCTTAAAGACAGTATGGGAGCTTCAATTGGTTCAAAATAGAGCTGCCAGGTTTTTGACTGGAGACAATAGATCAGACCATATTAAACCTAGCCTTTACCAGCTTCATTGATTGCCATTTGCTTCTGAGCTCAATTCAAGGTCCTGGTTTTGATCTTTAAGTCCTAAATGGCCTGAGACCACAGTATCAAGCATCAGCTCCTCATGAATGAATCTGTCTGGAAACCTGGTTCCATTTCTGAGGCCCTTCTTTAGGCCCTTCCTATCAGACCAATCTGATCTCATTTTTTGATCAGGTAACCTCCCTGCTGGCAATGCTGTGGACATAATATATCTTATATTATAGGTTGGTGGGGACTAGGAAGAGGGCCTTCTCTGTGGCGGCCCCCAAGTTATGGAACTCCCTCCCCAGTGACCTTCGTCATGCCCCCTCCTTGATGAACTTCCACCGGGCTTTAAAAACATGGCTTTTCAGGTGGGAATATAGGGTGGGTTAGGGTTGTTTTTTTAAAAAAAAACCTTATATTTTTAATTGTATTTTAATTATTTATTTATTTTATTTATTACATTTATACACCGCCTTTTTTCCTACAAGGAACTCAAGGCGGCTTACATAATCCTCCTCCTCCTCCTCCTCCTCCTCTCCATTTTATCCTCACAACAACCCTGTGAGGTAGGTTAGGCTGAGAGGCAGTGACTGGACCAAAGTCACCCAGTGAGTTTCATGGCCGAGCGGGGACTAGAACCCGGATCTCCCAAGTCCCAGTCCATTTTATGTTTTAATGTCGTTTTAATTGTGTTTTATTGTATTTTAATGATTGTACATCGCCCAGGGTGGCTGGGTGACCGGCCAGATGGGCGATTTAAAAATATAATAAATAAATAAAATAAATAAATATCTTGATTTCAGCAAAGCTTTTGACAAAGTGCCTCATGATATCCTGATTAGCAAGCTAGCTAAAAGTGGGCTAGATGGAACAACTATCAGGTGGATCCACAGTTGGCTACAGAATCGAACTCAAAGAGTGGTTATCAATGGTACCTTCTCAAACTGGGGAGAGGTAACAAGCAGGGTACCACAGGGCTCGGTCCTGGGCCCAGTGCTCTTCAACATTTGTATTAATGACTTGGATGAGGAGGTACAGGGAATGCTTATCAAATTTGCAGATGACACAAAATTGGGTGCAACAGCTAATACTCCAGAAGACAGAAACAAAATTCAAAGCGATCTCGATAGGCTGGAGCGCTGGGCCGAAAACAACAGAATGAAATTTAATAGGGATAAATGTGCTGCACCTAGGGAAAGGAAACCAACTGCACAGTTACAGAATGGGGGACACTTGGTTCAACAATACTACAAGTGAGAAGGATCTTGGAATTGTTGTAATTCGCAAGCTGAATATGAGCCAGCAATGTGATGTGGCTGCAAAGAAGGCAAATGCTCTTTTGGGCTGCATTAATAGTAGTATAGCTTCCAAATCGCAGGAAGAACTGGTTCCCCTCTACTCAGCACTGGTTAGGCCTCATCTAAATTCGCAGGAGCACAACAGGAGAGAGGCTCCAGCTGTTTTTGGGACTGGGATAAGGCAAGCAGGCTCCCAGAGAGCAAGCGAACAGGGAGAGCAAACAGGAGTTTGGCAGCGGAGTAGTACAACAACAGGAGCAGCACTACAACTTGCTGGAGTGCAAGGACAACTAAAGGAGCAGCACTACAACTTGCTGGAGTGCAAGGACAACAGGAGCTGCAAGGGAAGGATGTGGCCTGAGAGCTTAAAAGGAAGGGAGAGGCCTGGGAGCTCATTCTGTTCCTGACAGGAGTTTGGCAGAGGAGTTCGGCAGGGGAGGTCAAGGGGGAGGTCCCTAAGAAATTTTCTAGAAAGACAGAAACATAAAGGGAACAGAGAACTATGGAAGGAAAGGAATCTGCAGTGGTGGTGACCTGCAATGTGTGTGCAATGTTTGTTTTCCTGCCGGAGATCAACATGGCCTACACGTGCAACAAGTGCAAGCTGGTCACGCTGTTCGAAGAAAAGGTCAGAGGACTCTGGAGCAGCAAGTGTCCACCCTCAGGAGTATAAGAGAAAGTGAAGAGTTCTTAGAAAGAACGGTGGATCTACAGCAGCAAAGCGTAGAACAGGAGCCAGAAGGGCAACGGCAGGATGAGGCAGAGTCGGAGACTGCTGAGGCAAGGGAAAATAATGTAAGGGGAACTTCCTGGAATAGGGTGACTGTTAGGAGCAGAAGAACTAGAAGACATTCTGCGCCTCTGGAAACAGTGGAGCTATCGAACTGCTTCCAAAGTACTTGGGGACGAGAGCAGAGGTCAGCCTGCAGAGGACGAATTTCCGGGCACCCAACGTGACAGCGAGCAAGAGGCTGAAGGTCAGTCAAGTGAAGGCAATCAAACCAAGGCCTACAGCAAGAGAAAGAGAAGAGTACTAGTAGTGGGAGACTCCCTCCTGCTGGGGATCGAAGCCAAAGTATGTCGCAAAGACCCATGGACTCGCCAGGTGTGCTGTCTCCCTGGGGCACGGATTAAGGATGTGACAGAGCAGCTGCCGAGGCTCATACAGCCCACCAACACATACCCCTTTCTTCTCTTCCACGTGGGTACAAATGATACTGGCAAGCGGAGTTACAAAGAAATCACGGCAGACTTTGAAGAGTTGGGAAGGGAACTCAAGAACTTTGGGGCCCAGATAGTTTTCTCATCCATCCTTCCAGTACTTGGAAGAGGAATAGAAAGGGAAAGAAAAATGCTCCGAGTGAATGACTGGCTAAGAAGGTGGTGCCGACGTGAGAGATTTGGATTCTGGGATCACGGGCTACACTTCCTGGAAGATGGACTGCTGGCAAAGGATGGGTTGCACCTCACAAGGACTGAGAAGAATGTGTTTGGCCACAGCATGAGGAACTTCATCAGGAGGGCTTTAAACTGAATCCAACAGGGGAGGGAGACATAAACTCGGGGGTACCATTGGAAGAAGGCCTCTGTGCCACAACGGAGAGAACAGTTCCAGCGGTGCCCAATGATAGTCTACCACAAGATGTAGGGGGAAAGTCGGACTATAAAGCACATAGTCTTCGATGTCTCTATACTAATGCCCAGAGTATGGGCAATAAACAGGACGAATTTGAACTCTTGATACATGAGGGCTAATACGACTTGATAGGGATAACTGAAACCTGGTGGGATGACTCCCATTGCTGGAATACAGCAATTGAAGGGTATCACTTGTTCAAAAGGAACAGAAGCAACAGAAAGGGAGGTGGAGTTGCGCTGTATGTTAAAGATACGTTTCTCTGCACAGAGATACAGGAAGAGGAGCGTGGCAGCACCATTGAGAGCATCTGGGTTAAAATAAAGGGGGCAAAGGATAAGACGAACATGGCGGTTGGAGTCTACTACCGACCACCCAATCAAGGAGAAGACGAGGATGAAACTTTTGAAAAGCAAATTGCAAATGTTTCAAGGAGGCATGATTTGGTAGTAATGGGTGACTTCAATTTCCCTGATATCTGTTGGGAGACTTATTCAGCCAAACATGGCCCCTCCAAGAAATTCCTGAGTTGTGCTGCTGATAACTTCCTCCTACAGAAAGTGGAGGAAGGAACTAGAGGATCGGCTTTCGGCTATCCTTGACCTGATTCTAACCAACAGAATGTTAGAGCAATAAGTCAATGGAATCAACTACCTAGGGAGGTGGTGGGCTCTCCCAGTCTGGAGGCATTCAAGGTGCAACTGGACAATCATCTGTCAGGGATGCTTTGACCTGGATTCCTGCATTGAGCAGGGGGTTGGACTCGATGGCCTTGTAGGTCCCTTCCAACTCTACTTTTCTATGATTCTATGATTCTATGATCTTGAGTAGAATCATAGAATCATAGAATCATAGAAAAGTAGAGTTGGAAGGGGCCTACAAGGCCATCGAGTCCAACCCCCTGCTCAATGCAGGAATCTAGGTCAAAGCATCTCTGACAGATGTCTGTCCAGCTGCACCTTGAATGCCTCCAGAGTGGGAGAGCCCACGACCTCCCTAGGTAGTTGATTCCATTGTCTTATTGCTCTGACAGTCAGGAAATTTTTCCTGATGTTTAGGTGGAATCTAGGTTCCTGTAACTTGAGCCCATTATTCCGTGTCCTGCAAACTGGGATGAACGAAAAGAGATCTTTGCCCTCCTCTGTGTGACATCCCTTCAAATACTGGAAGAGTGCGATCATATCTCCCCTCAGCCTCCTCTTCTGAAGGCTAAACATGCCCAGTTCTTTCAGTCTCTCCTCATAGGGCCTTGTTTCCAGTCCCTTTATCATCCTTGTTGCCCTCCTCTGAACCCTCTCCAGTTTGTCTATGTCCTTGTTAAAGTGAGGTGCCCAGAACTGGACGCAGTACTCAAGATGAGGCCTAACCAGTGCCGAGTAAAGGGGAATTATCACTTCCCGCGATTTGGAAGCTATACTTCTATTAATACAGCCCAAAATTGCATTTGCCTTCTTTGCAGCCACGTCGCATTGCTGGCTCATATTCAGTTTGTGATCTACCACAATTCCAAGATCCTTCTCACTTGTAGTATTGTTGAGCCAAGTGTCCCCCATTCTGTAACTCTGCATTTGGTTTCCTCTCCCTAGGTGCAGCACTTGGCATTTATCCCTGTTAAATTTCATTCTGTTGTTTTCGGCCCAGCGCTCCAGCCTATCGAGGTCACTTTGAATTTTGTTTCTGTCTTCCAGAGTATTAGCTGTTCCACCCAACTTTGTGTCATCTGCAAATTTGATAAGCATTCCCTGTACCTCCTCATCCAAGTCATTAATAAAAATGTTGAAGAGCACCGGGCCCAGGACCGAGCCCTGTGGTACCCCGCTCGTTACCTCTCCCCAGTTTGAGAAGGAACCATTGATAAGCACTCTTTGAGTCCGATTCTTTAGCCAATTGTGGATCCACCTGATAGTTGTTCCATCTAGCCCACTCTTAGCTAGCTTACTAATCAGGATATCATGAGGCACTTTGTCAAAAGCTTTGCTGAAGTCCAGGTATATAATGTCCACAGCATTCCCACAGTCCACAAGGGAGGTTACCCGATCAAAAAATGAGATCAGATTAGTCTGACAGGATTTGTTCTTGACAAATCCATGCTGGCTTCTAGTAATCACTGCATTGTTTTCAAGGTGCTTGCAGACTGACTTCTTTATAATCTGCTCAAAAATCTTCCCCGGGATTGATGTCAGACTGACTGGCCTATAGTTCCCAGGTTCCTCCTTCCTGCCCTTTTTGAAGATGGGAACAACATTTGCCCTCCTCCAGTCGTCTGGCACTTCACCTGTCCTCCATGATTTCTCAAAGATAATAGACAGTGGTTCTGAGAGTTCTTCTGCCAGTTCCTTTATTACTCTAGGATGCAGCTCATCAGGCCCTGGAGATTTAAACTCGTTCAGAGTAATCAGGTGCTCCTTGACCATTTGCCTATCAATCTCAAGCTGCAATTCTGCCCCTTCAGTCTGCACTTCAGGTTTGCCAGGGGGGTCATAGACCCTCTTTTGGGAGAAGACCGAGCCGAAGTAGGAATTGAACACTTCTGCCTTTTCTTTGTCTTCTGTTATCAATTTGCCATCCTCATTGCAGAGTTTTGAAATAAAAAGGCACACTTGTGCCTAGAATTTATTTAAGCCACACATCTGAAGTAGCCTTATTTTGTTGGGGGGAAACCCCATTGATTTTAATAGGGACTCGTGGAGTCAGTTTTGGGAGTGACTCAGGACTCGTGACTTGTGAGTCACCATTTTGGACCAAGGACTCGGACTTGGACTCGAGACTCGGGTCCAAAGACTCGTGACTCGACTCGAGACTCGAGACCGAGGACTCTTCAACATCCCTGTCTTTTACTGTGCATGTATCTGAAGAAAGCTTTTTTGTTGCTTTTAGCATTCCTCGCTAACCTTAGCTCATTCTCAGCTTTAGCCTTCCTGACACTATTCCTGCAGTTCTGTGCTACCTGCCTGTACTCTTCCCCTGTAGCCCTGTCCTTAATCCTTCCACTTCCTATAAGTGTCCTTTTTTGTTTTCAGGTCATCTTTGAGTTTATTGTGAAGCCACATTGGCTTCTTCTGTTGCCCTCTGCCTTTTTTCCTTGTGGGAACTGTGTCCAGTTCTGGGCATCACACTTTAAGAAGGATGTAGACAAACTGGAAAGGGTTCAGAGGAGGGCAACAAAGATGATTAGGGGACTGGAAACAAAGCCCTATTTATTTATTATATTTATACCCCGCCTTTTTTCCTGCAAGTAACTCAGGGAGGCTTACATAATTCTCCCCCTCCTCTCCATTTTATCCTCACAACAACCCTGTGAGGTAGGTTAGGCTGAGAGGCAGTGACTGGCCCAAAGTCACCCAGTGAGTTTCATGGCTGAGCGGGGATTAGAACCCAGATCTCCCGAGTCCCACTCCAACACTCTAACTATGCCACACTGGCTCTATGAGGAGAGACTGAAAGAACTGGGCATGTTTAGCCTTCAGAAGAGAAGACTCAGGGGAGATATGATAGCACTCTTCCAGTACTTGAAGGGTTGTCACACAGAGGAGGGCCAAGATCTCTTCTCAGTCATCCCAGATTGCAGGACATGGAATAATGGGCTACAAGAACTCAGATTCTGCCTGGACATCAGGAAAAATTTCCTGACTGTTAGAGCAATACACCAATGGAACCAACTACCGTACCTAGGGAGGTGGTGGGCTCTCCCACTCTGGAGGCATTCAAGTTGCAGCTGGACAGCCATCTGTCAGGGATGCTTTGATTTGGGTTCCTGCATTGAGTGGGGGGTTGGGCTAGATGGCCTTATAGGCCCCTTCCAATTCTATTATTCTATGATTCTGTGATAGATATATGGTAGGTGGATACTCTAGCTAGGGCCTTTATGGTTGTAGTATTCCGAATCTGGAACAGTCTGCCAAGAGAGATACACTTGGCGCTGTTGCTGCTCTTTTTTAGATGAGCAGCAAATATGGTTTTATTGCAGCAAGCTTTTCTGGGATGGGTATTTTAATAAAGATTTGACTACTGCTGCCTTTTCATTTTTCTTATTAATTTGCTTTTAGATTATTTAATTGTTAATGTGTTGTGTTGTTTAGTCGTTTGTAAGCTATTGATTTTATTTTTTTAAGAAAGCAAGAATAGAAACAAAAGGAATTAATATTACACTAACAATGGTCCTGATCTTAATTCCCCTTGAGGCAGCTTCCAACTTTCCTGTTTTATTTCACAGGGGTAGCTGCACAAATAACTTGTGTCAAAAATGATTGCATCAAAAATACTTATACATGTGTCATTGCAAATGGGGGCAGGAGACACATCTGATTTTAGGATTCTTGCCATAGTCTTGACTTGCAATGAAGTTTTCTTTTTTCTTTTTAATGGATGTGAATTGTACTTGTGGATTCCAGCCTTTTGGGGTGAGATGCCAAAGTGCAGTGCCATGCCATGTAGTAGTTAGGAGAAGGGTGAATAATTGCACCAGATTCTGTCTCCCAACTAGATTATTATTGGTGTACATGGGTACAGGCAACCGTGTTTTTCTATTATTACATTTATATCCCATATTTTAATAACCATATTAATTGCCTCTACCTCTCCTTGCAATTGTCTGTGCTTTTGGCAAGGCATTTGAGAGACAAGGAATCCAAGAGAAATCTCCCCTATAGTGACATTTGTATTCTCTGACCTGGGCTGTTCCAAAATGAAAGTTCCACTGGGTGCCATTAAAGCCATATATCCTAAATTTCTTCAGTCATTTATAGCTTCCATTGGGGCTAAAGATAGCAGAATACTGCTTGAAATGACAAATATTTTCTTTAAATGCTTGTCCTTCCTCCTCCTCTAAGCAAAAGCCTCCCAGAAGATACAGACATTATCATAAGCAAAGCATATCCATTATGATTCACCCCCGGTGTACTGTCTATATAAGCAATGTAATTTATTGCACCAAATAAAATCCATGTAGTAAAATCTATATGGACACTTAGTTTAAGTCTAAGGCTCCAGTCTAAAACATATGGGGAGCCAATCGGATGTATATGCATGTAGTTGTGTTTATGACTGGGATCTATTTTGCTTTAGCAATTGATAGAGAAAACCACATATTGCCAACTTGACAAAATGTTGTTTCATGCTCTAGGCATTCCCACTGTGAAGTGCATTTAGAAGGCAAGAAGAAGGCAACTTCTTCTTTTTTCTTCTAGCAAAATGACAAATCTTACAAAAATATTTCCCACCCTCTTCTCTCTAAAAACACAAGACTTTCTCACAATACTAGTTTACCTTTTCTAAACACTGACCTTTTTGTATCAGAGGTATGTAGATACATATCTTTTGGGGTAGCTGTTTATAAAACAGTCATGCGTTTATGTGAGCACTTCTTTCCATGTCAGCAGCAAACACAAGGATGACCACATGCTACTTTGGAAATGAAGCGCACTTGGCACTGTGTCCCTGACAGCCTAGGACCTGGCTACACGTTATGTGGACAACATGTTTAAAAATCATGTCATGAGTTTTTAAAAAAATACCATGCATGGGGGTGTGGGGAGCAATTGTGATTGGCCATGCAGTACATCCCTGTAAAACTCTGCCCACCACCCCCACCCCCGCACCCCCACACACACATACCATGCACAGCAGTTAGCATTAGCACTAATGCTAATTGCCTCTTGGGGCAGGGGACAGTTACCAAGATTGCAGCTGAGGAGGAAAGGCTTTACCTCTCCCCACCCTCACAATCACCCCACCACACGCCTAGTTTTGTTTTTTAATTGAAAATACAACCGCATGATTGCTGATCACAATGTTAACATGTAATTAGGGCTCTAGCTTACTTTGTGGAACATGCATACCTACAATATCAATTAAAGGTTTCCATCTTCCAGTTGGCTTGGGGGGAGGGTCATTAGAGCACTGCAGCAGGGAAAAGTTGGGCAGCTGCTTGAAGTTTGCAGATTCTACTTGCTCAGCTCTGCTGTTCAACAGACTCATTAAAGGGGAAAAGCTCTGGATCTAGTTGGGAGATGGCAACATAGAATCATAGAAAGTAGAGTTGGAAGGGGCCCACAACCACAAGGCCATCGAGTCCAACCCCCTGCTCAAGGCAGGAACCCAGGTCAAACCATCCCTGACTGTCCAGCTGCACCTTGAATGCCTCCAGAGTGGGAGAGCCCACCACCTCCCCATGTAGTTGGTTCCATTGTCTTATTGCTCTGACAGTCAGGAAATTTTTCCTGATGTTTAGGTGGAATCTGGGTTCCTGTAACTTGAGCCCATTATTCCGTGTCCTGCAAACTGGGATGACTGAGAAGAGATCCTGGCTAGAGGTGAATCCAACCTGGATCGGGGCCCCTCCGTGCCCCCGACTCGATTCTCCGCGGGGGCCGCGCCCCCGACCCGATCTTCTGAGCGGCGCGGAGAAGTTCTCCGCGCCACTCGATCCATCTTCTCTGGTCCCGTCACTTCCGGGACCGGAAATGACGCGACAGGACCCTGCGCAGGCACAGAACGCGCCTGTCATGTCATTTCCGGTCCCGGAAGTGATGCGACGGGACCGGAGCGGGCCGCGTGGGCGGCTCGCTGCGGAGAGGCGAGCCACCCTGAAGACCAAGGTAAGGCCTCGCCGGGCACGAGTGGGGCCCGATTCGGCCCCGTTCTGCCCGGGCGAGGCGAACGGTTACAACTCTAATCCTGGCCCCCCTCTGTGTGACAATCCTTTAAGTACTGGAAGAGTGCTATCCCCTTTAAGTACTGGAAGAGTGGTTTCCTTTCCCTAGGTGCAGCACTTGGCATTTATCCTTATTAAATTTCATTCTGTTGTTTTCGGCCCAGTGCTCCAGCTTATCGAGATTGCTTTAAATTTTGTTTCTGTCTTCCAGAGTATTAGCTGTTCCACCCAACTTTGTGTCATCTGCAAATTTGATAAGCATTCCCTGCACCTCCTCATCCAAGTCATTAATAAAAATGTTGAAGAGCACTGGGCCCAGGACCGAGTCCTGTGGTACCCCGCTCGTTACCTCTCCCCAGTTTGAGAAGCAATCCTGCCCCTTCAGTCTGCAGTTCAGGTTTGCCAGGGGGGTCATAGACCCTCTTTTGGGAGAAGACCGAGCCGAAGTAGGAATTGAACATTTCTGCCTTTTCTTTGTTTTCTGTTATCAATTTGCCATCTTCATTGCATAGTTGAACCAGCATTTCGTTCCTCTGTCTTTTACTATGCATGTATCTGAAGAAAGCTTTCTTGTTGTTTTTAGCATCCCCCGCTAATCTTAGCTCATTCTCAGCTTTAGCCTTCCTGACACTATTCCTGCCGTTCCGTGCTACCTGCCTGTACTCTTCCCTTGTAGCCTGTCCTTCCTTCCACTTCCTATACGTGTCCTTTTTTGTTTTCAGGTCATCTTCGAGTTTATTGTGAAGCCACATTGACTTCTTCTGTTTCCCTCCGCCTTTTTTCCTTGTGGGAATTGTTTGCAATTGTGCATTTAAAATTTCCTTTTTAAAAAACATATACTGGGATACAACAACAGCTTATGCAGTGGTGGGTGAACTACTATGCGGACACTATGGCTGAATGGTGACTAAGGGGGAGAGGTTCCATGCATCAACCTTACAGTTCTCATCATCATCAGCAGGCGATCACTCGTGACCGAGTAAGATTGTCTTCCAGGATAAAAAATTTACTAAAAGGAGATTTTAAAACGACGAAATCCTAAAGAAGATTGTGTAGACTCTAGCGATGGGTCCGTAAGTGACTGTGGAGGCCAATTCTAGATCCACACAGCTTCCCACAGTGAGGACACAGGTTACCAGATAGAAGATGGTCCTGTAAAGGATTCATTTGACGTGCTTTTCGCTTATCACGTTTCTCCCTTTCACCTTGCACTCGGGCTTCTTCAAAGTCCATAGAAACTTTGTGAAAGGCCAAACTCCAGTTAGATCGTTCATGGGCCAGAGCTTCCTAGTTTTCGATGTTTATATTGCATTTTTTTAGATTAGCCTTATGAATATCTTTAAACCTCTTATATTGACCTCCGATATTCCGCTTTCCATCCTTGAGTTGGGAATAAAGTAACTGCTTTGGGAGACGGCAGTCAGGCATTCGAACAACATGACCGGTCCACTGAAGTTGGTGTTGAAGGATCATTTTTTCAACGCTAGTAGTCTTTGCTTCTTCCAGTACACTGACATTTGTTCGCCTATCTTCCCAAGTAATTCGCAGGATTTTCCGGAGGCAACGTTGATGAAATCTTTCAAGGAGGTCGAAGTTCTCAGGCATACAATAAAGTTGGTAATACAATGGCTTCATAAACCAGTGTTTTGGTCTTCTTACAAATATCCCGATCCTCGAACACTCTATGTTTCATTCGAGAAAACGCGGCACTTGCGGTGCTCAAACGATGCTGGATTTCACTGTCAATGTTAGCTGTAACAGAAAGATAGCTGCCAAGATAGAGAAAATGATCGACATTTTCCAGTATTGTCCCGCCAAGCTGGATAGATGGCATAACCAAAGGGTTAGCTTGCACTTGCTGATGAAGCACTTTGGTTTTTTTGATGTTAAGTGAGAGACCAAGTTTTTCGTATGCTTCTGCAAAAGCATTTAGGATAGTTTGGAGATCATCCTCTGAATGTGCGGAGACCACATGTCATCAGCATACTGAAGTTCCACAACGGAGGTTGTAATTACCTTACTTTTTGCTTTCAGCCTGCTGAGATTAAAAAGCTTTCCATCTGTTCGATATATGATTCCCACACCAGTGGGAAGTTTCCCCTCGACAAGATGTAAAATCATGGCGATGAAAATAGCAAATAATGTTGGGGCAATAACACATCCCTGTTTAACACCTGATCCCACTTTAAATGGAGCACCATGAGAGCCGTTGTTGTCCAAAACCGTTGCCGTCGTGTTGTCATGGAGAAGTCGCAAGATATTCACAAATTTGGATGCCCCAAATTTATTGGGGCATCCAATTTTCATAAGGATAGTCCAGAGAGCTGTTCGGTCTACAGTATCAAAGGCCTTAGCAAGAGCCATAAATGCCATATAAAGGGGTTGATTTTGCTCCCGGCATTTTTCTTGGAGCTGACGTGCAGTAAAAATCATGTCTACTGTCCCTCTAGAGGGGCGGAAACCATATTGAGTTTCAGGGAGGATCTCTTCTGAAATAGATAGAAGACGGTTTGCGAGAATCCTAGCAAATATTTTACCTGCGGTTGCTAAGAGAGAAATGCCCCGATAGTTTCCACAGTCTGTTCTATCACCCTTCTTAAAGAGGGTGATAATTATGGCATCCCTGAAGTCTTCTGGGATCTCTTCTCTTATCCAGATTTTTTCAATGAGTTTATGAAGATGTTGTACAAGTTCGGGGCCCCCTTATGAAGAACTCTCAGAACCACTATCTATTATCTTTGAGAAATCATGGAGGACAGGTGAAGTGCCAGATGACTGGAGGAGGGCAAATGTTGTTCCCATCTTCAAAAAGGGCAAGAAGGAGGAACCTGGGAACTATAGGCCAGTCAGTCTGACATCAATCCCCGGGAAGATTTTTGAGCAGATTATAAAGAAGTCAGTCTGCAAGCACCTTGAAAACAATGCAGTGATTACTAGAAGCCAGCATGGATTTGTCAAGAACAAATCCTGTCAGACTAATCTGATCTCATTTTTTGATCGGGTAACCTCCCTTGTGGACTGTGGGAATGCTGTGGACATTATATACCTGGACTTCAGCAAAGCTTTCGACAAAGTGCCTCATGATATCCTGATTAGTAAGCTAGCTAAGAGTGGGCTAGATGGAACAACTATCAGGTGGATCCACAATTGGCTAAAGAATAGGACTCAAAGAGTGCTTATCAATGGTTCCTTCTCAAACTGGGGAGAGGTAACGAGCGGGGTACCACAGGGCTCGGTCCTGGGCCCGGTGCTCTTCAACATTTTTATTAATGACTTGGATGAGGAGGTACAGGGAATGCTTATCAAATTTGCAGATGACACAAAGTTGGGTGGAACAGCTAATACTCTGGAAGACAGAAACAAAATTCAAAGTGACCTCGATAGGCTGGAGCGCTGGGCCGAAAACAACAGAATGAAATTTAATAGGGATAAATGCCAAGTGCTGCACCTAGGGAGAGGAAACCAAATGCAGAGTTACAGAATGGGGGACACTTGGCTCAACAATACTACAAGTGAGAAGGATCTTGGAATTGTGGTAGATCACAAACTGAATATGAGCCAGCAATGCGATGTGGCTGCAAAGAAGGCAAATGCAATTTTGGGCTGTATTAATAGAAGTATAGCTTCCAAATCGCGGGAAGTGATAATTCCCCTTTACTCGGCACTGGTTAGGCCTCATCTTGAGTACTGCGTCCAGTTCTGGGCACCTCACTTTAACAAGGACATAGACAAACTGGAGAGGGTTCAGAGGAGGGCAACAAGGATGATAAAGGGACTGGAAACAAGGCCCTATGAGGAGAGACTGAAAGAACTGGGCATGTTTAGCCTTCAGAAGAGGAGACTGAGGGGAGATATGATCGCACTCTTCCAGTATTTGAAGGGATGTCACACAGAGGAGGGCAAAGATCTCTTTTCGTTCATCCCAGTTTGCAGGACACGGAATAATGGGCTCAAGTTACAGGAACCTAGATTCCACCTAAACATCAGGAAAAATTTCCTGACTGTCAGAGCAATAAGACAATGGAATCAACTACCTAGGGAGGTGGTGGGCTCTCCCACTCTGGAGGCATTCAAGGTGCAGCTGGACAGACATCTGTCAGAGATGCTTTGACCTAGATTCCTGCATTGAGCAGGGGGTTGGACTCGATGGCCTTGTAGGCCCCTTCCAACTCTACTTTTCTATGATTCTATGATTCTATGATTCTTTAAAGATTTCAGCAGGAATCCCATCTGGTCCACTAGCTTTGTTATTCTTCATTTGATTAATGGCTTTTTTTACTTCATCCAAAGTGGGGAGTATTGCAAGTTCCTCTCTAATTTGTTTTTGCGGGATTTGCGAAAAAATCATAGAATCATAGAAAAGTAGAGTTGGAAGGGGCCTACAAGGCCATCGAGTCCAACCCCCTGCTCAATGCAGGAATCCAGGTCAAAGCATCTCTGACAGATGTCTGTCCAGCCGCACCTTGAATGCCTCCAGACTGGGAGAGCCCACCACCTCCCTAGGTAGTTGATTCCATTGTCTTATTGCTCTGACAGTCAGGAAATTTTTCCTGATGTTTAGGTGGAATCTAGGTTCCTGTAACTTCAGCCCATTATTCCGTGTCCTGCACACTGGGATGAACGAGAAGAGATCTTTGCCCTCCTCTGTGTGACATCCCTTCAAATACTGGAAGAGTGCGATCATATCTCCCCTCAGTCTCCTCTTCTGAAGGCTAAACATGCCCAGTTCTTTCAGTCTCTCCTCATAGGGCCTTGTTTCCAGTCCCTTTATCATCCTTGTTGCCCTCCTCTGAACCCTCTCCAGTTTGTCTATGTCCTTGTTAAAATGAGGTGCCCAGAACTGGACACAGTACTCAAGATGAGGCCTAACCAGTGCCGAGTAAAGGGGAATTATCACTTCCCGCGATTTGGAAGCTATACTTCTATTAATACAGCCCAAAATTGCATTTGCCTTCTTTGCAGCCACATCGCATTGCTGGCTCATATTCAGTTTGTGATCTACCACAATTCCAAGATCCTTCTCACTTGTAGTATTGTTGAGCCAAGTGTCCCCCATTCTGTAACTCTGCATTTGGTTTCCTCTCCCTAGGTGCAGCACTTGGCATTTATCCCTGTTAAATTTCATTCTGTTGTTTTCGGCCCAGCGCTCCAGCCTATCGAGGTCACTTTGAATTTTGTTTCTGTCTTCCAGAGTATTAGCTGTTCCACCCAACTTTGTGTCATCTGCAAATTTGATAAGCATTCCCTGTACCTCCTCATCCAAGTCATTAATAAAAATGTTGAAGAGCACCGGGCCCAGGACCGAGCCCTGTGGTACCCCGCTCGTTACCTCTCCCCAGTTTGAGAAGGAACCATTGATAAGCACTCTTTGAGTCCGATTCTGTAGCCAATTGTGGATCCACCTGATAGTTGTTCCATCTAGCCCACTCTTAGCTAGCTTACTAATCAGGATATCATGAGGCACTTTGTCGAAAGCTTTGCTGAAGTCCAGGTATATAATGTCCACAGCATTCCCACAGTCCACAAGGGAGGTTACCCGATCAAAAAATGAGATCAGATTAGTCTGACAGGATTTGTTCTTGACAAATCCATGCTGGCTTCTAGTAATCACTGCATTGTTTTCAAGGTGCTTGCAGACTGACTTCTTTATAATCTGCTCAAAAATCTTCCCGGGGATTGATGTCAGACTGACTGGCCTATAGTTCCCAGGTTCCTCCTTCTTGCCCTTTTTGAAGATGGGAACAACATT
The DNA here is from genome assembly GCA_021292165.1 of Shinisaurus crocodilurus. Taxonomy (NCBI): domain Eukaryota; kingdom Metazoa; phylum Chordata; class Lepidosauria; order Squamata; family Shinisauridae; genus Shinisaurus; species Shinisaurus crocodilurus. The sequence goes on along the minus strand of CM037876.1, from coordinate 117,352,045 downwards.
TGCCCTCCTCCAGTCGTCTGGCACTTCACCTGTCCTCCATGATTTCTCAAAGATAATAGACAGTGGTTCTGAGAGTTCTTCTGCCAGTTCCTTTATTACTCTAGGATGCAGCTCATCAGGCCCTGGAGATTTAAACTCGTTCAGAGTAATCAGGTGCTCCTTGACCATTTGCCTATCAATCTCAAGCTGCAATTCTGCCCCTTCAGTCTGCATTTCAGGTTTGCCAGGGGGGTCATAGACCCTCTTTTGGGAGAAGACCGAGCCGAAGTAGGAATTGAACACTTCTGCCTTTTCTTTGTCTTCTGTTATCAATTTGCCATCCTCATTGCGTAGTTGAACCACCAGTTCTTTCTTCTGTCTTTTACTGTGCATGTATCTGAAGAAAGCTTTTTTGTTGCTTTTAGCATTCCTCGCTAACCTTAGCTCATTCTCAGCTTTAGCCTTCCTGACACTATTCCTGCAGTTCTGTGCTACCTGCCTGTACTCTTCCCCTGTAGCCTGTCCTTCCTTCCACTTCCTATACGTGTCCTTTTTTGTTTTCAGGTCATCTTTGAGTTTATTGTGAAGCCACATTGGCTTCTTCTGTTGCCCTCTGCCTTTTTTCCTTGTGGGAATTGTTTGCAATTGTGCCTTTAAAATTTCCTTTTTTAAAAACTCCCACCCCTCCTGGGCTCCCTTTCTCGTGAGAGTCATTTGCCATGGGATCTTACTAATCATTGTTCTGAGTTTGTTAAAATTGGCTTTCCTAAAATCCAGGGTACGTGTTTGGCTACACTCAGCTTTTGCTTCTGTTAGAATCAAGAACTCAAGTATAACATGGTCACTTTCCCCCAGAGTTCCCGAAACTGCCACTTTATCCACTAACTCGTCTCTGTTGGTTAGAATCAGGTCAAGGATAGCCGATCCTCTAGTTCCTTCCTCCACTTTCTGTAGGAGGAAGTTATCAGCAGCACAGCTCAGGAATTTCTTGGAGGGGCCATGTTTGGCTGAATAAGTCTCCCAACAGATATCAGGGAAATTGAAGTCTCCCATTACTACCACATCGTGCCTCCTTGAAACCCTGGCAATTTGTTTTTCAAAAGTTCCATCCTCGTCTTCTCCTTGATTGGGTGGTCGGTAGTAGACTCCAACCGCCATGTTCGCTTTATTCTTTGCCCCCTTTATTTTAACCCAGATGCTCTCAATGGGGCTGCCAAGCTCCTCTTCCTGTATCTCTGTGCAGAGATACGTATAAATCTCTTTATCCACCTTAGATTTACGATTTAAAAGGTCATAATAATGCTCTTTCCAACGCAGTGCAATAGACTCTTTGTCTTTTAAGAGTTTGGTGCAATCTTTTGATTGTAAAGGGTTTGTACCATAGGTTTTTGGTCCATAAATGGCCCTTGTGGCCTTAAAAAAGCCCCGTGCATCATGAGATTCTGCAAGTTGTTGAATTTCTTCAGCTTTCTTTTTCCACCAAGCGTTCTTAAGTTCTCTTGTTCTTCTTTGGACCTCAGCCTTTGCACTAGCGTAGATTTTTTTCTTGGCAGCGCAGTTAATATCATTTTGCCATATTTGGAAGGCTTTCCTTTTTTGGTCAATTATATATTTAATCTCATTATCATTTTCATCAAACCAATCCTGATGTTTCTTAGTTTCATATCCAATAGTTTGTTCACAAGCTGCAGTAATGGAGGTTTTCAGCTTAGACCAATGGTCCTCAATGTTGTCAGGAGGTTCCGTAGGTAGATGTTCCTTAAGAAGTGATTGAAGACACTTGGTGGCAGTGTAAGAAGAAAGTGGCTGGGTAACCAAAGCAGAGATTTCCAATGCTGTCATCAGCTGTCCCCTACCTTCACTGCAACCAATTAAAATCTGCAAGGGGCCACTTTCCCCTTCAGTCACTGATCAGTGGTGGCAACCACATCATAACTATTTATTTATTTAATCAATATATTTCTATCCCACCTTTTAGGTTATGATAAAAAATGTTTAAAACTAAACAATTGAACAAACATAATAAACATCAGATTAAAAACATATATAGGGAGACAGGAAAAGCCTAGTGGAATTAAAAAGTATTTTGAGTCCACTTAAAGGCTGCAAGAAAGGGGGTCAAGCAGAGTTCTAATGGGAGAGAATTCCACAAATGTGGGCTCAACCACTGTGAAAAGGCCCTGGATAGTTTTCAGCATTATCCTGGCACTAGTGTTAATGCTGTTGCACTAGCATAAACCTAACCAACACTTGCACAATGTAACTAGTGCAATAAGGGAAAGTGTCGGTTTGCCACCAAAATTTGGTGATACAGTGGCAAAAAAGATGATTTTTCTTCAAAACAATGCACACAAGGAAAAAAGATTCTTTGCTGTCAAACCAAATATATATCAGCGGCAAATTGCCAGTTTTCCATGTTGAATTGGCTACATTGCGCAAGCATTGGTTTACGCTGGTACTTGCAGTCCCCAAACACTGCGAGGCTTGTGATGTGAGAGGGCTGAAGCAAACAACTTCCTCTAGATATGGTACACCATTTTTGTATATATTCCTTCTAATCTTTGCAGCAATGTGATATAAACACTAGCTAAGGAAAGGATGACACCAATATTTAAACAAAAGCATCTGGCTCCAGACAGGAGACCCCACTAAGGCCTTAATTTATGCCTTTGCACTGTGATCGCACCAGCTGCAGCCGGAGTGTTGCATTCTTGTGTCTTAAGTCTCAAAGGGTGACAACTTCATTCAATTTGAGAATGAAAGAGGCATGAAAGAGCCAAGAATTCAAATCTTCCCCAGAATGCATTGTTCCGGAGCCCCATCTAAGTTTTTCTTCCCGTGACTTACAGCTCAAGCATTGCATTATTTTGCATTTTTGAGGTTACTTATCCTCGTCCTATGCATTTACTCACTCGGGTACCCTATGCACATTTCTGAAAAGCATGCCTCTTATACAAATAGTACCCAAACTGTCTATAACACCTTATCTTTTTGCATCAATGTGCAGTTGGAACGTCAGAGAAGTGCAAGAGCAAACTGCAGTCAGCAATAAACATTTTTAAGAGCTAGATAGCCTTAACCACGTCAGGGTAAAGTACTAGGATTGCAGCCAGTTCTTATCTTGATTTAAGTGGGAATATGGATGTGATTGTGTTGCAAATATGCAGTTCAGAGAACCTGGTGTGTTTTAGCTCAATCAGAACACAACACGCGAGAAGCTGGATCTGGATCTTGGAAACAGCTTTATTTCATGAAATAGGGACAGCAGGAGTGTAAACCTCAAAGCCAGTGTGGCGTAGTGGTGAGAGTGTTGGACTGGGACTCAGGAGATCCGGGTTCTAGTCCCCGCTCGGCCATGAAACTCACTGGGTGACTTTGGGCCAGTCACTGCCTCTCAGCCTAACCTACCTCACAGGGTTGTTGTGAGGATAAAATGGAGAGGAGGAGGAGGAGGAAGATTATGTAAGCCACCTTGAGTTCCTTGCAGGAAAAAAGGCGGGGTATAAATGCAATAAATAAATAGAAAAATAAAGCTGATGTCCAAAGCACTTTTATTTGACTATGCCTTTTATGCAATTTTCGTTGACATGTGCAGATTTTGTGAGATGTTTTACAGAGTAAGTGAAAAAGTACTCCTGAGCATGTGCAGGTGCCCTGGGAAGTAAAATTGGAAATGTACTGAACTGGGCCTCCCTGCTTTTGGCTGACAATTGCACTCTTGGACGTTCGTTCCTGCCTGGAACATTTAGATGAGCAGTAGATTCGCCCTTGAATCGTTTTCTCACTTAGATTCCTCTCTATTACTTATTGTTCTTCTTGGGGCTCTTTGCCAGCCAACAACCATGATTATCTTTTGCAGCAGGATTTGAAGCAGCCTGTGATTTCTTGAAAAACAAACGGTGTCCTTCTGAAAAGGTGAAAAGAGCCAGTGTGGTGTAGTGGTAAGAGTGTTGGACTGGGACTTGGGAGATCCGGGTTCTAGTCCCCGCTCGGCCATGAAACTCACTGGGTGACTTTGGGCCAGTCACTGACTCTCAGCCTAATCTACCTCACAGGGTTGTTGTGAGGATAACATGGAGAGGAGGAGGAAGATTATGTAAGCCACCTTGAGTTCCTTGCAGGAAAAAAGGTGGGGTATAAATATAATAAATAAATAAATAAATTTCAACCTTTCCCCAAGGTGGGGGTGTGTGTCATAATTTTTATAACAATTGTATGAGCAGCGCTTAGTTGGGTCCAGGTGGTAAAGGGAAAGGAATAAGTTAGACACACAGACTTAGCTGGGAGAATAAATTGGGCACAACTTTATTGAATTGGGACTTGGCCCCACCCCTGTCATGCCCATTGGAGCACCGATTGGCTCAGGAGGCTTCTCCCTGGAAAGGCGCCAACCTTTGCGGCTGAACACTAGCTTTTCCTCCCTTCGCTGCCCACCTGCGTGTCCATACAAATCACGGCTCCCTGGTAAGTGGGGAACTCAGCTTCTAAGGACATGCTTCAATCTGAGTGCTCATTGAGCAGAAGAGCAAGATAGAAATAATATTAATAACAACAACAACAACAACAACAACAACAACACCCCAATAGACATTCATGGATTTTTTTTACTTCTAAGAATAGCCAAGTATTTTAGCCTAACTGGAAGGGATCGGACTGAGGAAAAGAAAATAATGGATTGTATCCCATTGGTGTCCCTCCACCCATAGAATCATAGAACCATAGAAAAGTAGAGTTGGAAGGGGCCTACAACTACAAGGCCATCGAGTCCAACTCCCTGCTCAATGCAGGAATCCAGGTCAAAGCATCCCTGACAGATGGCTGTCCAGCTGCACCTTGAATGCCTCCAGAGTGGGAGAGCCCACCACCTCCCTAGGTAGTTGGTTCCATTGTCTTATTGCTCTGACAGTCAGGAAATTTTTCCTGATGTTTAGGTGGAATCTAGGTTCCCGTAACTTGAGCCCATTATTCTGTGTCCTGCAAACTGGGATGATTGAGAAGAGATCCTGGCCCTCCTCTGTGTGACAACCCTTCAAGTACTGGAAGAGTGCGATCATATCTCCCCTCAGTCTCCTCTTCTGAAGGCTAAACATGCCCAGTTCTTTCAGTCTCTCCTCATAGGGCCTTGTTTCCAGTCCCTTTATCATCCTTGTTGTTGCCCTCCTCTGAACCCTCTCCAGTTTGTCTACGTCCTTCTTAAATGTAGGTGCCCAGAACTGGGTGCAGTACTCAAGATGGGGCCTAACCAGTGCTGAGTAAAGGGGAATTATCACTTCACATGATTTGGAAGCTATACTTCTATTAATGCAGCCCAAAAGAGCATTTGCCTTCTTTGCAGCCACATCGCATTGCTGGCTCATATTCAGTTTGTGATCTACCACAATTCCAAGATCCTTCTCACTTGTAGTATTGTTGAGCCAAGTGTCCCCCATTCTGTAACTCTGCATTTGGTTTCCTTTCCCTAGGTGCAGCACTTGGCATTTATCCCTATTAAATTTCATTCTGTTGTTTTCGGCCCAGCACTCCAGCCTATCGAGGTCGCTTTGAATTTTGTTTCTGTCTTCCAGAGTATTAGCTGTTCCACCCAACTTTGTGTCATCTGCAAATTTGATAAGTATTCCCTGTACCATGAATGTCTCTTTGATCCAGCGAAGGTTTCTGTCAGTGGAACAGGGAAGGAAGCAATTTCCAGCCATTCCTCCTCCCCCTGCACCACCTTCCATACAGTTCTGAAGGGTCTCCCAACTCTCTGGAGCAGATTTGGGTGAATGAGAGGAGTGGGGGTTGCAGCGGGGAAGTAGAATTGCCGAAAATCGTCTCCCTTCCCATTCCATTCAGGGAAGCCTCTACTGGATCAAGGAGACTTCCATCAGTGGAGGGACACCAATTGGATATAACTCATTATTCCCTTCCCCCAGCCCAATCCCTTCCAGTTAGGATAAAATACTTGGATTTCCATGGGAATGGCCATGGGACTATATTATTATAGAAACATAATGAGTGGATTTTTTAACCACTCTACCATTATAAAGCTTAAAAGTTTTTTTCCTTATAAAATTAGGATACAATTAGTTTTGATAAGTAAAAGGCCAGTAGGGGCTGGGCGTTACATAATCCATGTTCTACTGTAAAGCTTGTAAATCACAGATATTTCTAAATGTGGTTGAATTTTACCGTGGAATGTTATGTATCACATCTGAGGGCCTATGAAGTAAGTTAACAGCTAGTCAGCTAACCTTTGATCTCACTGCTGGAAAGAATGGCTCTTGCAAAATGTCTGGGAGCACAGTTAGGTCATCCATTCTCCAGCTCGTAGCTATGCGAGTCCAGGTATTGCATTGTGTGTTATATAATGGAAGAGTAAAAGGAGAGGGCTTAAATAATGGAGCAGAGCTGCCACATGAAATTGAAGATTTCAGCAGCATTGCATGTTGCTGCCATCTTATTTTCCAATCAGTTTAGGCCACGCTTTCTTGATATACTAATTTTTAATAAGTTGTTAGAACATACTTTCATCTTAATTACTGTTATTTTGGTGAATTTGAAAGAAAATGTTGATAATAATGTTGGAAACATATTCTTCATTGCAAGAATTAGCATTAAAAAATCTAACAGTAGGGCTGGAATCCCTTAGTTGTCCCACCAGTCTGTTTCCATGGTAACCATCCTGATTGCATTAGTGAATAAATCTGTGAACTTTCAGCATTTGTCCTCTCTGATGTCATCTGGATTTGAACCTGTGACCTGGCCTAACCGAGGCAGTCTCTCATTACTGAGTGCAAGGTCATTTACTTGTCACAATGAAAATAAATGTGGAATTAAATGTCTCTATCACAGCAAACATATGCAAAACATTATACACATATGACATGGGATTGGCTCACCCAGAAACTGCAGAGGCATTTTAGGATTGTCATGGCCAAATCATCATCAAGATGCCAGTCAAGTATATTACTCTGCTATACAGAGCAATGTGTGCATGCTTGTGGCTTTTGATTGAGGATGCAGGTATCTAGGGCCGGCGCTACCGCTAGGCAAACTAGGCGGTTGCCTAGGGCGCGTGGCTGGAGAGGGCCCAGAAACGCTGCCCCCCCCGCCGCCGGACCCCCGCCACCCCCCGCAGCCGCCGGACCCCCCCTGCCACCCCCCCGCAGTGAGAAGCTGGGTTGGGGAAAGCAGAATTTAGAAGTAAGAAGCCTTGCAAAGTCTACTTAAAGTTGCTAGTCCACATTTTTTAAAGTAATGCACCTGCCAAAGTGAGCCAGTATGGTATAGTGAATAGAGTGTTGGAGGCCTGGTTTCAAAATTACTACCCTGCTCATTGGGTGTCTTGACCAGTTACTGTTTCTCAATCTAGCCACTTCACAGGGTTATTGAGGATAAAATGGTGGAGAAGCTCCTTGGGGGAAAGGTGGGATAAAAATGTAATTAAATAAATAATTTGTGGCAAACTGAAAGCTAAGCAACAACCATTTTCATACAATTTACAAAATTATAGCATTGTGGTAGATATTTTCCATATACATAAATAAATAAATAAATATGTATCACAATTTTATAAACTTTAGGCATGTTTTCATTTCAGGCTCCACCTGAACAGGCTCCACCTCCACACGCACATTTTATCTTCACAATAACCCTGTGAGGTAGGTTAGATTGAAAAATACAATAATCGAGCAATCATATGGTCCCCAGGGGCCATAGGATTGTATAAAAAAGGTCTTAGTCAGAACTCCAGCCTTGGAAGATTTTGCTGATGTTGGAGTTCCCCTCCTGGCTCCTCCTAGCCACTGCGGAGGTTTCCACGGTGGTTTCCTCTACGATGTCAAAACTCAAGGCAGAACTTATAGAGGGGGAGAAATGGGGATGTCGGGGTGTGCTGGTTGGTGGGGAGGGAGCGGCAGAGGATCCAAGGATCCGAAACACAAAACCACTCTTCTGAACCCGCAGTTTACCATTCCAACACCCATTTCACAGAAGGCAAACTGATGAGGCTCATGAACAAGTAACTTGGCCAAGAAACTTGAGTACAAGGCAGTGGTGGGGTCTGAGCCCCGATTGCCAAATCACAGAGCACAACAAAAGACCCATTTCACAGAAGAGATTGCTCAGAAACATACACACATAGGGAAAACACACATCATACCAAAGCAAACAAACAAGCCAGCTAAACACACCACAACACCCAGCCCAAACCACACACACAGACACACAGCACAGGCTCACTCCTTGCCATCCCTCTAGCTCCCATGATGCCATCCCCAGCCCCAAGTCTTCCATGATGCGCCCCATCACCTTCAGCCTACCTTTCCATTTTTTTCTGGGCAGCTGGGCATGCTTCAGAATGAAGTGCTGGGTGCCAGCCTCCCACCATGTTTATTTTCTAAAAATGCCTCTGGGGCCCACGTGAAGCCCAGAGGCATTCTTCGAAATAAACACGGTGTTCATGGCCAGTGCATTGCTTTGCAGCACACCAGCCTCCCAGTTAAAACATTGTTTAAATTTAATAAAAATCTTAACAAATGAAAACAAATCATGAGGGACAGGAAGCCTGCAGGTTGTCATTGGAGTTGTCTGTGGGCACACTGGTGCCCAGAAGCACCACATTGGGGACCCCAGTCTTAGCAGAAGATGAAGGTGCCCTTTTAATCTTACATTAATGCCATGGGAGGCATTTTCTCATGGGTTCATCCCACAGTAGTAATGGAATGTTTTAAAGGCCTACAAGATCACATGGATGTCCCTTAGAAAAGTGCTTCTCATGGAACTCCTGTAATAGGGATTCTTAAGATGTGCCTTTGTTAGATATGAAGAGTGACCTTTTGATGATTTCCCCACTATGTCCAAACTGAGATACCTGTTGCACCCTTAGTGTGTGTGTGTGTGTGTGTGTGTATAAAGACATATAGCGGTAGTGAGTAAACACTGTACCTTACACATGTCCTTTCTATGCATAGCCAATCTTCTAGGCAGCAAGTCCAAACATTTTTACTTGCCTGGGCATTTTAGGTTTGGTTATGTGATTTGTCTGTTCTGTTATTTTAGCTGTCTCTGGATTGTGTAGTTTGTTTATTGTTTTAACTTAATATGATTAATTTTAGTTATGCCCTTTGTATACTGCCCTGGTATCCACAAGGATGAAGAGCAATTTTAAAATACTTTAAATAAAAATAGTTAATGAATAGTTTCAAAATTCCATATGTAATTGTTGGCTGGGACCTTCAAGAATTATGACATCAAGCATGCCTTCTTTTTCCAAGAATTTATTTTTGTAAGCTGCTGGTCTTTATCTTCAGTTTCCTTAAAACATCTCATACAAGTCAGGATTTGACAAAATATAAACTGAATGGAAGCCACAAAGAAGCTTTAGGAAGACCATAGTACTTGGCATGTATGAGAATTCTGTTTTGGGGGTGAAACTGGACAGAATTTTCTGGTGTGGCCCTTGTGGATTTCATTCCGTTTCCCTCCGCTGGCATTGACTCAATCTGTAGCGAGTCAATCCAATATTTGGATTACATATTTTTTTAATGGTGGAAATTTGTGCAAATTGAGTGTGTGTTATCTTGAAATTTGCACAAATGGGGTCACTTTTTTTTAAAATTTCCCGGTCTTTTGCAAGTACACAAGAGGACAGATTCAGCTATCTGATATGTGGTCTTGCCTTGTCAATTTCCTTGTATGTTTCAGCTGTCAATGGGAGAACTGGAGTAGGTAACATAAAAGGAAACTGACAAGGAGAGACTGCATGTAGGCTAATTTGCGCACAGTTGTGAAGGACTGGCAGGCGGGAATAATAGTAGGACAAAGGAGGAACACATTTGTGCAATTCAGATGAACCCAAAAAGAAAAAATGAACTAAGAGAGTGCACCAAAGGGCAGGGGTGGCAATATCTCCCACTTGGCAATGTAACCTTCTCACTATTAGTGTTGAAATGGCACTTGTCAGTGTCCTCCCTTTCAACACTTCTCCAAGTCTCCAGCAAGTCCAGAAAGGGGAATTATTGGCTCCCCGCACTTCTCGTGGCTCCTCGGAGTAGTTAGTAGTTGTTCTGTTGTGCAAATTTCCCCCGTTTCCTGTCCAGCCTTTAAATTTGTGCAAATTTAGAGGCGTGGAAGAAAATGGAGGGGAAATGTGCGCCCTGCATCTAGGTCGATCCTGCATAGTTGACAGCCTTGGGGAAAAGAGAGAGAGCCCTCCCTCTGCCACCCTGCTCTGCAACATTTCATTCAAGCCACTACTGCAATGCTAGTAGCAAAGAATCTGAAAAGGCATTTTGAATAACAGCTGCTGTATTGCTGTAGTAGTAGTTGTTGTTGTTTTCAGATTTAGCCAAGTGTGGCCTGGTGGTCTTTTGACAAAACAGCTTTTACAGGCTTCAGTATCATCAGCATGCTGCAGTCTGCTTATATTACTTTGTGTAGCATTGGCAGAAGTTACATTGCAGATGGCACAAAGTAAATACTAGCTCCAGTGGAACATTAATCTCCATCCTGAGGTTATTGTTCATGGCACATTGACCTGTCTTGAACTTGCAGTAAATCAAAATGCATTATTGATGGTACATCTCATTTCCAAGATACAGCATAAACATGGTAAGTGGTACCTTCTCCTCGGTGTAAACAGACTGCATAACACTTTCAGTAACAGTTACAACCCTACCTCCTGGTTGCTGTTCTAAATTCCCTCTGGTACAGTTTTTGACATGTATAGCGTTTGAAATGGACCTGACTAGTCATTTGCTCCAGATGTTTAGCTGACCCTTAACAACACTCATCAGTGAAAGACTATCACTGCAAGTCAAATACACATTGTTGCCCATAAAAATTATTTCTAACCCTTTAAGTATGAGATGGCTCCCTAGGAAATGAGTATTTATTTTAAAGCTATGTTTGTTCCACAACAGCTGCAATAGCGGGCATTGATTGCATTTATGTGGTATGTACTTGCCCTAACCATGGAGTTCTTTCAATTTCTTTTGCATTTTTCTTTTGACCTGTGTGACCCAGCTTTCTGGCATTATATCTCTCAAGCTGAGACAAGAACCTCAAAGACGCATAAGCAGACTAAGGAGAGGTAGGAGCTCCTTGATGATGTCCTGACTTTAATACCAGTTTATATGAGTATTTTGAATGACAACCTCTTGTTATATTTGCCAGTAAGGGTGATGCAGATGCCTACTTGTGGTGTTTGAAGTTTGTGCATGAGTGTGTGCGGGTGGCGGGGTGGGTCGTCAATTGAACAAGTTCTTGCTTTGATGTTCTTTAGTCTATCTTTAGTATGGCTTTAAACCAGTAAATATGAGTATCTTGAACGAAATCCTCTTGTTCCCCATCTCTAGTCATGCAGATGATTACTTATGGACGGTTCTTGATGTTTATGTTGCGGGAGATTCACCTTGTTGCGAATGCATCTTGCTTTGATATTCCTTACTCTATAGCCCTATTCAGGCATTCTGAACCTCAACAGAGTAAACGTGTCTGGATAAGGAGCATGCTGTCTTCATCATCATCATCATCAGGCGATCACTCGTGACCGAGTAAGATTGTCTTCCAGCATAAAAATTTACAAAAAGGAAATTTTAAAAGGAGAAAATTCTAAAGAAAAATTGTGTAGACTCTAGCGATGGGTCCGTAAGTGACTGTGGAGGCCAATTCTAGATCCACACAGTTTCCTACAGTGAGGACACACAGGTTACCAGATGGAAGATGGTCCTGTAAAGGATTCGTTTGACGTGCTTTTCGCTTAGCACGTTTCTCCCTTTCACTTTGCACTCGGGCTTCTTCAAAGTCCATAGAACCTTTGTGAAAGGCCAACCTCCATTTAGATCGTTCATGGGCCAGAGCTTCCCAGTTTTCGATGATTATATTGCATTTTTTTAGATTAGCCTTAAGAACATCTTTAAACCTCTTATATTGACCACCGATATTCCGCTTTCCATCCTTGAGTTGGGAATAAAGTAACTGCTTTGGGAGACGGCAGTCAGGCATTCGAACAACATGACCGGTCCACTGAAGTTGGCATTGAAGGATCATTTTTTCAACGCTAGTAGTCTTTGCTTCTTCCAGTACACTGACATTTGTTCGCCTATCTTCCCAAGTAATTCGCAGGATTTTCCGGAGGCAACGTTGATGAAATCTTTCAAAGAGGTGGAAGTGACGTTTATAGATAGTCCATGTTTCGCAGGCATACAATAACGTTGACAATACAATGGCTTCATAAACCAGTGTTTTGGTCTTCTTAATATCCCAATCCTCGAACACTCTATGTTTCATTCGAGAAAACGCGGCACTTGCGGAGCTCAAACGATGCTGGATTTCACTGTCGATGTTAGCTGTAACAGAAAGATAGAGAAAATGATCGACATTTTCCAGTATTGTCCCACCAAGCTGGATAGATGGCATCATCAACGGTTAGCTTGCACTTGCTGATGAAGCACTTTGGTTTTTTTGATGTTAAGTGAGAGACCAAGTTTTTCGTATGCTTCTGCAAAAGCATTTAGGATAGTTTGGAGATAGTCTGAATGTGCGGAGACCACATTATCATCAGCATACTGAAGTTCCACAACAGAGGTTGTAATTACCTTACTTTTTGCTTTCTTACCCCACCCCTCAATAGGGCTGGGATCTCTGGGTGCACTTATGTAAGGTCCGGGGTTTCTTTTCCTCTAACCCTTACCCTCACACTGCCTTTGGGATGTCTAATCCCTACCTTATACCTCTTTGACCAGTACACTAAGCACAGCTTCCCACACAGGCTGTTTCAAATAACAAAGAAAAGTTTATTTTTAAATACAACAAGTTCTGGAAATAAGTTTTATGTGTAAGTTTCAGTTAATCCTAAATAATGTACTATCTTATCCTAGTACCAATCCTCCCTCAACAACTATTCCTAATATCAATCCCTGTGCTCTCTCTTCTCTTCCCCACACACTCCTGCACTCTCTCTTCTTCACAATACCCTCAAAACCTCTAAAAACCCTCCCTTCTAAAAACCATCACACTCCTGCCTGGACAGCACCGTCCACTGTTTATATAATACAGGCTCCACCCCCCTTCTCACTCTGTCAGCCAATCATGTCACATATGTACTGTAAATACACCCTTCTTCTTGCTCATCCTTTCTCACTCACCCAGATGCAGCAGGAATACATACTTATACTTAATACACAAACACATTATACTTACCACCTATACGTATCTCTGCACAGAGATACAGGAAGAGGAGCTTGGCAGCCCCATTGAGAGCATCTGGGTTAAAATAAAGGGGGCAAAGAATAAAACGAACATGGCGGTTGGAGTCTACTACCGACCACCCAATCAAGGAGAAGACGAGGATGGAACTTTTGAAAAGCAAATTGCCAGTGTTTCAAGGAGGCACGATGTGGTAGTAATGGGAGACTTCAATTTCCCTGATATCTGTTGGGAGACTTATTCAGCCAAACATGGCCCCTCCAAGAAATTCCTGAGCTGTGCTGCTGATAACTTCCTCCTACAGAAAGTGGAGGAAGGAACTAGAGGATCGGCTATCCTTGACCTGATTCTAACCAACAGAGACGAGTTAGTGGATAAAGTGGCAGTTTCGGGAACTCTGGGGGAAAGTGACCATGTTATACTTGAGTTCTTGATTCTAACAGAAGCAAAAGCTGAGTGTAGCCAAACACGTACCCTGGATTTTAGGAAAGCCAATTTTAACAAACTCAGAACAATGATTAGTAAGATCCCATGGCAAGTGACTCTCACGAGAAAGGGAGCCCAGGAGGGGTGGGAGTTTTTAAAAAAGGAAATTTTAAAGGCACAATTGCAAACAATTCCCACAAGGAAAAAAGGCAGAGGGCAACAGAAGAAGCCAATGTGGCTTCACAATAAACTCAAAGATGACCTGAAAACAAAAAAGGACACGTATAGGAAGTGGAAGGAAGGACAGGCTACAGGGGAAGAGTACAGGCAGGTAGCACAGAACTGCAGGAATAGTGTCAGGAAGGCTAAAGCTGAGAATGAGCTAAGGTTAGCGAGGAATGCTAAAAGCAACAAAAAAGCTTTCTTCAGATACATGCACAGTAAAAGACAGAAGAAAGAACTGGTGGTTCAACTACGCAATGAGGATGGCAAATTGATAACAGAAGACAAAGAAAAGGCAGAAGTGTTCAATTCCTACTTCGGCTCGGTCTTCTCCCAAAAGAGGGTCTATGACCCCCCTGGCAAACCTGAAGTGCAGACTGAAGGGGCAGAATTGCAGCTTGAGATTGATAGGCAAATGGTCAAGGAGCACCTGATTACTCTGAACGAGTTTAAATCTCCAGGGCCTGATGAGCTGCATCCAAGAGTAATAAAGGAACTGGCAGAAGAACTCTCAGAACCACTGTCTATTATCTTTGAGAAATCATGGAGGACAGGTGAAGTGCCAGACGACTGAAGGAGGGCAAATGTTGTTCCCATCTTCAAAAAGGGCAAGAAGGAGGAACCTGGGAACTATAGGCCAGTCAGTCTGACATCAATCCCCGGGAAGATTTTTGAGCAGATTATAAAGAAGTCAGTCTGCAAGCACCTTGAAAACAATGCAGTGATTACTAGAAGCCAGCATGGATTTGTCAAGAACAAATCCTGTCAGACTAATCTGATCTCATTTTTTGATCGGGTAACCTCCCTTGTGGACTGTGGGAATGCTGTGGACATTATATACCTGGACTTCAGCAAAGCTTTCGACAAAGTGCCTCATGATATCCTGATTAGTAAGCTAGCTAAGAGTGGGCTAGATGGAACAACTATCAGGTGGATCCACAACTGGCTAAAGAATCGGAATCAAAGAGTGCTTATCAATGGTTCCTTCTCAAACTGGGGAGAGGTAACGAGCGGGGTACCACAGGGTTCGGTCCTGGGCCCGGTGCTCTTCAACATTTTTATTAATGACTTGGATGAGGAGGTACAGGGAATGCTTATCAAATTTGCAGATGACACAAAGTTGGGTGGAACAGCTAATACTCTGGAAGACAGAAACAAAATTCAAAGTGACCTCGATAGGCTGGAGCGCTGGGCCGAAAACAACAGAATGAAATTTAACAGGGATAAATGCCAAGTGCTGCACCTAGGGAGAGGAAACCAAATGCAGAGTTACAGAATGGGGGACACTTGGCTCAACAATACTACAAGTGAGAAGGATCTTGGAATTGTGGTAGATCACAAACTGAATATGAGCCAGCAATGCGACGTGGCTGCAAAGAAGGCAAATGCAATTTTGGGCTGTATTAATAGAAGTATAGCTTCCAAATCGCGGGAAGTGATAATTCCCCTTTACTCGGCACTGGTTAGGCCTCATCTTGAGTACTGCGTCCAGTTCTGGGCACCTCACTTTAAGAAGGACATAGACAAACTGGAGAGGGTTCAGAGGAGGGCAACAAGGATGATAAAGGGACTGGAAACAAGGCCCTATGAGGAGAGACTGAAAGAACTGGGCATGTTTAGCCTTCAGAAGAGGAGACTGAGGGGAGATATGATCGCACTCTTCCAGTATTTGAAGGGATGTCACACAGAGGAGGGCAAAGATCTCTTCTCGTTCATCCCAGTTTGCAGGACACGGAATAATGGGCTCAAGTTACAGGAACCTAGATTCCACCTAAACATCAGGAAAAATTTCCTGACTGTCAGAGCAATAAGACAATGGAATCAACTACCTAGGGAGGTGGTGGGCTCTCCCAGTCTGGAGGCATTCAAGGTGCGGCTGGACAGACATCTGTCAGAGATGCTTTGACCTGGATTCCTGCATTGAGCAGGGGGTTGGACTCGATGGCCTTGTAGGCCCCTTCCAACTCTACTTTTCTATGATTCTATGATTCTATGATACACTTTAAATTTAAACCCAAATAACATAGCATCACACACGCCAGCTGATTTTTCGGAGTTCTTCCTCATGCGGAGAGCCTCCACGGATACAGGAGGCCCTGCTCTTCAGATAGTTGCTCTCCATTAGTTACGATAACGAACGCGACAGAGGAGAGGGCAAGGCTCTTTCTCCTCATGCGTTTGCCCCATTCAGGTTCGGATCAGAACGTCTTTATAGGACTTATCTTTCTGTAGAAATCAGGTAACAATAAGTTAACATGTATTACGTTTCAGAATGGTAGTACATTTGATTCTCAGTAGCTCCTAGGAGTAGCTCCTAGAACCTTCTCCTGGATATAAATAGACTGCACAATACTTCCAGTAGTAACAGTTATAACATCCATCCCAATTGCTGTGCTCTCTCGCTCTCTCTCATATGATTATATCATGATTGTGCCTGGTCACCTGTCTGCAAGGTCCTATCATGATGCCAAGGGAAGCTCAAACGTTATTTATTTATTTATTATATTTATACCCCACCTTTTTTCCTGCAAGGAACCCAAGGCAGCTTACATAATCATCCTCCTCCTCTCCATTTTATCCTCACAACAACCCTGTGAGGTAGGTTAGGCTGAGAGTGAGTGACTGGCCCAAAGTCACCCAGTGAGTTTCATGGCTGAGCAGGGACTAGAACCCGGATCTCCCGAGTCCCAGTCCAACACTCTCACCACTACACCACACTGGCTCTCAGTTAAGTGAGAGTCTAACTGCACATTATGTTAATTACATAGCATGCAGCTCCCTCTCTTGTTTTTGTTTACTCTAAAGAAAGCACACAGGGCCCCAATCCAGATTGAGACCACCATGCACAGGAAAGGGAGGTTTAATCTTGCCTCCCCAGCCATTTCCCTCCCAAGATTCCCTTCCTCAATAAAGTAATAGGTGATCACGAAGGTCATCGGAGGTGGCTTTACTGGTTGTACCGCAATCTGCAGACTCCCATCTGGCAGCAACCTGGGAGTGGGCCTTCTCTTTGGCAGTGCCCGCCCTCCCCGTCTAGTATTTGGGAGGTGCCCGCTGTGGCATGCTGCTTTAGGTGCCCGTTAAAGACCTATCGCTTCACCTAGGCCTTCCCTGACTAATTCTGCGGCCTAGTTTGTTAACCGGTAGTTTTACCATTTAAAATTTTAACTGTTTTGTGTTTCAATCTTGTATTGTAAACCACTATGAGATATCTTTTTAGATATGGTAAGCAGTCAATAAATAGATTGATTGATAAAATAAATCAATAAGGTATATGCAGCAGTTGAAAAAGGAGGGAATCATCCATCGTCTCGTCTGAGTTGGTTTTCTCCTGGGATTTGCCTTCTTTGAGGCTGCAGCTCAGGCTGAATTCTTAGGGCTAAGAATTCTATAAATTTCTTTAAAATAATTTGAACTGACATCTGAGAAATGAAAATAATTGAAAACAATTTTAAATTGTTCAGGATTCAATTTAACCTTTTTGACAGGGCTGTAGATTTTAACTGACTGACAGCTCAAGATTTAATTGAACATCTCTTCCAGATTTTATTGGTGGAGCTAAGATTGAAAGGTGTCACCATGTGCCAGCTCCTCTTCCTTATTCCTAGTTCACTGAAAAAAGACTCATAAGGTTGTTTCTCTCCCCTCCCTGCCACACCCCACCTGCCCAATAATAACTTGCAGATCCTATGTATTTCAAGGGGAAACCACTATGGCTTTCCTTCTAACAAAAAGAATCAAACACAATTGACACTGACATTGCTCATTCGAAATCAGTGTCCAGGTACTTTTTTGTACATGCTATTTTCTGTACTTTGTACTTTCAACACAGCCTGTGGAGCAGCTAATTCAGTGTTCTCCAACCTTGGGTCCCTAGATGTTTTTGGCCTACAACTCCCATACGCTGGCTGGGGCATGCTGGGAGTTGTAGGCCAAAAACATCTGGGGACCCAAGGTTGGAGAACACTGGGCTAATTTGATCAAGGAAGTGGCATTCTGTGTGTCCTGCCCTGCCATTTGCCAGATCTAAATTGCCTTATCCCCAAGCTGCAATTGAGTCTGCTGTCTTTACAGCATTTTGTGGAGGGGATTAGATTAGGAAAATTATGCAAGAGGAAAGGGTTAAATTATCATACACCCATTTAACAGAAGCAACACCTTTTCTAGAGTCATCTCAAAATATTTGGTCATATGAAAATTTACTTGTGTTTAATCATTTGCATTAATGTTTCAGCTTCAATTGATCATAATCACTTGAATATATTTACATCCTGATCCTATAATGTTTAATTTGAATAAACTCATTTGGATTTACTGCATACATAGGACTGGCCTACAAATTGATGAAAAGGTCTTGAATTAGTTGACAGCCTATTTTCAAACCTATTGGCTCCCTGAACCAGGAGTGGGCAGCACATGGCCCGTGGACCACATGTGGCCCTCAGCAACTCTCTGTACAGTTCATGCAAGCCTGGGGAGCCTCATCTACTTTCTCCCACAGGCAGCTCCTTTCCCACACTCTGATTCATATGATATAGATCTCTTCTCAAATACATCTTCCAAATTTCCATCATTTAGACTTAGAGCTTGCTTGTATTTCTTTCTGAACTCCTGACATCAAACTTTCTACATATACTTGCCCAATGTTCATGCTATGCATATTTACTGAGAAGTAAGTCCCACTGAGTTTAATGGAAGTTACTTCTAGGTAAGTGTGCAGAGATAACTGGGCTTTGTTCCAAGTAAGTATGCATAGGACTGAGTCTTTGTTTTCTAGTGAAGGCTAAGCTTGGTTACCTTCCCCCTTCACCGAAAAGTTGTACTGAGGGTGCTTCAGCTACAGACAGACAACTCCTGTCTCTACCAGTCAGAAGAAATTGTGCAGCTATCCCATTGTTCCTTCCTTTTTATGTTAAAAAAGGTTGGAAGATGTGGTGGGAAAACCTGGGAGGTTGCACATGGAAGACCATGTTGTCTGGACTCCTTGTAAAATTCTATGTTTGAGGCAGGGCAATGGAACAACAAAAGCCTTATTTGGAAGCGCAATGAATGAAAATAAAATTTCCTATCTTAAGGCAGTCGATCCAGCATTTCATAATGCCAGAATATTCACTGGGGGTTGTATCCAGTGCTGTCCATCTGCCAGCAGGATGGGAGCTGCTAGCAGAATGGGTTCTCCATTCCCCTGTAGACCCTTCAAATCTGTTCTGGAGAGATATGGGACCCTCCAGAGCAGGTGGAGGGGCCTGGGAGAGGAGAGCAAGCAGGAGCCTTTGTTGCATGTGTGAAAGTCTGCTTCTGTGATGTTGAGTGGAGCCCAGATGGCTCTTCTAGACACTGGAAGTCACAGTAAGAGAACATTCAGATGATGTCTCCACAGCAAGAATTCCTAGCTGAGGGAGAATCACTGTTGGCCAGTAGTGACATGTCCAAAAGAAGCTCCTGGAAAGCAGCATTCCCAGTCCCAACAAGCAGCTGTTATACTTCCACCAGTATGGAAAAATATTTATTAGTGTCACAAGCACCTATTGGTGCCCAGTGAATGTGATGTGAAGCATCACGACTCCTTCACTGCACTGTTTTTAATTCCCCAAAATTTACCCTCTCCCTCCCTCCTTCTTTTATCTTCTGCATCCACATGTCGCCTACCTTAAAAAAAAAAATGTTATCCATGCCAGCAATGTTATCCTTAGGCTACAAAGTTATACCAACCTGACTTTCTATAATATGGGGGTCGAGAGATCACAGCTGATGACTAGCATTTGCAGCACTGCTACCACCGAACAAAACTGATCATATGGAAAAAGTCTTGGGATAGAAGGGTGGGCGAAACAGAGGCAAATGAATTGTTTTAAGAGGGATCTCCTTTGAGTGTCTATGATCTATGAAATCTATGAAATAAGGAATTATACTGCAGCTTTTTCCAAGAAGGACCACATTGAGACCTAATATTGAACTTACTCAGGGCAACACGAAGTCTTTGGGTTTTGTACGATTAATGCTTATACATACTAAAACCAAACATCACATTTGGTGGGATGATCGAGTGCACAAATGAAGCCACCCTTACACTAAGGCAAATGAGTTGCAGTTCTACTGAAAACAATGAGGTTACCATGGTATACGAGAAGCTAGACAGATGCCTGTTTGTATGGGTGATTTTTACTTACATGCTAGAAGCCAAATACTTGCAAAGGGATAATATCAATTCAGCTGCATGAAATTTGAAAAACATCTGACAGCACAACAGCAGAAATAGCATCCGCAGCAAGTCCCAGCACCCCAGTAAAATACAGTGGGGCAGCTGGAGCATGGGGGAAGGAGATGTCATTCACAAAGGAGATGTGTACACACATGCACACACACACCCTTCACTGTACTGTATCATATGCAAAGGATTACATAGTGTACACTTCAATATATTTTCTCAGCCAAGTGTCCATCATAGATAAGTACTGGAAGTCTCAAACTGCTTTTCATTCATCATAATTCCCTAACTCCTACACCGAACTTGTGATATTCTACCGGCTACTTACCTAGGGGCACCTCTACAATGTATGCCATGTTCATACGAATTTCCCATAAAATAACAAGGAAGTGAATCCAGTTTTAACACCCCCAAACTGTAAAGGCTGCCCTTGTACCACCTCCCACACCTGTGTGTCTGAAATTTGACAATTTTACCTACTTAGAAGGGGCTACTCTGCCTGCAAATATAATACATTTCTGCCTAGAGCAGTGTTCTCCAACCTTGGGTCCCCAGATGTTTTTGGCCTACAACTCCCAGCATGCCCCAGCCAGCTACGCTGACTGGGGCATGCTGGGAGTTGTAGGCCAAAAACATCTGGGGATCCAAGGTTGGAGAACACTGGCCTAGAGCCAGTGTGGCTTAGTGGTTAGAGTGCTGGACTGGAACTAGGGAGACCTGGGTTCCAGTCTCCACTCGGCCATGAAGCTCACTGGGCGACTCTGGGCCTGTCACGGACTCTCAGCCAGTGAGGGTTGTTGTGAGGATAAAATGGAGAGGAGGAGGACCATGTAAGCTGCCTTGCATTCCTTGCAAGAGGAAAAATAAATGTAATGTAATAATAATAATAATAATAATAATAATAATAATAATAATAATAAGTTATAGGCATCCCTTTAAAAAACACACACCAACAACTTAAACTCTAGCCTGCAGGCCAGATTAGGCCTTCAAACTCTCCCCCATCCAGCCCACTGAGGCCCTGGTAGAGCCACGCCCCTCCCCCAAGGCCCCATACCAGATTGTCTCCTTCATCTGTGTCCAGAGAGACAGGGCTGCCCCTCCTCTCTGTGCGCAGAGCAAGTGATCTGAACATGGAGGAAGTGTCCAGGTCTCTTTCCTCTATGGCTAGATCACTGTCCTTGCTTTGTGCACAGAGAATTGTGCCTCATTTGCCATGTAATTCAACCAGCCTTTAATTGTACACACACGGAGCGAGCAAGAGGGAGAGAACTGTTTTCATTTATTTTATTGTTTTGTTGTTTTAAAATATATATGAATTGCATCTTTGGCCCTGCCCACTTTGCCTTTGGCCCCACCCACTTCTGGAATGCTGCCCCTGTAACTCTTCCCAAATAAGAATTTGGTCCTTCCCCCCCCCCCAAAAGGTTCCCCGTACTTGCTTTAAAGGCTACTTACCCCCCCCCCCCCCGTACCTGTTTGTAGGGGTGGGGGAGAAATTTGTTTGGTTCGTATTTTAATGTGAACTTACCCAATTTTGCACTTCCAAACCAAAACCCAATTACACTTTGAAATGTCACAATTCTCTGAATTTTGCAATGGAGCTCTCCAATAAAAATATGTGTACAATGATGCATATATTAAGGGAAATGAGGTTCCAAAATTTACTAATTTATTAGGAAAATTGCTTGCAAAAAATGTGTATATTAGGCAAAAATACATACAAAAATACATGTATGAGGATAAATGTGCACAAAAAATGCTTATGAGTTTTCATGCAAACTTTAAAAAAATTCTCAAAGTTCAGGAAGAACTGAGCCTAAGACTGGAGAAATTCTCAAAGTTAAAGTCAAACCGAATTTAAGATTGGAAAAACTGAGAAACTGAGAAGAACTGAAATTGTCAGATTCATCCATTTCTACCTATTTGTCTGATATTTGGTGGCCTTCATCCACACAGAAGGAGCTATTATGCTTGGAACTTTTATCAAATTCTGTCAAAAAGTAAAAAGGTTTTAGCCATTTGTTGATTTCCCCATGAGAGTAAATGGACATGAAGCTTTGGATTTTCTGAAGCAGGTTTCTGCTTCAGACCCAAGGCAAAGCAGGTCTCTTCCAAAGGAGTCCAAGCCAAATTGTCCTGTTGTCTGAAGCACCAAAGCAGGTTCTGAACCAAATCTTGCCTTCTTTGTATCTTCCTAATGATATCTAGATTTACATGCATGCCTATAAATACATGTTATAAAGTTTTGTATCTCCCCCCCCCCCGCTCTAAAGCAGGGGTGGGCAACCTTTATGGCCCCAGGGACTGCATGGGGTGCCGGGTTGGGCGCTAGACACACAAATACGTGAACACAAAGACACACAAATACATACACACTCCCCCCCCCCCATATCTCAGCAGGCTGGGATATGCTCACTAAGATAGGATCACTGGGAGGTGGGGAGGTTAAAGCCTCTCCCATCCCACTGCAACCCCATCTGAGGTTGCTCTGTCAACAGTGGTGAGGCTTTAACCTCCCATGCTCCAGCAATCCCCTCTGAGATCTCTCTTTTACCTCCACTATCATTGGCAAGAAAACAGCAGTCATGGCAGCTCTGGGATCGCTAAGGGGGGAGGGGGTTAAAGTCTCTCCCACCCATCCCCCAACAACCCTGATAGAGACCGCTGTTTCCCCACCACTATTAGTGGCCAGGAAACAGCAATCTTAGCACCACCAGGATTATTTGGGTGGAAGGGAAGCACATAAGGAGAACTTTGGAGATAGGAACCATGGTGAAAGGGCACATGGCACAAAAAGGGGAATACTTAGCACAAACAGCCAAGGCTGAGAACAAAGTAGGAAAAGCTGGTAGCTAGCACTTCCAACTCAAAACCCTTGTGCCTACCCTGCCTTTCCAACACCCCACAGTCACCCACAGATGACATCCCCCCAGCTGCAGGTCCTGGTTGGATGGGGGGCATCAGTAGCTTGGAGCATTCCTTGATCCAGTGCTGATGCTGGTGGCAGTGACAAGGAGTGATTTACCAGCTTCAGCTGGATTGCCTGCTGTACCCATTCCTGGGTAATCAGACATCATCATGGTAATTCCGCCCTGAAGACCTGCAGCCCAGCCAGCATTTTGGGCTTCTCCAGGGAGGGAGGTAAGCTGGTGACTACCATCTGCACCCAGCTTTTTCCCCTCCCTGGTGGTTCCCTGCTGGACTGGGGCCCTGCCTCTGCAGCAGCCAGGAGGAGCTGCCCCCTGGACTGATTGGGGAGTGGTGCCAGCTGCCCCAGCAGAGCCAACTGCTACATCTGCCGGCCTGCGGAGCGGGGCGGCGAACGGCCCGGCGGCGACGTCCCCGAAGGGGACGACGCCAAAGGGGTCGCCCCTTTGGGGGACCCACTTGGGGGGTGGCACGAGGGTGAGGGCCTACCCCCCTGTCTGAGCTGGGTTGGGGTTTTAGGGATTTTAGGGGTTGGTTTTAGGGGTGGGTCTCCCGCCTGATCGGCGGAAGCAGGGGGGGCATGTGTTCATCTCAGGGAGATGATGGGGGGAGTTCCGGGGGGCAAAACATACCATTGTTGAGCGGCAGACGCTGGCAGAGTGCTAGGGCAGGCCATGCCGATTAAGGGGAACAGGGGATCGATACTTAATATCTATCCCTTGTTCCAGGCCTGCCCAGAGCCAAGGGATAACTGGGGGGGGGGGTGGCTCCTTCCCCACCCTTGCATTTGCTGCTCTGTAATGCCAGGTCCGTTACCCAAAAAACATCTGTAATCCATGACATGATCCTGGATGAGGGTGCGGACCTGGCATGTATTACGGAAACCTGGCTGGACGAGGCCGCTGCTCCAACTCTGGCGGCCTTGTGTCCGGCTGGTTTCTCGTATGCCCAGCAGCCAAGGGTTGGGGGATGGGGAGGGGGAGTGGCTGTTATCTACTGGGAGTCCTTGGTCCTCACCAGACTCCCTCTCCGGGAGACCAAGTTTATTGAGTGCATGTACTGGAGGTTGGGTCCAAAGGGCAGCCTGGGGATTCTGCTCGTGTACCGTCCACCCCGCTGCACGACAGACTCCCTGGCCGAGGTGCTGGAGGTGGTCTCTGATGTGCGTGTGTTGTCCCCCAGGCTATTGGTGCTGGGGGACTTCAACGTGCATTCGGGGGCTGCCCTCACAGGGGCACCTCGGGACTTCATGGAGACCATGGCTTCCTGGGAGCTGCACCCTGTATTAACTGGACCTACCCATGTAGCCGGTCATGTGCTGGACTTGGTTTTTGTTTCTGGAGAGGGGGGAAATGATCTGGAAATCGGGGGTATATCCACCACCCCCTTGTCATGGTCAGATCACTATCTGGTGGGGTTGGATTTCTCGGTGCCACAACCCCTCTGCAGGGGTGAGGGACCTATTAGGATGGTCCGCCCCAGGCGTCTTATGGATCCGGATGGATTCCTGAACGCGCTTGGGGAATTGGAGCACACAAACGGTAGCTCGGTCGAGACCCTGGTGGATGACTGGAATGCTGCAATCTCCAGGGCATTAGACCGAGTTGCCCCGAAGCGCCCACTTCGCCTAAACAGAGCTCGTGCGGCGCCATGGTTCACTCCGTCGCTGCGAGCTCTGAAACAAGAGGTGAGAAGGCTAGAGCGCCGATGGCGAAATTCCCGCTCCGAAGACGATTGAACACGGGTTAGAGCTGCATCTTCAGCCTACCGGGTGGCGGTGAAGGCAGCAAAAAATAATTTCTATGCTGCCTCCATTGCGTCTGCAGAGTGCTGCCCCAGGAGGCTGTTCCAAGTGGTCCGGAGTCTGGTCGGTCCAGTCGCTCCGGACCCCACTGGAACAGTCAAAAGCCTCCTGTGAGGCTTTAGCGAAGCACTTCGCAGATAAAATCGATCGGATTAGGAGTGGGATATCGTACGTCGTGGACACAGGGAGTGAGCGGGAGAAGGCCAATGGCAGACCGGTTTTGTGGGATCGGTTTCGGCTTCTTCCTTCTGATGAAGTGGACAAGGTGCTTTCATCTGTGAGGCCGACCACCTGCTTGTGTGATCCTTGCCCGTCCTGGCCCATCATGAGCTGTAGGGAGAGACTGGGTGAGGGGATCAAGGCGGTGGTGAATGCCTCCCTCAAGGAGGGAGTGATGCCATCAGCCCTCAAGGAGGCAGTAATAAGACCGTTTCTAAAGAAGCCCTCCTTGGATCCCCAGGATTTAAACAACTTTCGCCCAGTCTCCAATTTACCATTTCTGGGCAAGGTGATCGAGCGGGTGGTGGGTGCTCAGTTGAAGGCACACTTGGATGAAGCCGATTATTTAGATCCGTGCCAGTCGGGCTTCAGGTCTGGACATGGGACGGAGACGGCCTTGGTCGCCTTGGTGGATGATATGAGGAGGGCTTTGGATAGGGGCGAATGCTCCTTTCTAGTCCTCCTCGATCTCTCAGCGGCTTTTGATACCGTTGACCACGGTATCCTCCTGGACCGTCTGGAGGAGTTGGGCTTGGGAGGCACTGTATTGTAGTGGTTCTGGTCCTTCCTCTCTGGTATCAGAGGGTAGTTCTCGGGGAAGAGGCTTCGGACCCTCGGCTGCTCACTTGTGGAGTGCCGCAGGGTTCCATCCTCTCCCCGATGTTATTCAACATCTACCTCAAGCCGCTGGGAGCTATCATCAGGAGGTTTGGGCTGCAGTGTCATCAGTATGCGGATGACACGCAGCTCTACCTCTGTTTTAAGTCCTCACCGAGGTTGGCCGTTGAGACCCTGTCCAAGTGCCTGGAGTCAGTGGCTGGCTGGATGGGAAGGAACATGCTGAAACTGAACCCCGACAAGACCGAGGTACTTCTGGTGGGGGACAAGGGAAGGTTAGGGGATGTTGACCTGGTGCTGAATGGGGTACATCTACCCCTGAAGGACCAGGTCCGCAGCTTGGGGGTCATTCTAGACTCCCAGCTGTCCATGGAGGCTCAAGTGGCAGCTGTGAGCCGGGCAGCGCTGTATCAACTCCATTTGATACGGCAGCTGCGCCCCTACCTTCCTAATCACCTGCTCCCATCAGTGGTTCATGCCTTGGTCTCCTCTCGCCTAGACTACTGTAATGCGCTCTACGTGGGGTTACCCTTGAAGACGGTCCGGAAGCTTCAGCTGGTACAGAACGTGGCGGCTCGCCTGATTAAGGGCAGCTGCCGGCGTGATCACATCACGCCAGTGCTTAATGAGTTGCACTGGCTACCAGTTGCTTGCCGAGCCGAATTCAAGGTGTTGGTTTTGACCTTTAAAATCCTACACGGCTCCGGCCCAGCTTATCTCAAGGAGCGCCTCCAGCAACATCAAGTAGGCCGCTCAACAAGGTCTGCCATGGACGGCCTTCTCCTTATCCCATCAGCCAGAGCAGCCAGGCTGGTGGGGACTAGGAAGAGGGCCTTCTCTGTGGCGGCCCCCACATTATGGAACTCCCTCCCTAGTGACCTTCGCCATGCCCCCTCCGTGATGAGCTTCTGCCGTGCATTAAAAACATGGCTGTTCAGGCGGGAATATGGGGTGGGTTAGGTTTTTAATAAGAATTTTTAATATTGTTTTAATCATTATATTTTATTGTGCTTTACTCTATTTTAATTGTACATCACCCAGGGTGGCCGGGTGACCGGCCAGATGGGCGATTAATAAATATAATAAATAAATAAAATAAATAAAATAAATAAAATAAATAATTCGTGCTATAGTTATCTCCAGGTATGATTACTGTAATACACTCTTGAAGGGGTTAATGGGCTTCAGCCTTGAAGGCTTACAATCCACCCTGTAGGCTCGCCAGCCTACGTGGATAAAGCAGAGCGTGAGATGAAAGATTTAGATCCTGCCTCTGTGTATAGACGCCCATAAATCTACAGACAGAAGTCCAGACCTTATCCCCCTTTTCTCGCAGTGTTCCAAGAGTATCGGATTTCAGCCAGCTTGCAGCTCGTCCTGTCGCAGCTGCGCTGTAATTAGGAATTAACTCCATAGAATCCACAACAGGGTTTTTACTACCTGTTTATTCTACATCAGAGTAAATACAATCTCCTACGTTACAGTCCATATTGCAGATTATAATGCATAGCACTAGTCCAGTGGTACAAGTCCACCCCAGCAGCTCATTACATGATTGCAATAAGTCAGAGCATTAGAGAGAAGAACAAGACAAAGAAGCAATCCATCTCTCTACTAAAATGGCTACAGAAATCGAAACCTAACAGATCATACTACGTCATCAGAAAGTACAAACCATGTGATCAGCTCGTATTTCGTTCACACCTTCTTTTCCCATGAGAACATTGAGAACAGAGACAGGATTTTGCAGACATAATATGACTTGTTTTCCCAGTCTTTCTGTACCTTTCCAAATGAAAACAATGTGCCACAGCTGTTGTTTTGTTACATGTCACAACAACTCTATGTGGAGTTGCCCTTGAAAAGTAATCAGAAAGTTCAACAGGTGCAGAATACTCCCTCCAGGTTGCTGGCTGGAATTGTCATGTCAACACATATTATCCCAACTTTAATTCAATCTACATTGGTTATCTGTTTGTCTCCAGGCTTAATTCAAGGTTCTGGTTTTAATCTCTAAGCCCCCAAACAGCTAGGGCAGTGTTCTCCAACCTTGGGTCCCCAGACGTTTTTGGCCTACAACTCCCAGCATGCCCCATGCTGGGAGTTGTAGGCCAAAAACATCTGGGGACCCAAGGTTGAAGAACACTGAGCTAGGGACTTAAGTATATAGGCGTGCAATCCTATGCCTGTCTACTCTGAAGGAAGCCTCATTGAATTCAGTAGGGCTTGAGTTTCCATCGTTTCCCATATGTGCCAAGAGGCTTTGCTCTGCTTGCCACCATCGAATGGGTTTTTGGTGGATGTCCAATAGAAGCATGGCCTTCTCTGTTGTGGTGCCAATAGTATGGAATGCTCTTGTCAAAGACACCTGAGAGACCCAGTTATAGTACAGTTTCAAGTGGCAGGCTAAATCCTGGCAGTTTCAAAAGGTTTTGGTGCTGAACTGATGTTTATGCTGTTGTTGTTTTTGTTGTTGTTGTATGTCACCTTGGATTGTCTCTTGACAAAATAAGGCAGGATATAAATGTTTTAAATAATTAATAATTTTTTGGGATTTACCATGTCATCTAGTTTCATAAGACCAATGCACCAATCTATCACCAGAATGTGGACGAAGACATGCATTTGAATGCACAGCACAACCCATTGAAAACAATGCAGTATTGAAAGAAAGCATTGGCACCCAGATGGGTATTCCAGTGAGCATTTTGTGATCACATTTATGACTGCAGTTCTTGATCCAGCAAGTGATCAGTGTGCAGAAGTCAGTGTGCAGAAGCCTGCTTGTGCACACAGATCTCCTTGGCTGGATCCCATTGCTCGTGGTTATTTTTAAGAGGGAATGTTGGCATTCAAATACCTCAGTCCTATTACTTTCCAATGGGAGTTCAGCATTACAGTGACATTTTGGCCTTTGGAGTTTTGCTACTTGAAATGAATATGAATATTAAATACTTTAATTAACAAAGTGAAGTGTGACCTTCAATGCTTTGTGAAACAGCAGTAAATCAGCTTCTTAATTTCCCTGCCTAAGATAATTGAACTAAATATCAGGCCTGCTTTTGGAATATGGAACTATTTATTTATTTATTTATGAAAAAAGATTTTTATATTACTTTTCATTTTTAAAACCTCTCAAAGTGGTTCACAAATTAAAAACACGATAAAATACTATAAAACCAATGACTCAAACAATAAAACAGTGATAAGCCACTTAGAGATTTTATTATATTAAGTGGTATAGAAGTGTCACAAATAAATAAATAAGGGCACATTCTTATCGAGAGGAGCATGTGCCTCTGAACTTGGAGGCTCATGCGCATCCAGTGCAGAGTGGGAGGAGCAGCAGAGGTCATCTTTGCCTCCCCTCTCCTCCTGATGTGCATTTTCGCTAGATGGCCATTTCCAGCCATTTAGTGATGGCATCTTAGAGGGGGAGGAAAGGGGGCTGGAGCAGTTTCAAGATACCTTGTATCCTGGCTGCTGTAGTCTCTTTCCCGCCTGCCCCCAAAATGCCTCCTTCAAGGTCGTTTTTCCAACCTCAGTGAGTAGCCGGTGCAGTTTTTTCCATGCTGGCTGTGAGGGGGTGGAGGCGGGGGCTCAGAGCTCCCATTCCCAGCTCCGAGGTCAGAGTGCTGTCTCCCACCTTGGAGTTAAGAATCCGAACTATCCTATGGCCCCTTAGACAATGTCTGGGGGCCATAGGATCGTTCCATAAATAAATAAATAAATAAATAAATAAATAAATAAATAAAATCTCATTAAAATAACCAAGGGTAGCAGGCGATGCTAGCAGTGAGAACGATTACTTGTTGGATGATGTACTAGTGGCTTTTCTGATATAAGTTAAAGTCTGCTGTTTTCTAAATATTTCAGGTTTGCATTTCCTTTGACTACAGTCTCGAAATGACAACAGATTATTTAAAACTTAACATGCAACCAGGTATGCTTAGAGCATGCATTATCAGTTCCATGTCTGCAGAAATTGCTCTCATTCTCTATGTGTACAAACCACAACTACTTTGGGAGTAAAACGAGAGGACTTTAAAATACATGTGGATCTCTGCCTTCTGCCTTAGCTGCCACACTGTGTGAGGCATCAGTAATATTTAACA
The DNA here is from genome assembly GCA_021292165.1 of Shinisaurus crocodilurus. NCBI lineage: Eukaryota > Metazoa > Chordata > Lepidosauria > Squamata > Shinisauridae > Shinisaurus > Shinisaurus crocodilurus. The sequence continues at coordinate 117,322,332 of CM037876.1, read as the reverse complement.
CTAGTTAAAGTTTTTTTAAAAAAATTGATAATTGTATTACTATATACTTTTTGAAACTTATGGATATATATTTCATACATATTTACAGTAATGGATCCATTTAAATCATTGTAAGAAAATACTATTTCCCCCCCTTTCCTTCATTTTTTCTTTCTTTCTATGGAGTTTCTTTGTTTTGGTGTATTTCACATTTTAAAAACTAATAAAAGAAAAAAAGTTTTTTAAAAAACACACACACATCTGTAACTCTTGAAATAGCCATTTATAAAAGATGCAAAAGCCAAATTTTGCTCAGAAGAATAAGGTTCTTTTTTCTTTGTAGCACATGAATGTTGTTTTTGTGCTCTCATCGGATTTTTATTAGTGATAGGCTTTACTAACCTTGATCTTTGACTTTATCAGGTTTCAAACAGTAGTCAATGGGGTCATTGACTTAGCTCACCTGGATTTGTTTTTAAGGTCATCTCAGTTCTCTAACCTAATTCTGAACCAAGAGCACATTCCTAGAAGACTTCCTCATGGGCTACTACCAACTCCTGAGATGTGGGGACAGCACAATGAAATAATGAAATCTATCATCTGCATTAAGAAAAAAAAAAAAAAAAAAGGAGGCTTCCGCTTCCCTCTTTTATCAAGCCAGGGAAAGGAGCTGCTCTTTGGGTGTCCTTGCAGGCTTGCATCACCATTCAAATGTTACCCATATTATCTCCCCATATGATATAATAGATATTATATTATGGAGTTTACATAGATTTGGGCATATATACATGTATAAGAAGCATAAGACATAGTTTGATTTCTTAATTTATTTGTATTAAGTTAAATTAAAAAGTGGAAAATATCTACTGCTACATGGTTTAGTTTACCTAGAATTTGCCACCTTCGTCTAAGGCACTTCCAAAAACCCTGAGTCTGCAGATCGGGTTCTCCTAAGAGGTGTGTGCCATGTGACCAACTCAGCCAAATAATTGGGAAGGGAAGAGCGTAGTGCATTAAATGTCAAACAAGAAGTTTGAAATAAGTCCTTGCCCTGACCGGCAACCAGTGCAATGCTCTAAGGTGATGGGAAACATGGGAATAATGAGGCAGGTCAAGAACCACACGTACAGCACTATTCTGCACCAAAATAAGGGGACAAAGTGAAGAAGAAGGCAAACCTGCCAAAAGACTATTACAATAATCCAAGCATGATATGACCAAAGCATGGACAAGCAGCTTCGCAGTCTCCGGGGTCAAGAATCAATGGATCCGTCGGATGTTAGCAAGATGGAAGCCACATGTCTTTCCTGTCATATTCACAAATGGACGAACAAAGTGACAACTGATCATCCACCACAACCCCAAGATCGATGGCCCTCGAGACAGGGGTCACCTGGCAGTCCTGAAGAAGGAGAGGAGGACAAACCAGGGGATGGCCAGGATGATCAGGATGAAAAACCAAGACTTCAGTCTTGTCCATGTTCAATTTTTTTAAATGATGAGAGGACATCCATGGCTCAATGTTCAAAAGCAACTCGTCAGAGAGTACCAAACCTCATCATTGAGTTCAGGATAAGACTGGTATACCTGGGTGTCGTCAGCATAAATATGTGATATTGAAAACCGAAACTAGAGATAAGCATACCAAAAGGAAGTGTATAAAGAGAAAAGAGAACGGGGTCCAATACTGAGCCCTGTGGGACACCAACAGTGAGGGGGAAAGAATGAGAGGTTCTAGTACCCAAAGAAACTGAAAAAGAGCAATTTGCCAAGTAAGAAGAAAACCAAGAAATAGCATTGCTGGAGAGACCCAGAGATATCAGCCATGACAAAAGAATACGGTGATCGAAAGTATCAAATGCTGCCGAAAGATCTAGCTGCTTGCATCAATACTGAAGAGTGCCCCCGGGTCTTAGCCACTAGGATGTCATTTAAGACTCGGGAAAGTGCCATCTCAGTTGAATATCCTGTCCGGAATCCAGATTGAAATGGATCTGAGAAGTCATGGAGGGCTAAATAGGGAGCCAGTTGAGAGAGAGCAACTCTTTCCAACACTTTAGACAAAAAAGGAAGGAGAGACACATAATCGGTAATTGGCACACACAAGAGGATCAAAGGAAGGCTTTTTCAACAGAGGACAAACAAAAGCGTGCTTATAGGAATCTGGAAAATTGCCCGTAATAAGCGAACAGTTCACCAGTCCGGTCACGAAGGGCAGGAGAGAAGACCCTAAACTGGAATAAAGAAAAGAAGGGAAAGGATCACCAGGGGCTGTAGTTAGAGGGGAAACAAGGACCTGCTCTTCTGAAACCCAGGAGAACTCAAACCGGTCCTCTGGGTGTTGAGTAGGAAAAGGGGAAGTCTGTTGGGAAGTCCAAGCTAATCTTTTGAATTTTTTGGAAAAATTAGTAGCTAAGGCATCAACTGAGGGAACTGTTAAAGTGACTGAAACAGAGCTAGACAGCTCTGGAGCCAATAAGGTAGAGGGAGATATGGCACTGGGAGGAGGGCTAGCCAGGAAAGGTGAATGCAACCCAGACAGTTAATGGCTGTGACGTGTTCCAGTCCTCCTTGCACCCGCAGGTGTGGTGGTTGCCCTATCAGCCTGCCCTCGGGCCTCTGGATGCTGCTTCTAAATGCCAGATTGGTCCAAAATAAGACCTCCTTCATCCATGATTTAATAGTGGATGAGGCAGCCCATCTGGCATGCATTATCGAGACCTGGGTGGGCGAACAAGGAGGAGTCACTCTCTCCCAGTTGTGCCCACCACGGTACTTGGTTTAGCATCAGGGTCGGGGAGGGGTGGTTGCCGTGGTCTATAGGAATGCATGCTCTCTCTCTCTCTCTCTCTCTCTCTCTCTCGGCTCCCTACCCATCTGACTATTGGTCTAGAGTGTTTGCACCAGGGCTTTTTTTCTGGTGGAACTCACCGGAACTGAGTTCCAGCACCTTTTCTTCTATTAATTGCATTACAATTTAATCGCCATCTACTCCCGAGGAAATGTAATCCAAGAGTTCCGGTACCTTTTTCTCCAGAAAAAAAGCACTGGTTTGCACCTTGTGTTGGGCCAGTGGGACAGATTGGGGATTCTGTTAGTATACCATTCGCCGCACTGCTCAGCAGAATCCCTATCTGAGCTGACGGAGGTGGTCTTGGTTGCGATGCTGCAGTCCCCCAGGCTGTTGGCCTTGGGGGACATTAATATCCATGCCAAGGGCAACTTGTCTGGGGCAGCTCAGGATTTTATGGACTCCATGACAACCATAGAACTGTCCCAACTTGTCATCGGCCCAATGCATTTAGCAGGGTACACTCTAGATCTGCTTTTTTCAGCAGGGCATGGGGATAGTGATCTGAAGGTGGGGGACTTTGGTCAGATCACTGCCTGCTGAGATTTAGACTAACGGTGACTTTCCCCTCTGGACTCCAATGTTACAGCAGTTGAACCAGGGGAGGTACCCAGAGCACAGTCTGGTCAAGTTTTCTTGGATGAGTTTCAGTTGGTATAGCTTGAGGATGTTGACAAGGTGCTTGGACAGGTTCGTGCAACCACATCCGTACTGGATCCTTGCCCCTCTTGGCTTATAAAAACCAGCAGGGAGGGAACAGTCATCTGGGCCAGAGAGGTGATCAATGCCTCCTTGCGAGAGGAAGTAGTCCCATGCCACCTGAAACAGGCAGTGGTGAGGCCACTCCTGAAGAAACCCTCTCCGGACACAGAAGATCTTAACAACTTTATGCTGGTGGCGAATGTTCCCTTCCTGGGCAAGGTCCTTGAGTGGGTGGTGGCCAACCAGCTCCAGGTGCTCTTGGGTGAGGCTGATTATCTGGATCCATTTCAGTCAGGGTTCAGGCCTGGTTTTGGTACATAAACAGCTTTGGATGCCCTGTATGATGACCTATGTCAGGAGAGAGATGGGGGAGTGTGACCCTGTTGATACTCCTGGATCTCCCAGCAGCTTTCAGTACCATCGACCATCCTTCTGGGGCGGGTGTCTGAGTTGGGAGTGGGGGGTACTGCATTGCAGTGATTCAGCTCCTACTTGGATGACCGGCTCCAGAAGGTGATGCTTGGGAGATATTGTTCGGCCCCATGGACTTTCCAGTATGGAGTTCCTCAGGGGTTGGTTGTATCCCCCATGCTATTCAACATCTACATGAAACTGCTGAGTGGGGTCATCCGGAGTTTTGGAGTGTGTTGCCATCAGTATGCTGATGACACGCAGCTCTATTTCTCCTTTTCATCTCCAGCAGGTGAGGCTGGGGATGTGCTAAACCGGTGCTTGACTGCAACAATGGACTGGATGAGGGCTAACAAACTGAGGCTCAATCCAGACAAGACTGAGATGCTGCTAGTGGGTGGTTCCTCTGACTAGATGGAGGGTGTTCAACCTGCTCTGGACAGGACTGCACTCCCCTTGAAGGAGCAGCTTTGTAGCTTGGGGGTACCCCTGGAACCATCTTTATCACTTGAGGCTCAGATGGCCTCAATGGCACAGAGTGCCTTCTACCAGCTCTGGCTGGTGACCCAATGTGAAGGATTGAGGCCTACACAGGCTTAAGTTTGTTGAAGCCTGAAGGCCCAAACACTCCAGGATGGGAGGGGGAGTTTGAGAGTTTTAGTTTACCCAATAGAAGTTAAGAATTATATCTCCTGTTCAAAGTCACATGATTATAACCTTCCAATCCTGGGAAGGCTATATATGTGTGGGGTGTGGTCAGCTAGCAGCAGAGAGAGCCTGGAGAGAGAGAGAGACTGACTGCAGAGAGAGAGCTAAGAGAGAACCTTGTATTATTTGTTTGTTTGATTTTACCATACTTGCTTTTGAATTATAACCACTCTATTAAGTAAATACCCTAATATAATAAGTAAAGTGTTGTTGTGTACCCTGAGAGTTCGGAGTGACTTATTCACCACGTCTAAAGCCTTTCCCATGCTACTGGAAACAGGCAAAGGATTTGATCTCCTGGAACGGGAGGAGCTTTGAGAAGAGGCAGAGATCTTCCAAAGGCAGGTCGAGGGGTCCCTGCAGTAGCGGAACCTTGACACCCAACTATGCCCCTATCTGGACAGGGATAGCCTGGTTTCAGTAATCTATGCTCTGGTAAACTCTAAACTAGACTATTGCAATGCACTCTATGTGGGGCTGCCCTTGAAGACTGTTCAGAAGTTGTAGCTTGTGCAAAATGCGGCAGCCAGACTAACCAGAAGGTCCAAACACATAACACCAGTTCTGACCTCCTTGCATTGGCTGCCTATGCACTTCCGAGAGTGATTCAAGGCGCTATAAAGCTCTACATGGCTTGGGACCCCAATACTTGATGGAACACCTCTCCCAACTGCAATCTACCCAGATACTATGCTCAACATCTGGGGCCTTCCTCCAACTGCCACCTCCGAGGGAGGCTCGGAGGGCGGCAACAAGGGGGGAGGACCTTTTCTGAGGTAGCCACCCAACTTTATTTTTATTGTATTTTTATGAATTGTTGTAAACTGCCCAGAGAGCTTCAGCTATTGGGCAGTATAGAAATAAAATAAAAGAAAGAAAGAAAGAAAAGAAAGAAAGGGATTTTCTGGGAGAACAAAAGGGATGGGCAATTTGTCTGCACTTGTCCTGAATACACGCTTGTGGGTGTGGGAGGAAAGCTGCTCTTGGCATCATCAGTTAATGCATGGCAAGATGCTGTCTAGGTTGCAGGGACACTTTGACTTTTGTGTCCAAGAGTTCCAATAATGGGTTAGGAGTTTCTCTTTTCCATGTCAATGGAAGGTGGTGACTGTTCCTGCAAATGAACCTTATCTTTGATAGTCAACCCTTGCCAGCTAGCCATTGCAGACAAGATCAAGACTGAGAGCCCAGAGAGGAGTGGCAGGGAGGCAGGGAGGACAAAAGGGAGGTGAGCTGGTAACACTCTGTTTATGTTATGAATGGTGCATGAGCCAGCAGTCAGAAAAATGTGACTCATAGTGGTAGTCCAGCCTCAACAATAGTAAGAGCCAGTTCCCACAACGTTTCTATAGCATCACAAAGTGCATCATGATGAACTCATGGTAAGTACTGGTTTTGTGGCTAATTGGTTTTCTGACTGCTTTGCTGGATGCCCACACCACCGCTTATGGCAGTACTTCCCAAATGAAGATTGGCAAAGCCATAATATGGGCAGCAATCCCAGTTCTCTTTGACACAGTAAATCCCAGATGCTCAAGTGCTCCTTTTCACAATGGTGGTCTGTACTATCCTGATATTTAAAGGAAATGAGAATAAGATTATTAATGTTTTGTGATTAAATGAGCACATTAAGAAGCTTCTGTGTTCATTTGACTAACACAAAAAGGCAAAGGAGGCAATTTAGCAACAGTGTTGATTCTAGACACTATGAACTGCCCATTTCCATACATTTATAAAGGTTGAAGTCTTTCTAAACCATACCCCACCCCACCTTACCGGTGGATAACAATGTATTACACTGTTGAAGCTGTTTTCTGTCCTAGGATGTTCCATCAAGCACCCTTGCATAGGCATGAGTCTGACAGAATCTTATCATTGTGGTTTTGGACCCGATAATCCAGTGGGCCCCTTCTAGTCCTAACATTTTCTGGTACTACACAATACAACAGTTCACTAATTGGGGCTTCTTTCCAAGGTAATTTTGAATGGCAGTGAAACCTTTTAGAAATAATGATTATATTATAAACTGGTTACTCTAAAGATTTTCTTAGCTAAGTGCAATAACTGCTGATGACAGAATTCCATGCTCACTCAGTATCCCCCTTTATCCTGTGCTGTCACAGTCCATTGCCTTTTCAAGTAAATTATGTCAGTGACAGCAGATTATCAAAGTACCAATGACATCCATAGGTTACACTTTTATTTAGAGGGCAAAGGCTTAGATGGGGAAAATGTATTACAAAGTGGGGTCATCTGCAATAATTAGTTACATGGGAAAGATTTCTAATTATGCTAAAGGCATTAGGCTTTAGCAATTCAGGAAAAATGGTTTGTCCGTTTCTCTCCTTTTGCCCTTCGAGAAAGAAATGCAGAGGGCTGAGATGGATGTGGTTCCTGGTGCTTGCCTTGCCTTAAGCTACATCAATGCAGTTCATAGACAGGACTAAAATATCATCTGGATTGGCCCCTGTCCGAAGGCAAATGGATACGAGGATATATAAAGAGCTGCCTGTATAAAGATATATAAAGAGCTGCTTCATTTCAGGATTGGTCCACTAAGTTCAGAATGGACTATTTGGCTTGAAGGGGTTCTCCAGGACCTCAGTCAGGCTTCCTTTCCAGAGTTCTACTTTTAAAAGCATAAATATTTTAGGCTGAACCTGTTAGCTTTTACTTGGGAAACAGACACTTCCCAAATGCTCATCCACATTCATGATGCACACAGTGACCCAGTTTGCACATAATGGTGGCAAATCATGGGCTAATTTACCCACAATTTGCTGCAGCATGTGCATTTTGATTATTCAACCCCCAGTTTGGCCAATTAGGGGTTGCTACATGATGTCCGAAACTGGACACTATTGGTTAATCGTGGGTCAAACAGCCCACACTTAACCTACAATTAGTAGTTAGTGCTTTGTTTATAAATTGTGGCTGTATGCCAACATAGATAGAGTTCTGTTCCTTTAGAAACTTGGGGGAAGTCTGAAAGCGCATAGGTGTAGCTTCTCCTATCATGAGACATGATACCATGTCTCATGTCACCATTGCAAATTGCATGAATGTTTTTTGAAGTTAATAGCAGGTGCAAGGGACCTGACCTGGATCAAGGGCCTGAATCTGCTATTTGTGTTGGAAGGGGGCTAATGGTAGCTTTCTTTCCAATGCAAATTGCAGGAACAAAGACCTTGATCCAAATTAGGGCCACAATATGGGGTAAAGAGTTAAAGCCCTCTCGCAACCAGGTCCTGATCCATATTGGGCCTCTCTCACCGCCTTGCCAAGGCTTCTGCCCTGAAAGGCAGCCTAGAAATATTTTAAATAAATATTAAATAATAAATTTTAAATAAATAATATATACCAACGTCCACTCCACCATTCACACAATTGCTAATTCATTATATGAATGATGTGATGTCATACCCAGTTTGGCCCACAGTAATGGGGGGGGGGACTTAATCTGTTTCCAAAGCACTTAGAACAACTTGACCAAGCAATAATGATATGTTGGTCTCATTTTATCCCACACACTAGTCCTTGTAATGCTAGACTACAGATGACAGCAGGACTCTCAACTCTGTTACCCACTATTCTTAGTCTTGATTCTGCACTGGTGTTATGTGCGCATTGGTGTTAATCCCATAAAAGCTCAGACTCCTCTGCTGGTGGAGTCAGTCCTTTCACCCATTGCTATCTGCAGGAAGTATACAAAGACTTTCTCATACCTTGGCTAAGTTCACATGTAATGTTAAGCCCATTTTATTCAGCAAGAGTTCTGCCATCTTAGAAGTGTTACTGTGATTGTTTTATTAAAGAAAAATGGAAGCAAACACTAGATGCGATGTGGGCCCATTTAAATGATGGTGAAAAGTCCTGCAGTCCTGCCACCAACAGTGTTCAAGGAGATCGGTCTGTGCCAGTGGCCGTCAATGCAGGAGATTGGAGAGAAACTGATGGGAACAATGTCTGAATGAAACCCACCTAAGTGTATAAGGGTTGGAACAAACCAACAAAAGGCAGGAAATTTACTGCTAACAGCAGACTCCACACCCTCCTTTCATCTTCACTGCCTCCCCCCCCCCCCCAAGAAATTCAGACTAGCATGAATGACACAGAATAAGAGCACTCACTTGGGATTTCCTGACTTTTGTGTATGGGTGCTTGACTTGACTTAGACCTGGGGTAAGAGTTAAATTCCTTTGGCCATTTTGCATTGTAGTGCCATGCAGAACAGAACAACACAGTAGGCATTATTAGCCAGGCTGAAATCTAAAGCTCCCCCCTTCCCTCTGTAATCAAAAATCTTCCCTAGACTGCCAGGAAATTCCTGTTGTTTTCTTTCTTTCTTTCTTTCTTTCTTAAAGAATACTGGTGATTTTTGGTAAAACATTCCAACATAAAATAACAAAGAAGAAGCTATTCATTTGGCTGTTCCTGCTTGGGAGAGGAGCTGGATATTAATTTTTCATTTGTATTATGAGCCTAATCCTGTGTTTGATCTTTAGTAACTGTCTCTGAATTCAATAGAGCTGCCTGTCAGATCAATGTGCATAGAATTGGAGCCTTGTGGTTTGGCTGTATGCATGTTTACTTGGAACTGAATCCCATTGCAAAGCTTGATGTTTAGGTGTAATCTGGGTTCCTGTAACTAACTTGAGCCCATTATTCCGTGTCCTGCAAACTGGGATGATCGAGAAGAGATTCTGGCCCTCCTCTGTTTGACAACCCTTTAAGTACTGGAAGAGTGCGATCATATCTCCCCTCAGTCTCCTCTTCTGAAGGCTAAACGTGCCCAGTTCTTTCAGCCTCTCCTCGTAGGGCCTTGTTTCCAGTCCCTTTATCATCCTTGTTGCCCTCCTCTGAACCCTCTCCAGTTTGTCTACATCCTTCTGAAAGTGTGGTGCCCAGAACTGGACACAGTACTCAAGATGAGGCCTAACCAGTGCCAAGTAAAGGGGAATTATCACTTCATGCGATTTGGAAGCTATACTTCTATTAATGCAGCCCAAAAGAGCATTTGCCTTCTTTGCAGCCACATCGCATTGCTGGCTCATATTCAGTTTGTGATCTACCACAATTCCAAGATCCTTCTCACTTGTGGTATTGTTGAGCCAAGTGTCCCCCATTCTGTAACTGTGCATTTGGTTTCCTTTCCCTAGGTGCAGCACTTGGCATTTATCCCTATTAAATTTCATTCTTGTGAGATTGCTGTGAAAATAGCATTCGAAACATAACAGGAAGAAGAAGGGGGTCTGTAATCAATAGCATTTTCAGTGTATAGATTACATTATTATATTATTTCTTTTGCCATAATCTTAAAACTGGTCAGTCTTTTAGGTTCATGTCATCTCCATATCATTCAATTTTCAAATTATATATATGCATAATGATTCAAGCCTCCCTGCAACAGCAAATAGCATGCCAGTACATGCTGAGTGTCATTTGCTTAATCACCTGCCCAGGCGCAGCTTGTTGTTACATCCGAACCTTCTAGTTCTGTGGGAGGGTATATAAAGAGGTGTGGAAAAGCTGCAGGAGTGAGAGAGCGAAATTGGAGAGAGAGAGCAGGGAAACTGCAGGCACGATGCAGAGACACTGACAGACAGAGAAGCAGAGACTGAATATCACTGAAGAATGCAGAACAGCCAGGGATAGGCTGGGAAAGGAATCTCTATTAAAGTTACAGGTTAAAGAGTAGCTAGGTTAGAGAGAACTGCATTATTATTTCTTTTATTTCTATTATACCTGCTTTTTGAAAGTATACAGCTCCATTTGTGTAATTACCTTATTGTGAATCTACCATTTGTGCAAACGGAGCAGTTCGGGTTAAAAATATATATATGAGTGCAGTTATTTGCCCACATAATTGATGTTTGTTTGTTTTTTAAAGGGCAGCCCCTCCAAGGTACCGCTGGGAGTCCTTAGAGGGGCACCTCGTGGATCATTGGGACCATGAAAGTGGGCAGCCCACTTTCGCGATCTCAAAAAAATAGTTTTAAAAAAGAAAAAATGGCTCATGGCAGCTGTGGGGAGGGAGGAAAACCTCGGTGCTCCCACAGTGTTCCCTGGGATACCTGAAGGAGGACCGAGGGGGGGGGGAGGTGGCTCTGGAACCACAATGTGCCCGTGCCCGATCGTCTGTCAGGCACATCTCAGGCCCTGGAGCAAACAAGCCACACTATGTGGCTTGTTCTGCAGTGTGGCTTGTTGTGTCGTGGGAACCTGTCCACTATGTGATGCCAACTGGGTTTGTTCTGTTCACTCCCAGGAGCATTAGACACATTTCAAATCCATGCTTGGAACTTTGCAATGGGGAAAGCAGCTTGGGAGAGATGCTGCTGTGGAAAAGTGGTGGGTGGGGAAACAATTCAGCATGTTCAGCCCTCTGCTTTTCCACTCCAGGAGGATTGCTCCCTCCCTGAGCTGCTTTTCTCTTCTAGAAGCAGCTGTGGTTGCACTCATATTTTCATGGAAATCATATACCATCTCTGCATATTTGAAGAAGTACTTCTCCATAGTTCTCCTTACTTGGAACATTAGGATAGAAAATAACTTTTTAATACATTTTCTCAGTTCAAATTGACTGTGCACATGTTCTTCTTGGGGTTTTCAAATAAGGTTTGCATTGCCCAATTTCAACCTCCACTCTGTGGTTAACGTGACATACATAAGGATTGCCATAAGATAAAACAGGATATCCTGTGGTTGAAGAGTCAGCTCAGTATCTCAGGCTAAACTAGGCATGATGCCAAAAGATCTGCGATCCATGGAAAATTCATTGTGAGAATGCTCGAAGGAACCACATTTCTCCCTTGCCAATCCCCCCCCCACCTGGTGCCAGCCAAAGAAGAAAACGCTAGTGACATTTCCACTGGGAGTTTTACTTCAGCCCCAGAAATGCAGGCAGGCAGAAGAAGATGCTACAGAAACAACACACTATACACATCTCCCCTGCCCCTGGACAGAGAGGTTCCACTTAACTATACTGGATAATAGTGATTGGTCAGAGATCTCCAGAGGGTGTGTTTTTAAAAATAAATAAATAAATAAATAAATGAAATGAAACCCACACTACAAGGCTGCTGAAGTTATTTTGGCATCTGAGGCAACAAAATCCCCCAAGCACCTCCCCCCTCCTTGGTAGTAAAAAACCCCCAGTAATAATAAATGAAATAACTAACAATTTGCTGTCCTTTCATGACCCCCAGAATCAGTTGCCTGGGGTGACCATATCACTCTGCCTAATGTTAGGGCCAGCCCTGTGCAGTACAAGCAGAGTGAGGGTAGTTTGCTCATCTGGGGTAGGCTGTGCTGCCTGCCCTGGTTCTGCTCACAGAAATCAAGTAAGGAATCTGGTTTGCACATAATGGTGGGAAATCGTGGGTTAATTAACCTACAATTTGCCAGGCTGCATTCTGTGCATGAGCCTCTTTCACTTTGCATAATCAACCTCCAATCGACCTGATCATAGGTTGTTTCATGACATTAAACAACCCAAAGTTAACCTACAATTGGTTCTTAGGTTAACTTTGGGTTATATAGCCCAAAGTGTCTGGATTCGCATGTCACGCAACCTGGGAAATCTCTATGATTTGCCACCGTTAATGGCGCGCCCAGGGTGTTTGCCTTATGCAAGCACCCCTACTCAATTTCTTGCAGCACCCCTAGCCTACATAGCTTTGTTTTCAAACAATGCTGACAGTTTGCCTCAATGGCAGATATACCAATCTCCAGTAAATAAACACCTTTTTGTTTGTGGGTAAGGGACTTCTGTAATATGACTAATTAAAAACTGCATCGGCTACTACAATATGATGCCCCAGAGATACTGGTTTTATGAGTATGCCTGCATGTATAAAGATTTTTTACCTCCTTGTTCCTTCTTCATCAGGATAAGCATGTTGCATATAAACTGTACTTTTGCATTAACTGCTCCAAAGATCAGAAGAAAATATATACACAATATATACACAGTCCATTTCTGTTCCTAACCATGCTGACCATCTGTTTTAGAGAAAGTTTGGATGTTTGCTTAGTTCTGTATACAGTATCATGTCCTGTTTAATCTCTTTCACTTCTGTGTGTGTTTTGATTTTTGATTGAAGTTATGTATGCTATCTTATTTATGCCCCCTCCCAATTGCTCCTTTATATGATCTTCTGAATGCCTGTGATAGTGATCTTTGACAACTTATGGTGTCAAATACATTAAAATACAATAATACCAGATGTAATACAGATCCTTAGGGACCCCTGCTATTTACTTTCCTCCATTGTGAAAAAATGTCCATTTTATTCTAGTGATGGCATGAGCCATTTCCATACCCAAACTGAAATGTCAAAATGAGAGCTGCCCCTTTTCTGCACTGGATATAATTTTGTTATTTGTTTTAATGGCTCAGAGAGAAAGAGATTGGAGGCAGAAAACTGATGCCCTCCTCTGGAATCTGCTGCCTGAAGTGACTGCATCATGCGGTTTTATAATCAGACCAGCATAGATTTATGCTTGTCAACTGCTTTCTGTTTTGGTTTGGTTTTAAAATTAATACTGAAGTATATAGTACCTGCTGGATCACACTTATGTCTGCTGTCACACTGAAATACTTCTAAAAGGGTAGTGAGGCAAGACTTCTGTTTACAGAAGCCATGCTGACTCTTCAGCCACAGGTCTTGCTCTTCTATACGTTTAATCATTGTAGCTTTTATTATGCTTGCTATCAATTTTCCCTGAACACAGCTAAGGCTTTATCTTTTGTCACATCTACTGTATTTGACCTATAGGTTTTAAGCTGCAATGCCAGAAAACAATGGTTCAGGTTACAGTGCATGTATATTTTCAACATACTCTACAGTGAAGATAGATACAAAGAATTAATTATGTATCTGTGCAGTTTCCCTGTCTCCTTTGCGCATTTGTCCTCTAAAACCACTTCACCTGACTTCTTGCTTTTGATGCATTATTATTATTATTATTATTATTATTATTATTATTGAACTCTTGGTTCTTCAAGTGCTGGTCTTTATGTAGGTAAAATAGCACCATTCACACATAAGAGGGAGGTATCAGCAGGCTTGAGGGAACAGAACTTCTTTAGGGACCCCCCCCCCCGGGACATACCTCCAAAACATCCAGTGAAAACTAAGCATGCTCAGTGATTTTGGAATGCTAACTGCCATTTGTGGGGAGAAATGGAAAACTGGGAAGGAGAACGGAATGGAGTATCCTGTCCTGAACTCTAATAGCGCTCAATAATAGTCTTCAAAAATGTAGGAAGAAAGCCAGAGTATAAAGCATGTGGTCTTCGATGTCTATACTAATGCCCAGAGTATGGAAACCAAACAGAACAAACTTGAACTCTTAATACAGGAGGGCAAATACAACTTGATAGGTGTAGCTGAAACTTGGTGGGATGACTCCCATGGCTGGAATACAGCAATTGAAGGATATAACTTGTTCAAAAAGAACAGAAGGAACAGAGTGGAGTCGCACTATATGTTAGAAATACATATCTCTGCACAGAAATACAGGAGGATGAGTTTGGTAGACCCATCGAGAGCATCTGGATTAAAATAAATGGGGAAAAGAATAAAAGGAATATGATGGTTGGAGTCTATTACTGACCACCCAATCAAGGAGAAGACAAGGATGAAACTTTTGAAAAGCAAATTGCCTTTGTTTCAAGGAGGCATGATGTAGTAGTGATGGGTGACTTCAATTTTCCTGATATCTGTTGGGAGACAAATTCTGCCAAACATGGCCCCTCCAAGAAATTCCTTACCTGTGTTGCTGATAACTTCCTCCTACAGAAAGTGGAGGAAGGAACTAGAGGATCGACTATCCTTGACTTGATTCTAACCAACAGAGATGACTTAGTGGATAAAGTGGCAGTTATGGGAACTCTGGGGGAAAGTGACCACGTTATACTTGAGTTCTTGATTCTAAAGGAAGCAAAAGCTGAGGGTAGCCAAACGGGTACCCTGGAAAGCCAATTTTTAATAAACTCAGAACAATGATAAGTAAGGTCCCATGGTAAGTGACTCTAATGAAAAAAGGAGTCCAAGATGGGTAGGAGTTTTAAAAAAAAGGAAATTCTAAAGGCATAACTGCAAACAATTCCCACAAGAAAAAAAGGCAGAGCGCAACAGAAGAAGCCAATGTGGAAGCCAACAAAAAGCTCAGAGATGACACATATAGGAAGTGGAAGGAAGGCCAGGCTACAAACAGGTAGCACAGAATTGCAGGGATGGTGTCAGGAAGGCCAGAGAATGAGCTGAGGCTAGCGAGGGATGCTAAAAACAACAAGAAAGCTTTCTTCAGATACATGCATAATAAAAGACAGAGGAAAGAAATGGTGGTTCAACTACGCAGTGAGGATGGCAAATTGATAACAGAAGACAAAGAAAAGGCAGAAGTGTTCAATTCCTACTTTGCCTCATTCTTCTCCCAAAATAGGGTCTATGACCCTCCTGGCAAACCTGAAGTACAAGCTGAAGGTGCATGATTGCAGCTTGAGATTGACAGGCAAATGGCCAAGGAACACCTAATTGCTTTGAATGAGTTCAAATCTCCAGGGTCCGATGAACTGCATGCTAGAGTAATAAAGGAACTGGCAGAAGAACTCACAGAACCACTGTCTATTATCTTTGAGAAATCATGGAGGACAGGTGAAGTGCCAGATGACTGGAGGAGGGCAAATGTTGTTCCTATGTTCAAAAAGGGCAAGAAGGAGGAACCTGGGAACTATAGGCCAGTCAGTCTGACATCACTCCGGGAAATTTTTGGAGCAGATTATAAAGAAGTCAGTCTCCAAGCACCTTGAAAACAATGCAGTGATTACTAAAAGCCAGCATGGATTTGTCAAGAACAAATCCTGCCAGACTAATTTGATCTCATTTTTTGATCGGGTAACCTCCCTTGTGGACTGTGGGAATGCTGTGGACATAATATATCTGGACTTCAGCAAAGCTTTCGACAAAGTGCCTCATGATATCCTGATTAGCAAACTGGCTAAAAGTGGGCTGGACAGAATAACTAACAGGTGGATCCACAATTGGCTCCAGAATCGGACTCAGAGAGTGCTTATCAATGGTTCCTTCTCAAACTGGGGAGAGGTAACGAGCGGGGTACTGCTGGGCTCGGTCCTGGGCCCAGTGCTCTTCAACATTTTTATTAATGACATGGATGAGGAGGTGCAGGGAATGCTTATCAAATTTGCAGATGACACAAAGTTGGGTGGAACAGCTAATACTCTGGAAGACAGAAACAAAATTCAAAGTGATCTCGATAGGCTGGAGCGCTGGGCCGAAAACAACAGAATGAAATTTAATAGGGATAAATGCCAAGTGCTGCACCTAGGGAAAGGAAACCAAATGCAGAGTTACAGAATGGGGGACACTTGGCTCAACAATACTACAAGTGAGAAGGATCTTGGAATTGTGTTAGATCACAAACTGAATATGAGCCAGCAATGCGATGTGGCTGCAAAGAAGGCAAATGGAGCCTTCAGAAGAGGAGACTGAGGGGAGATATGATCGCACTCTTCCAGTATTTGAAGGGATGTCACACAGAGGAGGGCAAAGATCTCTTCTCGTTCATCCCAGTTTGCAGGACACGGAATAATGGGCTCAAGTTACAGGAACCTAGATTCCACCTAAACATCAGGAAAAATTTCCTGACTGTCAGAGCAATAAGACAATGGAATCAACTACCTAGAGAGTGGTGAGCTCTCCCACTCTGGAGGCATTCAAGGTGCAGCTGGACAGACATCTGTCAGAGATGCTTTGACCTAGATTCCTGCATTGAGCAGGGGGTTGGACTCGATGGCCTTGTAGGCCCCTTCCAACTCTACTTTTCTATGATTCTATGCTCTTTTGGGCTGCATTAATAGAAGTATAGCTTCCAAATCGCGTGAAGTGATACTCTACTCAGCACTGCTTAGGCCTCCTCTTGAGTACTGCATCTAGTTCTGGGCACCACACTTTAAGGAGGACGTAGACAAACTGGAGAGGGTTCAGAGGAGGGCAACAAGGATGATAAAGGGACTGGAAACAAGGCCCTGTGAGGAGAGACTGAAAGAACTGGGCATGTTTAGCCTTCAGAAGAGGAGACTTGAGGGGAGATATGATCGCACTCTTCCAGTACTTAAAGGGTTGTCAAACAGAGGAGGGCCAGGATCTCTTCTCGATCATCATCCCAGTTTGCAGGACACGGAATAGTTACAGGAAGCCCGATTTCATCTGAACATCAAGAAAAACTTCCTGACTGTTAGAGCAATAAGACAATGGAACCAACTACCTAGGGAGGTCGTGGGCTCTCCCACACTGGAGGCATTCAAGGTGCAGCTGGACAGCCATCTGTCAGGGATGCTTTGACTTGGGTTCTGCATTGAGCAGGGGATTTGGCTCGATGGCCTTGTAGGCCCCTTCAAACTCTACTATTCTATGATTCTAAGAATTCCACACTGCAACATTTTGGGCTTTCATTCCCTATTCACAGTTTTTTATGGGTTCTTTAGACAACATTGTGACCCTCCAGTATCGCTTCTGTGTCTAAAGAGCACTTTTGGGGAGTTTTTTTAGAGCAGGGAAAAAGCAGCATTTAATTGTGAAAGTGAAAGAAAACACAATTTCCTCTTTGTATTTGCGCTATTCTGCTGTACCACAGTGCCATCTAGAAGTTATGTAGTGGGAAAACAGGAAAGGAAATGCTCTGTGAAGCACTGAGATCTCAATTCTGCTATGAAACTGAAAGTAGATCCAGTGGGCTAACAGCCAGTTAACAGCCTTGTATGGAAAAGCTCTTTGTTGCAGGTCCCTTTTGTCAGTTTACCTATTTGTATGGCTAATGAAATAGTTCTGGGCAAATTTATTTGATGTTGGAAGACACTTTTTTCCTATCACACTCTTTTGACAAATCTTGAGAACTAGTGTGGTGTAACATCTAAATGCCAAACTAGATAGGTTGGTGGAAGACGTGTGATTGGATTTCTTGCATTCATTTTGTTTCAGAAGATCAAAGCAGCCGTAGATCAATGCCATGGTAGTGAAGGGGGTGGGAATAACTCTTTCCTCCCATGCAATTTTGTTTAACCTCCCCCCAAAGCTATTTGCCCAATTGGGGGAATTTACAGATGCTCATATAGTGGTCATAAGTTTCCCTCTATGTGCCAAATAGCAGTCTGTGTGTGTGTTGGGTGGGTGGGGGGTTTGGGAGGGAGAATTTAAATCAGGAAAATGGCATGGTGGAAAGGGTTAATCTCCCCTCCACTAACTCCAGGACTTTGCCCCTCCTCCCATGGCTGCCGTGATCTTTTGAGAAAACACAGTGTGTATCTACTCACAGACCTTTTGCCATCATGTCTAGTTTAGCCCTGAGATACTGAGCTGCTAAAATCACACTTCTGCCACAAACCTACCATGCTGCTATCCCATCAGTAATGGGAGCCAGTGTGGCGCAGTGGTTAGAGTGTTGGACTAGGGCTGGGTTCTAGTCCCATGAAACTCATTGGGTGACTTTGGCATAGTCACGGATTCTCAGCCTAGCCTACCTCACAAGGCTGTTGTGAGGATAAAATGGAGAGGAGGACCATGTAAGCCACCTTGGATTCCTCACAAGAGGGGGAAAAAAGGCGGGATATAAAAGTAATAATTCATGCAATAATAAATACTGTGGGAACATTAATACTGTCCTTGACCTACGCTGGCTCAGCTTGTCTGAGTGTGGAAAGCTAAGCAGGGTCAAGCCTGGTTATTACTTGGATGGGAGACCCCTCCTCTAGTTTCCTGCACTGAGCAGGGGGTCGGTCTCGATGGCCTTGTAGGCTCCTTCCAACTCTATGATCTATGAAATCTACCTGTCAAGGGTGTTTATTTATTTATTTCATTTTTATAACGCCCAATAGCAGAAGCTCTCTGGGCGGTTTACAGCAATTAACAAGACAGTCCCTGCCCGCAGGCTTACAATCTAAAAAGACACGACACACAAGGAAAAAGGAATGGGTAGGGAAGAAGGGGGAATATTAATTAATATTCCTGGCAGGGCTGGTGGAATGGCCCTGCGCTCCCTCTCTTCTCCCTCTTCACGGCCTCCTGGAATGGCTGCTGGTGGTGACAGTTGAGGGAGGAGGAGCCGTCATGAGGGTTGTAAGGGGTTACTCAGGTGTGAAGTGATTTAAACGTTGTGAAATGCTAGATAACAGCAGTCATTATCATCTTCAGTGAATGTTCTCCAACCTTGGGTCCCCAGATGTTTTTTGGCCTACAACTCCCAGCATGCCCCAGCCATAGCTGGCTGGGGCATGCTTGGAGTTGTAGGCCAAAAACATCTGGGGACCCAAGGTTGGAGAACACTGGGTTAAGTGGTATAGAAATTTATTAAATCAATCAATCAATCATCATAATTTCTTCTATATCTTGGGAATATAGTACTGGCATGTGAATAGTCACCCTCTAACCATGTTTAACTAAGTTGGCCACATATAATTTAATGGGAAGTCACTTCCAGGTAAGTCTATTTAGGATTGTGACCTTAATGACACGGATCCTGAGCATGTTTATTCATTCAGAAATAAGTCCTGCTGAGTTAAATGGATCTTACTGTGGAATAAGTGAGTATAGAAGCCTAAGTTTATTTCTCCGGAGTGATCAGACAGAACTGGAAAAATCTGTGGACTCTAGCTTTCTTCCTCCCTCTTTCCTTTGACCAGAAATGAAGAGAAAAACTTGTTACTACTAGTAATAACTCCAATAGTTACAGGAGGGAAAGGGCACTTTTGCGACTTGCGAGCTTTGAGGCGTCCCTCCCGAGGGGCGATGTCGAGATGGGCTGCGGAACGGTCCGTATGGACGTGCGGCAGCGGCTTCCCCGTGGCAAGTCCTCTGTTTCATAAGCCGCAAGGCGGATGCCGCCGAGCAGGTGACCGCGGCGGCGGCGGGGGCAGCCGCAGCAGCGTCCCGCGCCCGGGGCTCCAGCTCTTTTGCAGAGACCCTCTTTGTGTGGATGGGGGAGTTCGAGATTAACGGGGCAAGATCAGTGTTGGAGGCCTGCAGGGGCCGAGCGGACGTCCTTGGGAGTTTCTCTCGCCGTGCTTCCTTCGGGCAGGATGCAGGTGATCTTGTCCCGTGCGCAGATGCCTCCTCGCATTTGCGTTTGTCCTCTGCGAAAGGAAAAGGCTCCGATTTCCGAGGGATGTGATTGTGCGGCATGAAATATAGGCAGGAAAACAACCTCGGCTCTATTCCCGTTCTCTCCGGGCAGGGGGAGCTGATTGGCCAAGCTGCCATCTAGAGGCGCCTTTCTGCAGCGTGTCTATATAACCGACCCGGCAGCTGGAAAGAGCAGCCAGTCTCAGGCAAACTGCCCTGCGAGAGGAGCGTCTCCCTGCGCGCAGGAGGAAGGAAGCACCAGGCGAACTCGAGGTAAGGAAAGGAAATTGCCCGGCAAGCCTCGGGTCTCGAGGGAAAGGAAGCGCAGCGTGGGAAAGCAAAACAGCAGGCAAGGATCCGAGGGCGAAGCTGGGGCGAACCACGCGTGCCGGCTGCGCAGAGCAGAGCAGATTGACACCCGCTGGGAGAAGCGGGCGCGTTTAATGCAAACTCAGGGACTACGTGGCTTAAAATAAATCCGAACACACACACAACCCGAAGGAAGGAGGCAGAAAATACAGGGTGCTTTCTCTTTTTGGAGAGGAGAGGTTGCTTTTTCAGGGCTAGTTTCCTGGGCTCCCCAAGTTTCTTTGTTCTGCTTTGGACATTTCCCCTTTCCCGATTACAGCCTCGGAATTTCTTTGTTGGGGAAAAAGAAATTCCCTCTTGCAGAGAGGGACACCCTCAGCCCCATTGGCAGCCCTTGGTTTTGTAGGCAATTTAGAGCCTCTTCTTGACAGCAGAAACTTGTATTTCAGCTGATGGAGAAAACCAGCATGGCACAGAGGATGACTTTGTTGTTCCTTTCGCAACGCTTACAGCACAACTAGTTAAGAAAATATGCCAGGCTTGTTAGAGGAGTCATTCTTCTCATGGGACCCTATCCATTTGTTTACTGTTTATTTCTTTACAACATGCTGATGTTCATTTAGCCACAAAGCTGTCAAAGAGGGTTATTATAGGCATATTAATGCACATATTTCTTTTGAAAAGTTTCTTCTTTAGCGCTACCAGTTATACAGCCTGATCTCCAAATAAGTCGCAGCACTTGTATTTGGATCAGAATTTGTTGTGAGCTAGAATCCATACATGGTTTCTGAGAAGTGTTTTCAATTGGACTTTCTCCTAGATAAGGGTGTATAAGGTGACAAGATTATGCACATTGATGTGGGGCTTACTTCAAAGTAAGCATGCATGGGATCAGGTCACATAGCTCCAATGCTAAGCACTGGAATAGGTCACATTGAACATACTGTAACTTTTGAGTAAACTTGCTTGGGATGGCATTGCACATCCATTCAACATCAAGGATCCCAGCAGAAACAGCTGGTGTGGACCCACAGCCATTGTCAGTAGCTGGCTATTGCTTTTAAACCTCCATGCCAGGCAGGACAGTTATGAGCATTTGTTAACACAGGAAATTTATGTCAGTTGTAAACGGTTTGGTCACATCACAAGAAACCACATCAAGGCTGCAGTTCTAAACACACTCACTAGAGAATAAGTCCTATGGAACAATGTGGGACTTATTTCAGATTAAACATGTACTGCAGAAGTTTCATCCAACCATGCTTTGAAAAGTGAAAAAACTTGTCACCCTCTCTTTTGTAAGCCTTGCAGTGTCCCCACTATGTGAAGCTAAGCATCGATAGAGAAGGAAGACACGGTGTGGCCATTGTCATTTGCTGGGGTCAGGCAGTCTTGCAGAGCGAGCCTCTTTGCTGACAAGCATTCAGTCATGTCAGGGGTAGATGGGTAATAAACAGTTGCCCTGTAGCTTGTAGGAGTAACGAGGAGTTGTAAAGTTTTTCTGTTTAGTTGCTAAAAGCAGAATAATGAGGGTTATTTTAAAAGTCAGAGTGGCTCATTAAAAGTTTTATGATCCTTTGAAAGTATTTGGGGACATTCCTGAGAAGTTTCATTGTACAAAGTTTCAAGGCTAGCTATGGCAACTTTCTGTTCCTTCATAACTTTAGATGCTGCCACTGAGTTTCTGACTTGGTACAGGAGAAGGTGACCAACAGTGGTGCAATGAGAAGGCAGCAGAGGGCTGAGTTTCTCTCTGCTGCGTTTGCCACCAGCAGAAGGTCTGATTTATTGCCAGTTGGTTCCAGGAACAGCCTTTCTGTGGGAACAGAAAGGGACTCCTCTCTTATTGCAAATGCTTCTATTTACTAGCATATTGCAAATGCTTCTATTTACTAGCTAAATGTGCTGTTAGAGTGAAATGTTAACTGTTATTTTCTTTAGAACTGTGACTAAATAGATCAGGCATTAGAAAGAAAGTATCACATGGTTTAACACAGAGAAGCACAGTATCTCACAATGATCCTTCCCACTCCCAGAGGGAATCCTTTTCCTGGAAGAAGACAGTACAGAGTTTAAAACCAAGGGCAAGTAGATTGTTGAGAATACATCACATCATAAAGAAAGGAGCAGTGCCATTATTTTAATCTACCTAATGCCTATATTTATAGGCAGGCCAGCAGCATTGCCTATAAATATATTCTAATATATTTAGACAATATAATATTGTCTGTCTATTATTATTTTTTTAGGTGTGAAATGGTATAAAGTCATGCACAGCCCCTTTTGCTGTGTCTGTTCTCAGTCACAGAATCAAAGTCTGGAAGCCGTTGCCAGGACAATTTTGCGAGCCTGAGCAAGAATAGCTAAAGGGAATGGCAACTTCAGGGTTCTTCGCTAAGGCTCTGTGTGTGTGTGTGTGTGTGTGTGTGTTGAGCAACACTTGTATCATATCATTCAGATAAACTGCTTATGTTTGCACACAGCACATTAAAAGCCCAAATCAGACTTTATCTGATGGTGGATGACCTGAACAATGTTTCTACACGACCTGTACCAGAAGTCTTGTTCTAGCTGGTGCATTGGGCTGGTGTTATTCAGTTACGCTCAGTTCAA
This sequence comes from Shinisaurus crocodilurus, assembly GCA_021292165.1. NCBI lineage: Eukaryota > Metazoa > Chordata > Lepidosauria > Squamata > Shinisauridae > Shinisaurus > Shinisaurus crocodilurus. Next base: position 117,299,616 of record CM037876.1, on the reverse strand, counting down.
CAGCCTATGAGTGCACAGAGGAATAAGTGCACATCCAACTGCCCTTTGATTCTCCCCAAGCCAATCAGTCAGGACCTGCATTTACAGCTGGAAGGAATAGAAAGGGTCACATAGCAATATCTGGAGCTGTAATCAGGTGACTTAATCATTTTGTTACTGGTTCTCTGTAGTATTGCCATGGCTTTGCTTTTAACAAATGTAGACAAGGAACAGGCAAGGTTGTTCTGAAGATATTATTTAGTATAAAAAGGTAATTCAACCATGAATTGAGCAGAGAGCTTGGCTGTTGTATCTGTACTCCTGCTGATCAAGATACTGCATACATTTCAAATGCTGAACATTTTGGGCACAATCCAACCAAAATTAAATGCATTTAAGTCTTGTTGATTTGTGTATGTGTGTGTGTGTGTGTGTATAAATAAGTATAATACTTGGCCATTAAATAATACTTGGCCATTATAATACTTGGCCATTATAATACAGTATAATACTTGGCCATTAAATAATACAAATAATACTTGGCCAATAAAAACAAGGGCACTTAAAAATGCTTAACTTTGGCAGGATTGAATCAGTTGTAAATAAGCGAATATCTCAAAATGACTAACTTTTTAATTGTATCCTGCTCTCTCTTTGTATCTTATTTTCCCTATCATCAATTAAAGTGTTCTGTATACGGTAACTTGAAAGTTTCCATATTCTTATACCAACAGATGTTTTGCCAATAAAATATGAAATTCTACCTTTGTTTTAATGTTCAGAGCATAGCAACAACTTTCATCTGATAAAGTGAGCTGTAGTATATGAACGCTTATGCCAGAATAAATTTGTTAGCCTTTAAGGTGCCACAAGACCCTTTGTTGTTTTTCCTGCGACAGACTAACACAGCTACCATTCTGGAAAGAAAAATCGTGTCAAGCATTTGACAAGCACCTTCCCTAAGAAAAGGTGATGTGGGTCAGGTGACGTGCATGTGCGTGTGTGCGCGCGCACACACACATGCACACACACATGCCTGCACCCCTCCCCCATCTATAATAATAGCTATTCTACTAGACTGAGGTGGTGGGATTCTGGACTGTACCATTTCAGACTGCAGTTGTGTTTCTGCATTTTTAAATGCTCCCCCACTTAATACTTAATGTAGTAAAATAGTACTTCATAGAGAAAGATTTGCATAGCTCTCTCCTTGATGTGTTAGTTTACTATACATAGAATTTTTTTTAACATGGAAAACATTCAAAATATGACTCCCCACCTGAAATCTAAAGTGATACAGTCAAGAACTCTACCACCTCATTATTCCTGCTGTGTAGAATGGCTTGAAGTTTGCAGGATCAGGTTCTTAAACTCAATTCTTATTTTAAAACTCCAAAGAAAATTCCAAAGGGCATATTTAAGATACGTTTGAAGATATGGAGTAAAATATGGGAATGTTTCAATTTCAAAGGGAGCCAGTGTGGCGTAGTGGTTAGGGTGTTGGACTGGGACTCGGGAGATCTGGGTTCTAGTCCCCGCTCGGCCATGAAACTCACTGGGTGACTTTGGGCCAGTCACTGATTCTCAGCCTAACCTACCTCACAGGGTTGTTCTGAGGATAAAATGGAGAGGAGGATGAGGATAATGTAAGCCGCCTTGTTTTCCTTGCAGGAAAAAAGGCGGGGTATAAATATAATAAATAAATTTCATTGTGTTTTGCTTACTTACATTATACCATGTAATGTTGGATAAGTTGAGTCATTGTGCTGTATGATTTGGTTAGGATAGCAAACCTCCTCACATGGCACTGAATTCTTTGTTGGCCAAAGGAAAGTGAGGGGAGTTACAAAACAGTAAAATGGGAAATGTAATAATGCTTCCTGGGTCTGGAAGGACTTGTTTTGATGTATGAAGAAGAAAAATGAATAACTAGAAAGATGGGAGAAATGTTCTCTCTCTCTCTCTCTCTCTCTCACACACACACACACACACACACACACACACACACATTCTGTTGTGGTCCCTGACATGACTGTTTCAGCAGCTGGATTTCTCTGTCATCCAGCACACTGGTTGTTCCTTTAAATATGATCTCATACCACTTACCCAGCCTGAAACTCTCACCACTTTTTAAACTCTGTCTAAAAAGAGAATTTGGACACACAAAGGGCAAATCAAATCTTTATTACGGTCCAAGACCAGCATAGACACAAAGGGCAAAATAGCTCCAGTCTCCCTGGCTGACGAACTGATTCTACCTTGCCACAAATAATCTGGGTGGGAAACTCTAAGCTCTGGTTACTTGAGCAATGCCAGACAATAGCCAGACTGGTTTTTTAATGCAATAATCTCTGGATATGGCTGTGCCTAATCTTACATATCAACTGCTAATCCCCATGATGATTTGAGCATATCATTTTTCTGGCTGTGGTGCTGCATTGGTGGCATGCAAGTATCTAAATAGTCTCTTTGGTGTATTTGCAGGTAGTTGCAGAATAAATGCCAGCTGGGCAGTGAAAGTTCATGAGCCTATCTTGGGAGAGCTCTGACTGGCATGCAGCAAGAGCCCCAGAGTCATTCATTAACAGACAGTCAAGATTGCATTGTGTTGGGTTTAGCTGGCACACTGGACGACACTCTCTTGCTATTCTGGGGTGAGCACTGGCAGGGGGCCCACACAGCCCACAATCAGCTTAAAGCCTTGTCTTTCATGGGCTGTTATTCTATCCCATTGGAGGGAGGAGAGGCATGTGTTTTGCCAGGGAATAGTAACTCACTTGATTGTTGATTTCACTGAATGTTGATCTAGCACCACCATTGACCAGGCTGAGTTCTTTTTTGAATACGTTTGCTTAATAGTCACAGAAGTTCTCATCATGTCAGTAGAAATGTGATGCTTTTAGTGGGACAGTTAAAGTATAATGAGCTGTTGATTCCACAACATTAAACCAAGTTAAGTTTAATATGCTTGACTAAGTCAGATGATTCTTTTTCAGTTTCTGTTTCTATTGTGGTGACAAGCCAATGCTGTTAGCCACACTACATTGATAACTCTTGATTATCACTCCTCCAAAGCTTGAGGCAGTTTATAATAATTAAAGCCATAAAATTCAAAGGGTGAAAGTCACATTCCAAGCTGAGAGCACTGGTGTATGTGGAGGAGAATATTTCTGAGCACAGTTTCTCTCTCTCTCAACAATCTTTTGGGGTCTTTTGGGGAGGTGGCTGAGTATTTCACTAAGGGGGAGAGCAATCAATCTCCTGGATCCAGGCAGGCCAAAGAGCTCTTTACAAGGAAGTCATGCTGGCAGACTCTGTAACTGTGGCATCTCTGGGTAAGAATTCCCTTTCCTTACTTCATCAACGACAATGGGATGAATTTATATTCTTGGCTATTGCAATTAGGATGGTCCTCCCCAGAGGCTAATAGATTCCAGAGGTGTCTGGGGGATTTTTCATCTTCTGATATGGCTGGTGTTCCTGTCAAAGCCCTGGTTGATCTTTGGAAGGCAAAGATGAACTGGGCGGTTGACACAAATGCTCCCAAGCAACTTCTCATGTTGCACTGAAAATTGGCCACTCTTTGGTATACACTAAACCCAAGTGAGAGCCAGTGTGGCGTAGTGGTGAGAGTGTTGGACTGGGACTCTGGAGATTCGGGTTCTAGTCCCCGCTCGGCCATGAAACTCACTGGGTGACTTTGGGCCAGTCACTGACTCTCAGCCTAACCTACCTCACAGGGTTGTTGTGAGGATAAAATGGAGCAGTGGAGGAGGAGGATTATGTAAGCCGCCTTGGGTTCCTTGCAGGAAAAAAGGCGGGATATAAATATAATAAATAAATAAATAACACAAATCAAAGGGGGGGGGAATCTGTCTCCTGCATATCAACTACCTATGGAGGTGGTGGGCTCTTCCAGTCTGGAGGCATTCAAGGTGCAACTGGACAATCATCTGTCAGGGATGCTTTGACCTGGATTCCTGCACTGAGCAGGGGGTTGGACTCGATGGCCTTGTAGGCCCCTTCCAACTCTACTTTTCTATGATTCTATATAAGCAAGTATACATGGGTTGCATCCAGTGTTAACCCTACTTAGAGTAGACCCATTGAAATGAATGTTTTTTTAAAATTAATTTTTATTGTGGATTTCAACAAAACTATAAAAAGAAAGAAAAATACAATTTTCTTACATAAATTTAAATAAACCACTTACAGTAGATGCCTATGAAATGACTACATATGTGTATATGAAAATACAGCTATCAATAAAAAACATTTATGCATGAGCTTCAAGAATGGCAGACCAAATATCCATATATCCATATCCATTGACAGGTGGCATCTTAATACCTACCACCCATTCAAATGTTGAAAGCACTGTTAGGTATTCAATCCATTGTGTTATAGGAGGTGAGCATTTATCCTTCCAGTGTTGTAATAGAAGTCTTTTAGCTGTCAAAAGGGCATGGAAAATCCATTTACATTGACCTTGTGTTAACTTCAAAGCAAGAGGTAAATAATTTAAGAGAAGATGTGCATCAGTAAATACTAAATAGCATTCTAATACTGAATGTATCTGTATTATGACCTCCTCCCCCAAAGAGGCAGCTATTGGACTTTGCCAAAACATAGGATAAGAGAAGCATTAGCAGTACTACACCTCCAGCAATTAGCTGACTTAGACTAACCCTTATTAAAAAGATGTTGTGGAAATAAATGGGTTAGTCATGTCCCATTCATTTCAGTGGGTCTACTCTAAGTAGGGTTAACATTGGATGCAACCCAGTGTATACTTGCTCATATGCAGGAGGTAGATGTTTTTCTTTGATTTGAAATTACATTTTATTTTCTAGTTTTGAGTATAATTGACACTTCTATTCCCACTCACCCTCCTCCTCACAAATGTTGGAGTGTTAGTGCTAACTTAATTCTGGGGCAGCGCAATCCAATGTGGCTGCCCGTAGCCCTCCAAACTCGGAGGATTACGGGCATCTTATCGAGGGCAGATGGAGCGTGGAGGTGAAGGTCGATTCCGCCCTGCAAAATACTTAGATGGCCGATTTCAGCCGTCTTTTGCCCCTGAGTGTGAGGACAGGCTACGGCACCGCCAGATACTACGTATCACGGCAGAGCCTCTCTCCTCTCCCCACCCCCCAGAATGCCCACTGCACACTGGCTCCAAGGCTGGTCTCGTGCTAGCTTTCCACACTGGCCGCGAGGGTGGAGGGAAGGCTCTCCAAGGTCAGAGTCCCAGCCCCAACCTCGGAATGTGTCTCCAAGGTCAGACCTGGGACTCTGACTTCCCCTAAGTCCGGTTAGACTCTGTCTTGTGGCTGCAGGATTGCACCCTAAACAAATTTAGGGCACAATCCTATGCCCCCCCAACAAGATTGGAGGGTATTGGATTGGGGCTGGAAGTCAATGCGACCTTGGAAATCTTTTCAGAGGTTGCAATGCCGTGGAACCCCCACCCCCTCATAGCTGGTGCAGTTCTTTCCATGCCAGCAGGGAACCAAAGATGGTCTTCCATCTTTGGTTCCCCCATGGGAGGGCATTCCTGGGGGCAGGGTGGGGAGTGGCAAGGTGCCGCCAGATTCTGAGTAATCCAGGCAGCACCTCAGCCTCTCCTCCTCGCAAGGAGAGGAGAGGAAAAACATCTAGATGGCCGAAATTGGCCATCAAGATGTTTCTGAGGGTGACAGGAGCACAGCAGATATACTACCCGCGCCTCCCGCCCTGCATAGGATAACCACAATGCTCCGGGTTCAGAGGCTTGCAGCAACCCTCACGGGATTGCGCTGCCAATGTTCTATTGTTCTATTCTATTTACTGCTTTTATGAGTGAAAGTGGAAGGTAAGGAACATTGAGATAAAACAACTCCAGTTTATGGGATGAATCCCTCGCGCCATTTGATGAATAGAATAAGGAAATTTGCAAGTTTACTTAAGTTAATCTACATGATTTGAATACTATATCCCAGTTGCAAAGTTGCTTGCACTTTTCCAGGTTATAAAAATATTAGATGAATTACTGGAAGACAGAAATGTAAACTTAGTATATGGAGTTGGGGTCCCTGGGATGGTAGAAAGAGTTTGCCACTGGAAGTCACACCAAGAACAGTGAAGTCCCATGGCTATAGTCTTGAAGATACATGATGCAGCAACCTTTCTGAAGCTAAGCGGGTTTGAGTCTGGTCAGTGCCTGGATGGGAGGCTACCTGGGAACCATATGTACTGCTGAGCAACTTGGGGGGAAAAGCAGGATATAAATAAATAAAAGCTCTTTATCTTTTAAAGCCTTTCATCACAACAATGAGGACTAGAAACCTGGGGTTTTGTTTGTTTGTTTCCAGCTACCTTGGCCGTTGTGGTTGTGATTTGCATGTCTGTTTTGCTAATATGATTTATTTGTTCATATGGCTCAGGATTCATTTGTGCTAACACTAGTTCACGTAGAAAGCATAGAAATGGCACAATCTGTGCAACAAAGATCAAGGAAATGACATTAGATGTCCAAGTTGGTGGTAACAAAAGAAATTAGGGAATTGGCAGTAACTGAGTATTTTAAAGCTGTATTGTTTGTGTTTGAGACTACTTCAATCAGACTTCACCAAAACTGGGATATTATACCAAAAGTAAATTTGGCCATTGGGGTAAGAGGATGGTGACACCCTGATAGCCCCTGTTTTGTTATTACTAATAACAAGCAACAAAACATATTAGTATTTTTTAAAACCCTGAAAATCTTGGGCAGATTGTGCTCAAATTCCTGATATTTTCAGCAGTGTGGTTAGTGGCGTATTACTAAAAGTAGCCAGTGCAAACAATATTTCTTCCTTCAGAGAATCCAGCATTAAACGCACACATGTATAATTTAACACCTTGGGAAACAGCAATTGTCGAATAGAAGGGAGGGCTTAAAATATATTCTAGGGTGGATTGCAAGAAAGCCCTCCTTGAAATTATCTCATATCAAAGGGAACTGGATTGTTGTGGATCACAGTGGAGCTCTGTGGCATCTGCCCAGGGTCCTGAGCCTCGATGTTGTGTCTGAATGCCTGCCTCTTTGCTAAAGGCCAGGGTAAAGAGAGATAAATGGGACTGCGTTAGGGTCAGTCAATATGGTGTAGCAGATCTGTCTGTCACATAGGATAGGTGTGGGTGTAGGTAGTGCTGTTGCTCTTTAATGACAGCAAAAGGAACTCAGGGGAAAGAGTGCAGTGTTTCCTCCTCACCTCTGGCTTGCCTCCCCGTGGCCCCTATCTTCAAGTGTTTTCTCCTAACTGAGCACCCTTCTAGGGCTCAATTCCATCCAGTGGTGTAGCGGAAAGTTCTGAAGCACAGGAGCTCATCATAACAGTCTGCATAACAGCCATGCCCCAAGGGGAAGCCATAGTCATGTCCCCAGCATATCCAGATTTATATCCCGCTTTTCTAGTATTTAGACTGAAAAGAGCTAACACTGGTTAAAAACATAATCATGAAACACAGACATTTACAACAAAACAACCAAGCAAGCATTAATTTAAACCCACAATTAAATTTATGAGGCATGGCTGCCATTCTGTGCAGGTCAACTCCCCTTGGACTTGGTGGTGCTTGCCTCACACTGCATGGGTTTTATTAAAACACATTGAGCTTTAACAAAAGATCATCAGCCAGCTGAAATGGGACCTTTAGCATTTAATTAGAAATGCAAAAATCTAGCAAAGAACTGTTAAGCATTTAAACTGCTGATGAGAAGTAGGAACTCCATCAAAGAAATCCAGCCTCCACTTGATTATTTTCACATTCTCCGACTTTCTCTGTGCTAATCTGTCACAAACAAAACCTGGAAGCATCATTATCACCTCATTCACTTGCCAGAGCAAGGAGAGTTTGTAATGATCCTAGCACTCTGGCAGAGGAAGTCACCACCCCTCCCCAGAATTAGTAAAGCACGTGGTTTAATGATTGATTTCAAAATCTAATACCCACCAGCTAATCTGATAGATTATAACAATAATTTCAAAGTATACTGACATTTTTTTAAATGGCAGAAAATAAACAAAACATATAAACAATATTAATTCATAGAAAGGTTTAACCAGTAGATTAATAAAACCAACTTTAGCTCAGCAGCCAAAAGCTTTCCTGAACAGATTTTTAAAAACAGATTTCTTGAAGGACAAAAGGTCTGGATGGACCCCTCTTGGTAGGGTAGAAAGCTACTGCTACAAAAGTTCTGAATGGTCACTTAAAGCACCATGGGCCAGCTTTAAGGCATAGGAGGAGCATATGGGAGAAGGGGCTCCTTCAGAGATTTAGAGCTTTAAGGTCCAAACTGGCACTTTAAATTGAGCCTGGAACCTAAACATCCTCCATAATATCCACCTCTGACTTGTCTGCATCCTACTTCCATTGTTTTTGCTCAGAAGACCTGTTGGTGCGCTCTCCAGAGTATGCATTCCCAAAGCACTGTCATAATGGTTGCAGATTCAATCCTTAGGGATGCTATAAAGCGGAGTCCTTTATCTAGTATAGCTGATTTCCTTTGCTCTGCGTGGTAGCAGCAATCTTCCCAAAGTTTCCATTGTGACAGAGTGACATTTAATGGGAGAGAGGGGATTCAGAGGTAGTCATAAATATAGGCTGCCAGAAAAGTACTTTCTTGGCTTGGAAATGTAAAATGTGTCCAAGCAGAGGTATGGGGTTTCAGAAAGTTGTGCCACAAGGCAGGAAGAAATTCTGCTGGTCCATTGTTTTGTTCTGCAATCCAACCACCACACAGCTCCCTCCACAGATTTGGAAATGCTGCCATCCGCAGGAGATGCAGTTGGGTACCTGGATTACAGTGAGGCTTGATCAGGACTAACAGCATCTGTGAACATGTCTGTGAACTTTTCTCAGGGGTTCTGAGGTTTTAACCCTCCAGAGTGCATCATGTCACTACCCTGAATCAGAGCCATTCAGCACATTCCTTTAGGTTTAGGCAGGTCTGCTGCTACCATCTGATAGCACAATGATTGGTCACAAAATGAGATCAGAGATGAATGAAGCAGAAGGGCTGAATTCAGGTTTCAATGCTGTGAGTTTAAATTTTCAGAACTCCCCTGAACCAATATAAATGATTACAAGGGAATAAGACAACCTGCTGGAGTTACTCAAAGATAACACCATTGTTAAGTCAGAAAAGAACTATTTCTGAAGGCTTTTGGATATTTCTCCTCCTGGCTGATTCCTGTAATAACTGCTGCTTCTGATCTTTCAATTCCTATATATTTATAGCAATGAGGATCAGTTAGTTTAATTTTAAAAGCTTAAAAAGCTGAAAGAAATGCCAAGCATTCTGGAGAAGTCTCAATTGGAAGTCTTTTTTTTTTATTATTATTATTATTTAGCTCTCTGTGCTACTTCCTAGCACTGTTCCTCATTTTTTCATATACATTTCCCCTTCAAACTATATGAAAGACTATCATTGAATCTCTGTTCTGGGAAAAGCTTCACCTGTTGAACTTCTGCCTGACACTGTTGCTGTGGGATATATCTGGCCCCTGCCCTGGCACTAGGTGGCCTGGTCTCCACTGCCAAGGTCCCATGCGGGATCACAAGAGGCTCCTTGAATATATGGGCCCTCCCTCTATCCTAGTGAAAGGTATGTTGCCAGCAGAACGAGCAAGCCAGTATAACTGTGTTATGAAAATGTTTGGAGTGCCCACATTTAGCATACTATATGCAGTTCTTGTGCCTGCATCTCAGTAAGTAGGCAGTACAAAGAAAGACAGTTAAAATAAATGTGGTGGTGGGGGAAAGCCCATCTTTCTTAGGAGGACAGACCTATGACTTAATTTCCCAAGGTGTAGTTTGAGGGAGCATCATACAGCCACCTTGTAAAACTAAGCAGATCTAGGTCTGGACAATGCCTGGATGGGAGAGCACCCAATATGAAGGTGTATATATGATAAATGGGGTGGAAAGGAGGCTCAACTCTAAAAAAAAAAGCTCAATTCTATCTCAAAACGCTATAACTCAGAGTCATCTAGTGAAATTAATTGTCTGTAAGTTTAGCAGAAGCAGAAGGAAATGCTTCTCCACGTGATGTGTAGTTTACCCATAAAAGTAATTGCTACAGAATGTTGTGATTGTCACTGGCACACAAATAGTTCTTTTAAAGGATTAGATAAATTCACCATGTATAGTTAACTAGATAAAGATTTAGATACATTAATCATGAAAAATTAAATTAATCATGAATGGTTTTTAGTCATGATCTCTAGGAATGGAATCTCCCTGTTCAGAGGCAGTATACTTCTGACTGCCAAGAAAAAACAGTGAGGAATAGTAATCATTATCTTATCCCACCTATGAGCTTTTCCTATGGGCATATGGCCAAGACTGGCCCGAGACATTTTGCCGCCTGAGGCAAAGGACAAGATGGCCCCTGCCATTCCATATGCAGAAGCTGACTGGACTAGCACTGGAATCTTAGTTCAATGCTGGCAATGGGGTAGCTTCCTCCACCACATCTGAGGGTAGCAGGCTAGCTTAACAGGGGCAGGGCAGGCCACTTGGCAGACACAGCTCTCTCATCCAACACCTTGACCCCAGTATCTGCTGCCTGAAGCAACTGTCTCACTCTGTTTAATGGTGGCCACAGTCAGAGACTGGGTTTTATGAATCTGTTCTTTGACCCAACCTGGCATTCTTCTTCTTTCTCCATTTAATCTGACAGCATTTATCAGTTGCCATATTTAAGATCAAACACCTTTTAGAAAGGAATATTTTTTAAAAGTTCATCCTTGTCCTGAAAAAAGCATTTGGCTGAGCCATTCAGTTTGTGCCAACAAAACCAATTGTCTGTCACGAACTCTGCCGCTCTTAATGGCATCCAAAATGACCACTTAACTGTATGTCATCATGGGGCTACCTTTGAACTGTTTACTCCAAGGTTATTCAGGAAGAAATCATTGGGGCCTTAACTGGACAAACAGTTCCCAATTTTATGCACACTCGTCAGAAATCCTGCTAAAATTTAAACACCTTGAACATTAGAAATTGACAGCTTTATACAGCAACAGTTCACATTGGTGGTGCTTCTTGACCCAGGGGGTGACAATGTTTGCCAGCAATTTCCTGGCACTCTGCAGGATTTATTCTAGTGGGAAGCTTGGGTTTAAGGAGATTGCAGGCTAACCCTTTAGCCTAGAATTGTAATTTTGAAAGTGCTTGAACAGCAGGAGGAGATTCTCTTGATTATCATTTAATCTACTAGATAAAAGAGTCACCCAACAGGCTTTTTGGTGATTTAAAAAAAATAATAATTTCACAGCTAGGAATTACAGTGAACAAGATGTCCTACAGATTTGTAACTTTAAAAAAGTGAACAAAAAGCCAGATTTTCTCTCTCCATTGTATACTAGTCTAGATTAGTTTTATGACTGGCGTCTTCTTCATTCACAACTGTAATTTATTTATTTATTTATTTATTTATTTCATTTATACCCCACCTTTTTTCCTACAAGGAACTCAAGGCGGCTTACATAATAATCCTCCTCCTCTCCATTTTATCCTCACAACAACCCTGTGAGGTAGGTTAGGCTGAGAGGCAGTGACTGGCCCAAAGTCACCCAGTGAGTTTCATGGTCAAGCGGGGACTAGAACCCGGATCTCCTGAGTCCCAGTCCTGCACTCTCACCACTACGCCACACTGGCACACTTGTCAAAATTGGAAGTATTTTAGAAGGACATTGTATAAAATGCTACTTACCCAAAGCATGTAGTGTACAGAGTGCTCTTGGAGTTTGCAAGGTTATTTGGAATAAAGGCAGTTGTCAATAATGGATCCCCTTTAACCAAAATGTTTATCCTTGCTCTTCTTGTTTTTTTCCTCTTATTTTTAGATTCCTTTCACTCCAAATTGGTCAGCTATGAGTACCATTGATTTGCCTCCCATATTTGTTCTCGTGGAAATGGAGAACCTCACTGAAACCAACTTGACTTGCAACAGTGGTGACTGTATCACTGTGGACTCCTTGTCATGTCCAAGTCTGCTCAACAGAAGTGCCTTGCTCTACACGCTCTCAATTTTTTATATCTTTATATTTATGATAGGCCTCGTGGCCAATTTTGTGGTTGTCTGGATGAACTTTCAAGCCAAAACAACTGGCTATGAAACTCATCTCTATATCTTCAATTTAGCCATTGCCGACCTGTGTGTGATCATCACTCTTCCAGTCTGGGTGGTCTCCCTTGTTCAGCATAGCCAATGGCACATGGGAGAAATCACCTGCAAGATTACTCACCTTGTGTTTTCCATCAATTTGTATGGGAGCATCTTCTTCCTGGCATGCATGAGTGTGGATCGGTATCTTTCTGTTGCCTACTTCACAACCTCCAGCAGCGTTGAAAAGAAGAGAATCCGCCGTTGCATTTGTGTCTTTGTGTGGCTTTTTGCCTTCTTTGTGTCTCTTCCTGATACCTATTACCTTAAGACGATTTCCTCCAACAATGAAACCTACTGCCGCCCTGTCTATCCAGAGGAGAATACCAAGGAGTGGCTGGCTGGCATGGAACTGAGCTCTGTTGTTTTAGGTTTTATAATTCCCTTTCCTGTCATTGCTATTTTCTATTGTCTTCTAGCAAGAGCCATATCTGCCTCTAATGACCAAGAGAAGAAGAGCAATGGGAAAATAATTTTCTCCTATGTAATTGTGTTTCTTGTTTGCTGGTTGCCATACCATGTTGTTGTCTTGCTTGATTTCTTCTTGGCCTTCCATTTCATACCTTTCAGTTGTCAGATGGAGAACTTCCTTTATGCAGCCCTTAATGTTACTCATTGTTTCTCTCTGGTTCATTGCTGCATTAACCCCATACTCTATAGCTTCATCAATCGAAACTACAAGTATGAACTCATGAAGGCATTTATCTTTAAGTACTCAGCTAAAACTGGCCTTACTAAACTGATTGATACTTCCAGGGTTTCAGAAACGGAGTACTCTGCTTTGGAGCAGAATGTTAAATGAACACAGATTTCCAAAAGACTTTCTTCCGTGCTCTCTCTTTAACTGGACAATACATTTGACCTAATATAAAACAAATCGAAAACTAATTATGAATTTTTGGAGCAAAACATGTACTACCAAAATACTGCATTTTAAATATTTTCTTGTGTTTTAGTCACTGTCAGCTAGTTCACATTGTTTTCAGTTATGCTAGTGGACAAAATGTGCAGTAAACAAAATGATCTTGTAAAAGAAGATGTTGCTTATTTTATTATATCCTTCTTGGGGAGCAGATAGCCCCTTCCCCAAACTACCTTGACTTCACTGTATACATTTTACAGTGTGTATTTAAAGAAAGTGGACTCTATTTTCTTGCTTTTGCAATTGTATGGAAAATTAAATATATTTAATCATGTATTTGATGCAAATTGTTTACATATGCTGTAGCTTTGATATTAGATTTCCATTCAGTTTGGTATTATAAGAGTAGAACATATATAACAATTGTTAAATGAAAATGATATGTACTTCTGAATTGGCGTGGCTAAAATTTTGTGGCAATATAGTTGATAGGGTTGTTGTTGTTTTCTTTAAATAACTCTCATTATAGCTTGTCAATGCCAATTGACTTAAGGTATGTTTCACAACCCTGACACAGTTACTTCATTCAGTGTCCCATCTCCTTATTTGTAAATTATTTTTTTAAAATAAATATCTTTGAAAACAAAGCAGGAGTGTTATGCTATCTATTATTTTTTTTAAAGTTTATTTTAAAAGTTTATTTTTTTAATGGTTTATACATTTTTTTCTGCTAAAGAATACTAAGGGTGCAATCTTATGCATGTTTAGTCAGGAAAAAGTCCTACAACTATTTCCTATCTAAACATGCATAGGATTGCACCCTAAATAGATATTCTTTTTAGAGGAGGAGAGTGACATATGCCTCTGAATACCAGATGCAACGAGCTAAATCACAGAAGAAGGCTTTCCTGTCCTGCTTGTGAGTTTCCCAGTAGTATCTAGCTAGCAGGGCCGGTGCTATCACTAGGCGGACTAGGCAGCTGCCTAGAGCGCATGGCTAAAGGGGGCGCAGAAAAGCTCCGCTCCTGGACCAACACACACACACACACACACCGCTCTGATCGCTCTGCGCCCCTTTAATCGGACAGCCGATTGCCAAGTGTGGTGGCAGTACAGCCACCACGCTGCTGCTCGCCAGTGCCGCCCATTCCCAAAGCCGCTCGGCTCGCCCGCCCAACTCATTCATGTGGCTCTCGGGTTGGAGTGCAGCGGCAGCCAAAGTGGAGCCGGAGAAGGGTGGGAGAAACAAAGGGGAAAGAGACACGTTCGGCGGCCCAGCCCAGCGGAAGCAGGAGGTGAGTGGCGGGCAGCGGAAGAGGGCGCCCACCTCAGCCGCCTCTCGTAATGGTGAAGGTAGGGAGGCAGCCAGCCGGCTGGCGATGCAGGGAGAACTCGCTGCCGGTGACCCGGGCGCCCGAGAAGTTGCCGGGAGACCAGCCTGGTACTTGGCTTCCTGTAGCCAGGTTGGGTTCCAGTGCCTGGTACAAGCAAGCGGGACTCATTCTTCCCGAGGCTGCTCGGCGAGGGGTTGCCATGCTGGCAGCGGCAGCAGCAGCGTGCGAGGCTCCGAGGGGCTCTCCACAGACCGGGAGAAGGACTGCGGGCGCGCCAGGGGCGGGCAGAGCGGAGGGCATTCCCCGGATAAAGTGAAGCTCAAGAGAAGGAAGGAAAAAAATACTTATTGAGTCAGTGGTGGGGTTTGGGGTGGCGGGGAATATAACTCGTCGTTAGGCGTTGAGAGGTTGGCAAACGTCAGTCGACTTACAAAGAAGCCCTGTTTTTGCAGAAGAGTTGAAGCCGCTGCCAGCCCTGTGAGGAGCCTCTCTCCATACAAAGCTGGGGATGGAGTGGAACCCGCGTCGCTTATTCCTTGGCTTGCCAACTTGGTGTTTTTAAAAAAAACCTGACCAGTAGGTGGAGCTGTGTGAGTCTTTGCTAGGTCAGGGGCAGAGACCAGCAGGTTTTGGTGCATGGGGCCTGGCGTGTGTGTGTGTGTGTGTGGGGGGGGAGAACTGGATGTGGAGTCAGAAAGAGTGAAAAGTACCACTGCCACTTGGCTCAAAAATACCCCGCGTATTCAGCTAAATACCTGATACCAAACCAGAGGCAAAAGCACCGGCATGGACAGGTAAAATACTTGACAGCTGGAGGCACTGGCAGTGGCAACAGACCTTGCCTTGCTTGCTTGGCCTTAATGTTGAAAGGTTAACCCTACTAGATGTTCTTAAACTCAAAGGCTAGCTATTGGGTTTTTATTTATTTGCTACTTCTTTTGCAACAGAGCAGTATTTTCCAAACTTTTTGAACTCTGGGCCTCTTCCACACTTATTCTACTTTCTGAGTAGAATTCTCCCTCCCTCCCTCCCACCACTAATCCCAGTCATCTTTTTGGCAGGCAAGTACACACAATCCTTACACACAGCCATATGTGTAGCCCATTTCTGTGTACCAATCTCTAGACAGGGCACTAATCCATTCCTAGTGTTAGAAGATGACTGGCACAGGGCATCTCAGGGCCAAGCTACATGTGAAGTGAATCACGTGTTTAAATGGGTGTGCTTAACTAGACTGCTTTTATTTTAGAGTAAAAGCAGGCAGGCAGTCCAGATTGGGGCTTGCACAAGTTTTCTGCTGAATATTGCTCTCCCTCCTGACTGCTTTTTACCCCCTGAAGTGCAGTTCATGGCAAACAGCACCTTCAGGGCAAACAGCAGCTAGGTAGGGGGCGATTTTCAGCAGGAAACTGATGCGAGGCCGCAGGTCTGGAAACTGGGAGCAGGCTGCAGAGATCCTTTGCAATGGGGTGGGGGGGCTTTGCTTGTCCTGTGCACGGCTCATTATTATGATAATAATGTTTTTAGGTTTTGCCAATTGACTTTTATTTCATAATGGGCATAGGGCTGGAGGGAGGGAGGGCTCAAGTGGGAGGGGGGCGCTAAATATCTGATCTTGCCTAGGGCACCAAACTGCCTTGCACCGGCCCTGCTAGCTAGCCAGTGTTGGAAGCAAAATACTGGATTTAGATTAAGTGTCCTGTGCCCGGCCCCTGCCTCTCTTTGTAGTCAAGGTGTCAAATCGTATTTCTAGTCAATTACTTTTATTATGCAAACTACACACAAGCAAGCATTGCCTCAGACTACAGACAGTATCCTCTTGCAGCCAAAAGAGACAATAGTTTTAGACAGGCTATGCATAACACAGTATCTTGGAAGCTTCTGTTAGTTCCTGGGTTAGAGCATCATGAAAGAGTTGTCACAAAACTGACACCATCTACTATGGCTTGCCCTTCTCAAGCTGAGAGGGCTACCAGATCCCTCCTCAAGGTGGGCCTTCCCACGGGGTCACCTCCCTGGCTGCAAGTCTCTTTGAGTGCCTCGTGACCCTGCACTGCCCCTCCCTTTTCATCTGATGCCTAACTCTTGGGTCTCATATTTCCACCTCCTCTTCCACTTCGTCAGGAGCCTGCATTCTCATGGGTTCAGAAGTCCCAGCTTGGCTGTCCTCTGAAAGATTAGACAACAGCTGGGTAGCGGTGGATCCAAGCTGGGTCGCGCCTCCGAATCGATTTTTCGGGGTTGGCGCCGACCCAACTCTATTTTCTGAGCGGCATGGTGCGCCGCTCAATCGGGCTGCTCCGGCCTGTTCGTCGCTTCCGAGACCGGAAATGACGTGACGGGACCCTGCGCAGGTGCAGAACGCACCACAGGGGTCCAGCGCGCCTGTGCAGGGTTCCGTCGCGTCATTTCCAGTCCCGGAAGTGACAGGACGGAACGGGCCGCGCGGGCGGCTCGCTGCAGAGTGGGCGAGCCGCCCTGAAGTCAAGGTAAGGCCTCGCACGGGCGTGAGCAGGGCCAATTCAGCCTCGTTTTGCCCGCACGAGGCTCGAAGTTACACCTCTACGTGGCTGGGTTTCCTCCCCTGTGCCTCTGCTATTCTGACCAGTCTCCTGCTCCCACACCCTTGGTGCCTCCACAACACTTTCCCCTTCTCCATCCCCATCTGACTCAGAATCAGTTCCCATCAGTTCCCTCTGGGAAGAATCTACTTCAGTCAGCCAAAACTAGGCTGACAGGTTGGTATTACCCAGAGGACCTTCTCTGCTGCTGCCCCCAGATTGTGGAACGGCCTGCCGGAGGAGATTCGTCAACTTAGCAGTCTTTTGGAATTCAAGAAAGCCATAAAGACTGATCTCTTCCAGCAGGCCTATCCGGTGGAATTTTAGGATGCTTTTAAGATGTTTTAATAATGTATACTATGTTTTTTAATTAGTTTATATATTTTATGTTTATTGCTGTTCTCCAAACGGAGAGGCGGATAAGAAATAAATTGACGACGATGATGATGATGACAACGACTTCTTGGGTCACATCTGCAGAGGTGTTGGGCCCAATCCCTACATGATGTTAGGGTGTTTCCAGATGAGCTTTTTTTAATCTTGCAATTGCCCTACCTCATTATTGGGTATCTGTGAGAGAGTCATCCAGATGATGTCATCTTCCACTTGTTTTCCCACCATGTCTGCCATCTTTTTTCTTACCACAAAATATCCGTTAAGGAAGGAAAGATAGGATGTCTACACAATGCCTTTGGAGTGGTACCACTAGAAGCCCTCCATCTAGAAGTACCCTAGATCATGCAGTATGGCATTTCTCTTGTTATGTTCTTAAACATGAACAGTGAACAACTTGAACTCTAATAGAGTTAGCTGCAATTTGCTAATGGCATAGTCAGCTACGGGTTGCCATGAGGCCAGATTTGGATTAATCTGACTAGGAATTTTTGGAATGGTTTTTTTTGTTTTTTGTTTTTTTTTTGACAGGGTGGAGCACTTAGACAATATCTTTTAGCTCAGCAATGCTACACATCAGGAAAACTTACATTTGCTGACATTTAAAAGCTCAGCTCTGAAAAGAAGTATCAGTTGCTATGGAAGATAACTTCTCTCTAAGACCTCTCAGCTCACTTTTTGTATACATCTTGACTAGACCAGGAACATTTTAAGAGTCACTACTAATGACCATGTTGCAGCGTCTGGCATCTTTTGCCCACCAAATCTGCTGAGGTGATCAACATTATAAGCCTCACCAGCTGACCCAGTCAGATGACCCACGGAAGGGCTCCAGTGCAGCTTCACCTGGTTCTATAAAGCCTCTGCCACAGGGCCTGCTCCTCGGTCTGCACAATTTGTCTCCCAGCGAGATGAGCCTGCTGTATGGAGCTCCCTCATCTCAGACCTTTCTAACCCTGCCGCTGGCCTGCCTCTCACTCCACTGCTTGTGCGCCTCTGGCCCCTATCGCTGGCTTCCTGCTGTCCTTGGAGTCCTGACCCTGTTCCACCTTTGGATGCAGACCCCCTGAACCCAACCTGGGAGAAGCTGAATACTGGGCAACCTGCACACAATGATGCCTCATAGTAACTGCTTTATGGTGACTGTTGTGGAAGTGACAATGCAGAAAATCAGAAGAGAGACTTCTTGCTTGCTTGCTTGCTTGCTTGCTTGCTTTTGCAGGGCTGGCCCTTCCATGTAGCAGGTTCAGGCAGCATAGGGGGTGAGGTGTGGGGAGATGAAGTTAGAAATTATTGCATGAGCATGACTATTGACGCAAGACTTTTCAAAGTGTTGGCCCTGGCTGAAGTGTGTGCATGTGTTTGCACACGCCATTTAGGTTCTGCTTCAAGCAGCAGGATTTCTGGGGCCAGCACTGCTCTCCTTTCATGATTACAGTGCATTCTAGAAGTCTAAAGGTCTCTGCTATTTCCCTCATCCTTTGATCTGCCATTCATAGATACATTTGCCTTGAGGTTCCAACATTCTTGTGATTTTTTTGCTACAAGAGACTAACATGGCTAACCTTCTGGAATTTGTAAACTCCAAATTACCTGTTTTGTTTAAGTCAGTTGATTTGTTTTAGTCAATTGAATCACCAATTGGAATTCAGTGCTGCTACAGGCACATCCCATAACACAGCCTACCCCAATGTGGTGGTGCTCTCCAGATGTGTTGGACTACAACTCTCATAATCCCCAGTGAGCATTGTAATCCAACACATCTGGAAGACACCACGTTGGGGAAGGCTTCCATTACATTACACATTTCAACTCAAGTTAAAAATACAATTTCTGCACTTCTATATACCAAAAGTAATGTAGGAAGCTGACCTAATATAGCCCTTGGGCTAAAGGAGTACATTTTGAAGCTCAAACTGTGTGGTGTGTGTTCTTAAATCCACATGTGGATGGTCCAAACACATTACATTTGGCATGTTATGCTTTGTTTTATAGTTAGGCATGCTGTGGTATCCACTAAGTCAAAGAGTTCATATACTGCAAAAAATGGTGGTTTCTCTCCATTGAATGATTATAACCAAGCAACCACTTCCAGCAGTGTTCTCCAATCTTGGGTCCCCAGATGTTTTTGGCCTACAACTCCCAGCCTGCTGGCTGGGGCATGCTGGGAGTTGTAGGCCAAAAACATCTGGGGACCCAAGGTTGGAGAACACTGACTTAGAGTAAATGTACCAAATAAATAAAATAACCAAGAGGTTAGGTTCCTTGCTTAAATGGGTTCCTTGCAGCCATTCTTGCTTACACAATGTCTGGTCGCTTCCAGTCTACATAGCTTTCAAGTGGGGAACTGATCCACTGGGATGGAAAAGACAACTGTGCTGTGACCCATCATTCCTTTGTGGCTTTAACTATTCTAGTCTAATTCAATGAAACCTGCTTCAGGCATGTTTTGGTTTACTACAGGGACATTATTGAGACACCGTATTGTCTCTTGTGGAATGAGTGTAGTTGAAAGAGTACTCTCTGAATGTGTGTGTGTGTGTGTGTGTGTGTGTGTGTAGGGGGTCACTGCAGCACGCCTGTGTGTGTAGGGACCTCTCCATGCAATTGAGGTGGCTGTGCACATACAAGCATAGGCACATTACAGCTGTGCAAATGAAAATGTGTCCAGCGGAGGGGAGATGCCACACCCTACCACCCATATATCCAAGAATGTAAAACATTAATATTTCTTCCATCTTCTCCCAAGTCCGCTTTCCAGTTAACATTGTTTGTCCCTGTTTACACCAGCAAGTGTTACTTGCAGCAATTACTTGACTGAAGTACTCCCTAAGATTGGATTCCATACCAGAGGACTGGAAAGTGACCAATATAACACAATTTTAAATATATATATATCTAGGGGAGATCCAGGAAATTACAGACCACCTAGCTTAACGTCTGTTCCAGGTAAATGGATGGAAAGCATTATTAAAGATAGCATTATCAAGCGTATAGGAAGACAAGTCCTGTTGAAGAAGAATCAACATGGCTTCTGCAAAGGTAAGCTCTGTCACACTATTCTTGTAGAGTTCTTAGAGTGTGTCAACAAGCATGTGGATAGGGGTGACCCAGTAGACATCATGCACTTGGACTTTCAAAAAGCTTTCAATGAAGTCCCTCACCAAAGGCTCTTGAGCAAACTTTTGCAGTCATGAGATGGGAGGAAGGGTCCTCTTATGGATCAGTAACTGGTTTAAGAACAGGAAGCCGAGAGTAGGACAGTTGTCACAATGGGGGTATGTATCCAGTGGGGTCCCCCAGGGATCTGTATTGGGACCAGTGCTTTTTAACTTATCATAGAATTATCATAGAATAGTAGAGCTGGAAGGTGCCTATAAGGCCATCTAGCCCAACCCCCTGCTCAATGCAGGAGAACAGATGTGGGCAGCCGAGGCAGTCACCCATCCAAGCACTGACCTGGCTCATACCTGCTTAGCTTCAGCATGTGGCCGGCATTATGAGCTCTCGGCACCACCTGCAGGTTACTTGTTCATCAATGATCCTAGGGGTGCGAAAGTGAGCTGGCCAAGTACACTGATCAACAAATTATTCAGGATGGTAAAAACAAAAAGGGATTCCTAAAGGAACCCTCCAAACTGAAGGAATAGGTCTCAAAATGGCAAATGCAGTGTAAAGTAACCAAGCATAAAATGATGCACATCGGCACAAAAAAATAATAATCTTAATTTTACATATACACTGATGGGTTATGAGCTGGTGGTGACTGGCCAGGAAAGGGATCTTAGCGTTGTGGTGGTTTGCTAGATGAAAATATTGACCCAACATCTGTGAAAAAAGCAAATTCTTTTTTCAAAAAAGGGATTGAAAACAAAACTGCCAATATTATAATATCATATACATGCCTGACTCAGCTTGTCTGAGCGTGGAAAGCTAAGCAGGGTCAGGCCTGGTTATTACTTGGATGGGAGACCCCTCCTCTAGTTTCCTGCATTGAGCAGGGAACTGGACTCGATAGCCTTGTAGGCTCCTTCAAACTCTATGATCTATGAATCTATGCCCTTATAAACAGGCCTGTGGCTCACGCTGGCTCAGCTTGTCTGAGCGTGGAAAGCTAAGCAGGGTCAGGCCTGGTTGTTACTTGAATGGGAGACCCCTCCTCTAGTTTCCTGCACTGAGCAGGGGGTTGGACTCGATAGCCTTGTAGGCTCCTTCCAACTCTATGATCTATGAAATCTATGAAATCTATGACAGTAAGGTGGGGGGCATGATAGAGGTTTTCAGAATAATGCATGGTGTGTAGAAAGTGGATAGGGAGAAGTTTTTCTCCTTCTCATAATACTAGAACTTGGAGTTATCCAACAGAGCTGCATGGTGGGAGATTCAGGACAGATAAACGGAAGGGCGTCTTCACATAGCACATACATAGTAGTTAAACTATGGAATTTGCTGTCTCAAGATGTAGTAATAGCCACCATCTTGGATGGCTTTAAAAAGGACGTTAGACAAATTAATGGAGGATAAGCAGATACTAGTCACGTTTGCTATATATTACCTCCAGAATCAGTTAAAGCATGCCTCTGTGTACTAGTCCCTGTGAAAGAGTTGGAGAGGGCCCTTGCCGTTGTGGGTTTCCCGCTGGGGCATCTATTTGGCTAGTGTGGGAAACAGGTCTTTGGTCTGATCCAGCCTTGGGCCACTCCTTATGTTCTCCTGTTTGATTCCCTCAGGAGTGTCTGAAATCTTCTGCTCCACAAGCTGAGATCAGGGATTAACATAGGGAATACATTATTTTACTAACTGCAATTATCTCACATATATTCAGACATTAATAATAAAGATATTTTAAGCCTACCTAGATGGCTCAAAGGCTACTTATTGTACAGTCCCATTGTTTTAAATGTTTCTACTCCAGTGTAATTTTCTGTGAATCAACATACAGTGTAGTGGTGCCATCTGGTGACTACTAGTCTTGGAATTTCCTCCATGTCCAGACAACAAAAATGGGAGAATCCCCCCCCCCCGCTTCTTTTAGGAAATGCTCACTAGTAGAAGATTTAGCAAACAGCAATGAATGAGAGGTTTAGTTTCATTTGAAAATATTAAGGGAGCAAGAAATCTGTATGATATGACTACAGTAGTGCAGGATCTGATATCTTTATATCAGATATCTTATAATCTGGAAATTTGGCTTTGGGGCGTGTACAATACCACAATTTTTCACATGTAATGCCAAACACTACACAAACAGACACAGACAGACAGACAGACAGACAGACACACACACACACACACACACACACACGTGTAGTGCATACTTATATGTAGTATGTAGTGCATACTTATAGTGAACACAAATAACACACTAGCATTTAATGTGTAACTGAAGGTTCATGCATTCTGTACATTTATTTCTATGCATGTGGATGAGTATGCAAAAAACAACTTGGTATTTGATATTCAGATAGTACAAATAAAACTAACCTTTGAAATCTCCCCCCCCCCCCCTTTCTTTCTGGAAGCAAATTTCAGGTCATCATGGATTCTCAGAAAGTTTGAGAAGGTAAAAGGACCTACATGCTTGAAAATGCAGAAACAAAGAGGTTTCTGTGGCCAGGCTACCAGGAACCAAGGAGCAGGGCTTCTGTATCCTGCAAGCTCTCTCCCTCCCCATCTTGTTGGCATGTAATCCTTGATGCATCCTAGCCTTGTTTCCCTTCCTGGTTCTAAATCCTAGAAAGTCATCAAAATGTTAGATTTTGAAAGAGATGTATAAATGAAATGCATATGTGGGCATACAGTATATGCAATCTTAGATCATAGTAGTGGAGTTTTGGGTTGCTCTGTGATATTTAGGAAGAACTGGATTTATCTGTCTCAATGAAAATAATTATAATGATGTTAGGCTGTAATTCTGCACACAGTTAGGTTGCAATGGGAATTAAATGGCCTTTCTGTAAGCAGGATTGCAGCTTTACATTGCAACTTTAATTTGACCATTAGCTGCACATGTTATTTAAGACAAAAAAGTACAAAACCTGTAATCTGATCTGTGCAGACACATCAGATTATCATAGAATCATAGAAAAGTAGAGTTGGAAGGGGCCTACCAGGCCATCGAGTCCAACCCCCTGCCCCTGCTCAATGCAGGAATCCAGGTCAAAGCATCCCTGACAGATGGATGTCCAGCCGCACCTTGAATGCCTCCAGAGTGGGAGAGCCCACCACCTCCCTAGGTAGTTGGTTCCATTGTCTTATTGCTCTGACAGTCAGGAAATTTTATCTAAACAAAGATTTTAACTGGATTGGAGCCTTACTGAAATTAAAATCCTTTATTTGAGAATCTAGATATACACAAAAGTTGAAATAAAAATGGAAAATGTTCTAATAATACACAAAAGTCTACATAAAAATGTTGTCAGTAGAAACCAATCAGTCAGCAAGCATATGAAAATCAAAGCTAGCATTCTTTTTTGTTTGAACATTTTATATTGCAGAAGAATTCTAAAGCATTAGAATCCTACATACTCTAGATATAGAGGTGATATCCAGCTGAAACTCCATCTGACGCTTTATAGTGTGCAGTACGGTCCTATTTTATCATTTTAAAAATAGAAAGCCACTAATTTGAGCAGCCACACATTATTTTCAGGTGTGGCAGAATGGCCATGAATCAGACTCCTCCGGCAATCATCTAGATAACCTATTGTGAAAGGTGCCAGAGATTCGCAGGCTTGTTACACTTTTAACTAATTCCTGGGCTGAATATTGCTGACTTCAGATACCAGCCTGTGATGAGTTCACTGGGCATAAAAACCATTTTAATTTTCTCAGAAGTAAGAAATAAATCAGCTGCGAACAATACATTAGACAGAAGACATTGCGAATGAAACGCGTGTGCATATCACTTGTGCCATCACAGCAAACTATCATCCATCTTAGAACCTGAATGGGCTCCATTTAACATTTTGGACTGTGCACTGTGCTTAAGAACAGTCTAAGCTGAGGTTGGGGGGGGGAGGCAGATAAGGGGGCAGCCCTCGCTTCTCCCCTATCACAGTAAGCCCCCAACATTAAAAGTGTCCATTTGCTAATGAAAAATAATGAAGGAACTAACTGCACATTGCCTGCATCATTTTAAAAAACTGCACATCAGCTTTAAGAAAAGAAAGAAAATGGGCTCTAGTCCTCAAGCTTGTGGGTCAGCATTTGTTTAATCTCAGAAACCAAAGCAATTTCCCTGCATGACTTTGTTGTTCATATTTGACAAATGATGTGCGAGTGACTGAGAATTTTTAGAACAGACAACAGACATTAGGAGACATAATTATTAAAAGTGATGGCCATGTTTAAAACTTTGGAGGAAGGGGGGGGGCTGGCTGACCCGCCACAACCCCACCCTTTCCTACCCCAAAGGACCCAAGACCCCCAGAGATCTCAAGGTACCAGACTGCCAAGCAATCCTACTTGAATCTCTGTTCAGGGACTTGCCTTTATGACTGTAACCTGGATTTAGTTGCTGGAACCACAGAGCAATCCACAAACACCATGTGGGGTAAAAAACCAGGAAGGTTTATTTCAGGTAGCATTTTACAACAAAAATAGGGAAATAAGGGAAGCACACGAAAATGGAGAGAGACACTTTGGTACAAAGTAATAGAGCTACAAAAATAACAAAACCTGATTCCTTATATCTCCCAGGCACACACTCTGTTACCTGGGGGTCAGTTCTCTTCCAGGGTTGGGTCCAGCACAGCCTTGCCGCCCGGGGGGACTACTTCACCTACCCGAAGGTCCGAGATGGGTAGCCCTCCACAAGGCTTGCCTTTACCAAAGCCCTCATTCAGCTAATTTCGCCAGGAGCTACCTGGGGTCGGATCCTGAGGCCACCCGAAGGCTTGGGCCTCTGCTTGGCTTGCCGCCATTGCTCCAACAGCCGACAGCAACCACGCGATGACAAAGACAAAGAAACAAAACTCACACTTTAGAATATAGCTCTTTCCCCCTCCCCTCCTCCTTCCTGTAGCTCTGCTGCCTCTTAGCCAATCAGGATGAACTTCACCTGGCCAGGCAGGGGAGGGGAACTCATGACTCATGACATTTGCATCTGAAAAGCCGTAGACCGGACTTTCAGGCTAACTAACTAACTAACTAACTAACATGGTAACACTGATGGAGGATTTACATGTGCAAATGAGGCCATCACAGATAGAACTTTCATGTTACTGCAAGCAAAATATTTTTCAGTGGATTCTGTTCAGACATAGAATCATAAAAAAGCAGAGTTGGGAGGGGCCTTCAAGATAATCGAGTCCAACCCCCTGCTTAGTGCAGGAATCCAGGTCAAAGCATCCCTGACAGATGGCTGTCCAGCCGCACCTTGAATGCCTCCAGAGTGGGAGAGCTCACCACCTCCCTAGGTAGTTGGTTCCATTGTCTTATTGCTCTGACAGTCAGGAAATTTTTCCTGATGTTTAGGTGGAATCTGGGTTCCTGTAACTTGAGCCCATTATTCCGTGTCCTGCAAACTGGGATGATCGAGAAGAGATCCTGGCCTTCCTCTGTGTGACAACCCTTCAAGTATTGGAAGAGTGCTATCATATCTCCCCTCAGTCTCCTCTTCTGAAGGCTAAACATGCCCAGTTCTTTCAGTCTCTCCTCATAGGGCCTTGTTTCCAGTCCCTTTATCATCCTTGTTGCCCTCCTCTGAACCCTCTCCAGTTTGTCTCCGTCCTTCTTAAACTGTGGTGCCCAGAACTGGACGCAGTACTCAAGATGAGGCCTAACCAGTGCTGAGTAAAGGGGAATTATCACTTCCCGCGATTTGGAAGCTATACGGTAATACCTTGGATTGCAAGAAACTTGGTTTGAGAGCGTTTTGCAAGACAAGTAAATTTTTAAATATTTATTTATTTATTTTTTAAACTTGATATACAAGCGACGTCTTGCAATACAAGTACTGTAGTACGGCTTAAATTAAAAATCTCTGTACAATTTTTTTGGGGGGGATTTCATTTTGATATAAGAGTGTTTTGGATTACAAGCACATTTCCGGAACCAATTATGCTCTCAATCCAAGGCAAGACTGTACTTCTATTAATGCAGCCCAAAACATGGAGCTGCCTGTCATCAGATATAGAGAAATGAAGTGGATGTGTGAGCCAGCCACCTCTACCTGTTTTGTGTGTGGGGTGGTAGTGGTGATTGGTTTCTTTTAACTTGATATCCCTTTTCATATGTTCACTGAATGCATGGAGGGAAGGAATGGGATCCTGCCTGGTCCCAACCTCTATGGGTTCAGTTACACCAAATGTAGGCTACTTGTGGCCATCCAGATGTTTTGGTCTACAACTCCCATCAACCCACACCATTGGCCATTCTGGCTAAGGCTGATGGGAGTTCTAAGCCAAAACATCTGGAAGGCCTCAAGTTCCTCGCCCCTGAGCTACACTCATGCAAGTTGTGAGTGCATAGGCTCTCTGTGTGTGAACAAGAACCTTAGTTGTGTGTGCAGAGCCCTACACACATTCAGACCTTCAGCTTTGTGTCTTCAGATTGCCCCCACTGTCATTTGCTCCTCCATGCATTTGTTTGAATGGGGCTGATGATTCTGTGGTGTACTGTATCTTCGTACACCACAGAATCACACATGCATGCACATCATTCCATATTTCATAACTTTATCAGTTGTCACATGGTGACTAACACCCAAATATGTGAACTGATTCCACTGAAAAGTATTGTGTTGCAGTAATGTCAGCTGATATAAAAGCTCTGTCTGAGTGTCTGTAATCTTTGATCTGTGGTGAGGGCTATTTCCCACACACGAGTCTTTGTCTAATGTTGCACTGATTGACTGATGAATGTGTGAACACGCTCTAAGAGTGAAGAGATATTTTAAATATTCAGATAGGCTGGATCCTGAGCTGATTGTATAGAAAATGCATTCAGTAGAAAATAGTCAATCAAAGCAGCTGAAAATTGGCCCCATGACCTGTAAATGTCTATTCCCCCTACTCAACCTTCTATCCAGTAGTTTAAAGCAGAACTTGATGGCTGGTAAGTTTTCTTTTACTTTGCACACCACAAAAACACATCGATGCTCTATACTGTACTATTTTCAGAATAAGAAAAAGAATTAAATTACAGTCTAACAGCACAACACTGTTAACACCAAAGGTCGGGAAACCTTTAAGTAAGGTCACTGTATCGATTGCAGCAGTGAAAGGATTAACATCAAATACTTGGCCATGAAAGACTGAAAGGAAGTAAATTCAGCATGATATATTGAAACCTGTTTCTTTCATACATAGCAGTGCTACTGACATAACAGGTTTATTGTTCAAGCCAAGATATGTTGCCTTGCCAACTTATATTCTGAGCTATCGAAGCAGATTTAATGTTTGTGCAATAATGACATCTCTCTCTCTCTCTCTCTCTCTCTCTCCTTTGTTCCTTTCCCTTTCTTAAATTGTTAAAGAAGTGTTCATGCCTACCTAGGAAATGACCTTAATCAATTTAGTTCCATGAACAAGGATGACAACAGTTTATCTGTTTTTGCGCGTGTAAGGGCGAGATAAAGAAGAGGCAGACACAGGGTATATGGTTTCAAATCAGGGCCACATTTATTGAATTGAAGATCTGTGAAGGGTGAAGTGCGGTTCTAACCTAGCCCGGCCCTTGGCCGGGAAAAAAGACCAATATTTGGCGAATGCATCCTAACTGAACTGGAGGCGGGATTGCCCGCCACCAGCCAGTTGCCCTCCATGTGGAGCTGGAGGGCCTTACCATCGTCACCTTACTTTGGCGCCTCCAGGCTCCCAAAATAGGTGAGAAAGGTAAAACCCCAAAGGCGTCCCAATCTCCCTCGTGCCAAGCCTCCTGGCGTTGGCGAGGGCAGCCTTGGGTAAACGTCAGTCACCTTGAAAGGTGCCACTGGATGATCACCATAACCCTAATTGTTCCTGCCTAAACCCGCACTTCCCGCCAATGCGACCAATTTAGCTAAGATCCCCCTGGCGGGATCACAATCGAATTCAAAAATTCCCATACCCTGCTTCACAGTGTAGAGTAGGCGAAACACGCCCAATGCCCCGGCCAATTGGGACAATGAGCCAAAATTCCTACTCGGCCCCCAGGAAACGGGCGGCCAGAGGAGCCTACACTGCTCAGAGGGCGGGAGTGGAGGGAGCTGGAAAAACACAGGAGCAAAGAGGCTGAAGGCGGGAACCCAGGAGCTTAAATAAGCTCTTACCTGGGTCCCCGCCCTTCTGAGCCATTGGCTCTTCCCGTGACCTACCAGACCAGGTGCCTGCCTCCTCTCTCCTCCCCCACGCGCAAGCCTTCTCCCTGTTTCCACATAGGGGCCATTGGAAGTTCTTTGCGCGTGTAAGGGCGAGATAAAGAAGAGGCAGACACAGGGTATATGGTTTCAAATCAGGGCCACATTTATTGAATTGAAGATCTGTGAAGGGTGAAGTGCGGTTCTAACCTAGCCCGGCCCTTGGCCGGGAAAAAAGACCAATATTTGGCGAATGCATCCTAACTGAACTGGAGGCGGGATTGCCCGCCACCGGCCAGTTGCCCTCCATGTGGAGCTGGAGGGCCTTACCATCGTCACCTTACTTTGGCGCCTCCAGGCTCCCAAAATAGGTGAGAAAGGTAAAACCCCAAAGGCGTCCCAATCTCCCTCGTGCCAAGCCTCCTGGCGTTGGCGAGGGCAGCCTTGGGTAAACGTCAGTCACCTTGAAAGGTGCCACTGGATGATCACCATAACCCTAATTGTTCCTGCCTAAACCCGCACTTCCCGCCACAGGGAGAGACAAGCTATCGCTTAGTCGATTCTCCCCCACCTGCACGATAAAAGAGCGAGCAGGGCCCTTCGCAGATCTCCAATAAATATATCATTGCCAATATCGGATAGGTGAACCCCATCCGGCCGATACAGCTCCCTCCGGGCCAAGGTTATATTGGGATGGGGAATACAAAACCCGATCCCACCTATGGCCCTACAAATTTCGCCGTTCACCTTCCTAACCGCCCTATTCAAGGCCTTAGGCCAACTGAGGCGCGGTATGATGAACGACCATAATATCCGAACCCCCGGCCACCGGTGTCGGATGGATGCTATGTCGCATAGCACCTGGAGAATCAGGGCCTTGCCTTTCAGCAAGCCCAAGTCATTTCCCCCCCCAAATGCAGTACCAGGACATCTGGGGGGGACGAAAACTGGTCAGTCCGGAACAAACTGTGGAGGAGGTGCTGCCATCTCATGCCTCGGCGACCCATCCAATGGACGTCCGCCGAACGCTCGACCGCCAGGTGAGACCCAAAGCCCGTATTGGCGGCTCGTTTTGCTGCCCAGTACACCATACTGTGCCCGCAAATCAGCACACGGACAGTCCTGCCTCCACTCCGGTGACCTGGAAGAAAAACACAGCCCACAGCAGTACCTTCAAGGCAACTCTCGCACATAGGCCCGGTAAGACCGGGACCTCCAACGACCCATTGCTTGAACCTTTTCCTGAGAAAACCCCAATTCTGCTGCAGTAGATGCAGCACCGATCCGGAAGGAGTGGGTTCCAAAGTGCAAATGGGCCCAACCTGCCGCCGCCAGGGCGGACTTCGTTACTGACCAAAATTGAAACTTGGTTAATGGCGCACCATCTTGATGGCAAAACAAACTGCCATCAGCAATACCCCGTATAGCCACAAATGCATGTAGGGCCTTAACAGGGCACAGCTCTGTCATTGATCCTGCGTGTAGCAATATGATAGACCCTTTACCCAACTGGTCAGTCTTGGATCTTCTCACTTTTATTGTCGCCCACAAGGCATGCAGGGAAAGGTCCAAAAATTGTAGGGCGCGTGCAGATCCATCCAAGCGGGATTGCACCACCAATTCAGAGATGCGAAGAGCGCCGAAAAAAGCCGTCAAGGCTGTTGCATGAAATAAAACCGCCTCATAAGGAGAACGGCAGACTGTAGGCCATTGTTCATGGAGCTTGAGTAAAACCTCGGGTGACACCGGGGTCCTCGAGTCAGGTGGACGAGGGCACACCCTGGACCATCCTGCCAGGATTATTTTTACCCTAAAATCATTTGAGTTATCGTGAATACCCTGTGTCTTGGCCAAAAAGGACAAGGCAGCTAATTTCCCTCGAACAGTCTTAACTGATGACCCACTCTGCAATTTGGAAATGCAGAACTGCATAAGGTGTTCGACTGGCACCGGCCACAACATTGGGAGGCAGACAGCCGCTCTAAAGGCAGCGAAATCCCTACCTGAACGCATATAGGCCTCCTGCGTGCTTGGGGCTATTGAACACCAAATTGCTTGTGAAGCAGCTGTTCGCCAATCTGCCAAAGATAATCTGGCATCAAGACAGGGGACTGCTGGGCCCATGGGGCAAGGGCCCGAAATCTCTGCATCTGGTTCCTGGACAAGGCGTCTGCGATGCCATTGTCGAGGCCGGGTGTGTGTCGCGCCCTGAGCAAAATATTGCACTTCAAAGTATGCAGTATAAGTGCTCTGACTAAAGACATAACTCTGGGGTTCTTTGAAGACATAGTGTTCAATATCTGCACTGTAGCTTGATTGTCACACCAAAAATGTACAACTGAGTTACCCCAAAGGTCTGCCCATAGATGGACGGCCACGTAAATTGGAAACAGCTCTAGAAAAGTAATGTCTTTACATAACCCGGAACCCAGCCATGCCCCGGGCCATGGCGCTGCGCACCACTGATCTTGAAAAATAACTCCGAATCCCATAGCACCGGAAGCGTCTGACTGAACCTGAAAATTTTGCCTGGAGCAACAGCTCTCGCCTCCAAAAAGAAACACCATTGAATTGAGTTAAAAATTGTAACCAAACATGAAGATCATCTCGCATTGCAGCCGATACACGAATTCTGTGGAATGGGCGTTTCAGACCCCGCATGGCTGCACATAAACGGCGTAAAAATGCCCGCCCTGGAGCGACCACTCTGCATGCAAAATTGAGATGACCAACAATGCTCTGTAAATTGCGTAACGTAATTTTTGAATGTTGCAATACAACGGAAATGCGCTCAATTATATCGACTAGTTTTTCTCTTGGGAGGCGGGAACACTGCTGCACTGAATCTAATTCTATTCCAAGAAAACTGAGTGTGGAAACGGGACCCTCAGTCTTCTCGACTGCCAACGGAACACCCAGCTCAGAGGCCAAGTTATTAAACTGGTCCATCAAGAATGCACATTGCTCAGAGCAGGCTGGGCCTGCGAACAAAAAATCGTCCAAATAGTGGACAACCTGTTCGAGGCCTGTCCTGTTCTTCAAGGCCCAATCAAGAAAAGAGCTAAAACGTTCAAAGGCAGAGCACGATATGGAGCAGCCCATTGGCATGGCTCTATCGAAGTAAAATTTTCTTTGGAAACAAAACCCAAGAAGGTCAAAATCATCGGGGTGGACAGGCAGCAATCTAAATGCTGATTTAATATCGCACTTTCCCATGAGGGCTCCAGTACCGCAGGAACGAATCATATCAACTGCGGAATCAAATGACGCATACCGGACAGAACAAAGGTGTTCCGGTATAGCATCATTCACTGAGGCACCCATGGGAAAGGACAAGTTATGAATCATGCGAAACTCACCCGGGGCCTTCTTAGGAACTATTCCCAAAGGCGATATGCGTAGGGAGGGCATGGGTAACGAAGAAAATGGGCCCAACACCCTCCCCGCACGCACTTCTTTATCAATTTTGGTTTGGACTATGTACTCTGCCTCAATAACTGATTTTTTATTACGGGACATCATGTGCACATGAGGACCTTGATATGGAATTCTGAAACCATATCTGAAACCACTTAGCAAGTAATTGGCATCAGGCTTGTTGGGGTACGTAGACAGTAATGCAGCTAGCGTATGTAATCTAATTGGGCTGGGGCCCTTTTGTCGAAGGGTGTTGGCCAGTCCCGTGTTGCCGCTTGGGCCCTGCACCCTTGAAACCACCCCTTGAGCCCCGCAAACGAAAACAGGATACTGATGTGTGGGAGCCTCCACAGACTGCACATGCATGCTTGTATGGACACTCCGTGCGCCCACAGTGCCCTTTGTAGGCATAATCCCAGCACGCCTGGCGGGGTTGAACCGCCTGCCCCGTGGAAGCACGGGGGTTGAAGGCAGGTGCTCCCTTGGACAAAACATGACCACTCTCAGACCTCTCACCTGAAATAGGCCTGGCAGGGATCATGTATTCTAACCACAAATCATGATCTTTCTTGTCCCATCTTATGTCATCATGAAAGGCAGCCTTTTTCCTAAACCCTTCATCGTATGCTAACCAAGCGCCACCCTCAAAGCCAGAATAAGCCCGATAAATTATATCTAGGTATTTGGTAATGGTAGCTGCTCGATCGGGAAACTGCTGCTGAATGATACCCATATAAATGATAAACCCTGGCAACCAATTGGCCCAATTGCGGGCTGGTTTTTTGCGCTTTACTGCCTCTTGGTCTTTTTCACTGGTTTTATCATTATCAGCAGTTTCATTTTCTCTTGTCAGGAGGGAGAAAATATCAACATATTCACCACGGATTATTTTCTCCTTGGTTGCAGGGGCCAAATGGTATCCCAACGGAAAGGAGGGGGTGCCAGAGGGCATGGCGCCCGCTCCTACGCGAGGGTAATGATCTACCATATCAACTGTGGAGTGCATTTTAGACTCGGTCACAGTATGGCCCCGCGGGCCAGACCACACCTTTACACATGCCTTCTTCACCTGAGAAGACTCCCCGTCACTATCTACCCTGCATGCATGATGATTCTTTGGTGCTCTTCTGGAACGTGAGGGGGATCTTGTAGGTGAAGAAGGCGGCTGACCCCAATAATATGGCCACCCCGGTGGGGGTGGCACAGCTGGGCCTTGATAATAATGGTTGAATCCACGTGGTGGACTTGTGTGCCTATATGGCCATGATGCCCTGCCATTGTGTGGGTAATACTCACCCCTCTCTGGTGCATCTGTTTCATCAAATTCTTGGTCCCACGCACGTGGAGGTGATTCCACTGCATGCTCCCTAGAAAAACGGCTCGTGCTGGGCTTTGACGGGGCCATGGCATTAATAGTGGCTGCCATTTCTTCTAATTGAGCTGAAAAAGAATGCAGAACATTATCCTTTGATCTGCCACGCATAGAGAGGCCCTGCCCTGCCCTGCCCGCCCTTTCTTGGCAACCCTTGAAGCATCAAGGTCCTCTTCATCTGACGAGGAAACACGAGCCGGTGGCGGACGTTTTGCTGGTTGCCTAGGAGCACGTCCTTTGCCCTTCTTGCCACCCTGATTTTTCTTGGGAGGCATCTGGAGCGGAACCTCAACTGAAACACTAACAGAAATTGATGAATAACAACAAGATTAAAGTAAAATACTTATTTAATTCCACGCCCAGACCAGCTGTGCCAGCACCGCAGCGCACAGTAAATTAGGGAGGAAGAATCAAATAAATTAATTCAGCTAGTTGATCAGATTGATTCAGTTTATTTGAGTAGCAGGGAAAGAAAAAGAAAGGGGGAAAGAAGAAAAAAATTTTTATTTCTTTATTTCTTTATTTATTTAATTATTATTTTTTTTAATTTTTATTTTTTGGGGGGGAGTAGTAAATCAATTGATTTAATAGATTGATCAAACTGATTAAAGTTTAGTTAAATGAATCCAAAAATTGATTAAATTGATTATAACCAGGCTTGACCCTGCTTAGCTTTCCACGCTCAGACAAGCTGAGCCAGCATAAGCTACAGGATCTGTTTATTAATTAAATGTTGATTTAAATTGCTTATGACTAAATTGATTAGCTTCTTGCTAAACACAATGGAGCAGCAGCCCTTCTCAAAACAAAAGGCAGCTAAGCACCAGCTGTTCTGTAGAAGGAAATAAACAAATTCCGTTGCTAAGCAACGCCGATAATCTACTGCGGCCTGCTACTGCAAACACACATAAGCTGCTGTGAACAGCTGATATGCAGCTGGCCACGTGGGCTCCGTAGTAGAAGGAAATAAACAAATTCCGTTGCTAAGCAATGCCGAGAATCTACTGCAGCCTGCTGCTGTTCTAACGCTAAGCCTCTGTAACAGCTGATCGGTAAAGTGATTAAAACAACTGAAAGAACTTTCAGGCAAGCAAGGCAAAAGCAACTAAAAGACTATAAGGCAAGTAAACTAAAGGTGAAGGGCAATAAAATAAAAGTAAAGGGCTGTGCCGAAGCCAGGCGGCGGAGCACGTGGCGCTGCAACAGTATCACCCCCTCCCACACAAAACAACCTTACAGCAACAGTAGGAACAAAAGCAGTAAGAACAAAACTTTACTTATAAATCCCCAGTATCTCCACTATTCAGCACTCTTTCAGCCAACAAACACACCCGATCCTTCCCAAAGCACCCATGCACACACACACAGACACAAACAAAGGAACGATACCAGAGGACGATCGAGGAGGAGGACGATGTGATTCAGCTGGAAAAACACAGGAGCAAAGAGGCTGAAGGCGGGAACCCAGGAGCTTAAATAAGCTCTTACCTGGGTCCCCGCCCTTCTGAGCCATTGGCTCTTCCCGTGACCTACCAGACCAGGTGCCTGCCTCCTCTCTCCTCCCCCACGCGCAAGCCTTCTCCCTGTTTCCACATAGGGGCCATTGGAAGTTCTTTCTTCTTCTACAGAACAGAACATCTTTATTGTGATGATGATCAAGGTGTGCAAGTCATCATTTGGCAGAAACTCTATTTTGTCTTATTCCCCAGCCATTCAATATTCTTGCTATGTGTGAGTTAGCCTTGATTGACAAGCATTTTGAATGGCCAGCTGATAAACAAATGACACTAAAAACAATCCCAAGCAGACAGACACCAAAATCCTGTCAGGCCAGCAATGTCTCTGAGCTGGCCTGGGGTATTTGGATATTACACCCAGCTTGATATGATCAGCTGTTGTTTTACAGTGCCGAAACTCCATTTTGGGAACTTCCTAATGATTTTTATACTTCTGCAAAATTTTGGGTTCCTCCAAGCCTATTGATATGTCCCTCTTGTGTGTGGATGGTACTGTTTTGACTACATAAGGACCGACACTCAGAAAATTGAGTTTGATATTAGTAAACATCAGGATTGAGCCATTAGTGCTCCACCACTTCTGGGGATGGGCTAGGCCAGTGTAGCTGGCTGGGGCATGCTGGGAGTTGTAGGCCAAAAACACCTGGGGACCCAAGGTTGGAGAACACTGGGCTAGGCACAGTATCTTTGTAGAAACTCTCTTAAGAGCTGGCATTCAGAACACATATCCCACTCGATCCAGCTGTGGGATATGAGAACCTAGTGCATAACCCTTAAGCAAGTCTAATGCTCGATGGTATCTCCACATGTTATGGATAAGTTGGCAGGAGAGAGAGGAAGTAAGGATCACTCACTTCTTCTTTGCATCCTTTCTGTGTAACTATGAAGCTGGAATGTGTATAACTCCACCCCAAAAGTGATGCACATGTTTCAGGTATACATGGAGTATGTACAAAAAGAGGACATGGAGGCAACCCATTCTTCATCTCCCCTGCTTCTTTGTAATTTGCAAAGCCACCCATAAAGGAGTTATTCAAATTAGCAAGCCTGAAGCATGCTGATCAACAAACACCCAAGTGATTCCAACCTCTCTTGTACCTCACTTTTGCTAACTGCATGGGAATAGTTCCAAGCACAACGTTCATTCCAAATGCAAATGCTGTTGCTATCTTTCAGCTGAGTGCATCAACTTTTCTAGATCACCAGGCCTTAGAAATAGTGAAGCTGTTGAGTAAATCTTATAATGAAGCCAGCTTTTGATTTATATGACCTACCATCTGGACAACATATTGTAATGAATATTGTTTTTAAGACCACACCCACCCAAAATATTCCCAATAGTTATGCATTATTACGCATCTGCTGTTGTATTTTTCTCTCTTTTCTTGGGCAAAATACTTTCAGCAAAGATGAGCTTGTCTCAAATCTTGTTAGCTTCAAATTCTGGCTCAGACCATCACAAACCTTTGACTTCCCTCAGTTTGTCTTAGCTTGGGCCACTGCCTCAGAAACACCCAAGTGTTTCTTCCTGCACTTCCACTGCCCATGGTCACCTAACCAGGTGCTCAGTGGGCCTCAAAGCCCGCTGTTGCTGGATGCAATATTCACACTGCTATGGAGCCAGAAACGGGGGTGATCTGAAGGCATAGCTGCTTTATTTATTTATTTATTCATTTATTTGCCACATTTGTATCCCACCTTTTCTTCCAAGGAGGCAAAGGTGTACATGGTCTTTCTCCTCTCCACCTTATCGTCACAACAACCCTGTGAGGTAGGTTAGGCTGAGAGGCAGTGACCAGGCCAAGGTCACCCAGTGAGCTTCATGGCCAAGTGGGGACTAGAACCCAGGTCTCCCGAGTCCCAGCCCTTCACTCTAACCACTGCACCACACTGGCTCTTGAAGAGGTACAACTGCCCTGGCCTGCAGTTGAACAGGCAGCATGAAGCCAGGCCAGCTGGTTTACTTTACCCCCACCCCCTGTGTCTAGTGCTACACCCCTTGGTGGAAGTAAAGATGTGTCATTCTCCCCCACCCCCATGCAGACCAGGTGGTCTTGGGAACAACATAGGGAAGAGAGTCAATGAGTCAGAGATGGTGCCTGCCAGGTAGCCTTGCACCCTGGCTTATGTCTGATGACAAACTAACATGGCACATCCTACCATTAGAAGGTTGGCCTCTGTAAGCATGTGCACTCTGTAGCGTGGACATTTATGCATCGCCGTAAAAGAGGACATCAATTTGCATAACATTTGCATATACTAATGTATAGAATGCAAATCGAGAAATAATAACTAATTTAAGTAGAAATAAAATGCATCTCACCATACTGAGAAGTCTGACCAGTTGGCTGGTGTGCCTGCCAACTGTTGCTGGACAATGTCAAGGTTCCTGCTCTTCCTTCTTACGTTTCTTCAGCTTTAAAACAGGCTTGCACTTGGCAGCTCATCCAATAGCAGTTGTGGCGGAGTGACAGGCAGAAGCCCGGGGAGGGGCCAACCTGAACATTCCAGAGGCTCTGATTGGTTGGAGCAGAGAGCATAGAACCCCAGGGAGTTGGCAGTCAAAGGGGTTGGTTGTCAGTTGGGGAAGAGAGTGGGTTGGAGTGAGAGAGGGAGTGGAAGGTTAGTAGAGTAGGCAGGGAAAGGTGGTACTGAAGAGAAGAGTTCAGACAGGAAATCTAGTACTAAGTGGTGAGAAAGCAAATGTGAAGGTGTTAGTGTAGAACAATTCACAGGAGTCTCCTCTTAGGGAGTGAAGGACCTTCTGTCTGAGTAAGAAGGTGAAACTCTGGACTAGTGTGAGGGACAGTTAAGTTCCCTGGTCTGATACTGTAACTTTCAAGTAACCAAGCCAAATTGATACAAAGAGCACTGTATAACATCTGCCTGCCTTTAACCTGAATCTAAGCAAAGAACAAGTTTGAATTAACTGTTGAAAATCCAAGTTATCTGTGCCTGAGTTGAATATCAGTTTTGAGACTTTGTTAGAACAATAAATCAATCTTTTTATTCAAAGTTCTAATTCTCCAGAGTTTGACTGGTGACAGGAAAGTAAGAAGTGAATTAACGGAGGGGCACCCTGCTTCAAGTAATCAAATAAAACAAACTGCTCTTAATAAAGACAAACAAACGTGGGTGAACAGCTACATATAAGACCTAAGACACATAATCGGCTAACGCAGTTTAAGAAGACAGCTTCAAGTCCGAAGTGACCCATACAAGGGGGCACTTGGTGAGAGCGAAGTACACATTGAGGGTGTGGGCTTTGGAATAAGGGGTCCCGTCCGCTACAGCAGTGTTCTCCAACCTTGGGTCCCCAGATGTGGCTGGGACATGCTGGGAGTTGTAGGCCAAAAACATCTGGGCACCCAAGGTTGGAGAACACTGCAATAGAGGAAGCCTTCAGATGGACTCTCCTCTGACAGCTCTTCAAATAGAAGACTGCCCTCTGTAAAGTAGGACACCCGGCCATCCTGGCACTCTGTTACCCCAAATGTCAGGTCAATACTTAATTTCCTTTCTACCATGAAGGAGAAACGTGTAATGGGAAGATGTGAACATGTTTTTCTTACTTTTCAGGGAATCTGAGTGGAAAGTTAAGGTGGAGCAGGAGGAGACTAAAAGCAGGGCAAGGTGTCCCACCTGATCTTCACATTTGGGGCAGTTGTGGCACATTACTTCTGGATGAGTGAGATGCTCATGGAGGAAGAACTCCAATTCCACTCTGAGGCCATCAGAAGTTTTGGGTGTGTGTGTGGGGGGGGTCTACCAGGGATGTTGAAGAGTCCTTGGTCTCGAGTCATGAGTCGAGTCACGACTCACGAGTCTTTGGACCCGAGTCTCGTGTCCGAGTCCGAGTCCTTGGTCCAAAATGGTGACTTACAAGTCACGAGTCCTGAGTAACTCCCAAAGCTGACTCCACGTGTCCCTATTAAAATCAATGGGGTTTTTTCCCAACAAAATAAGGCTACTTCAGATGTGTGGCTTAAATAAATTCTAGGCACAAGTGTGCCTTTTTATTTCAAAACTCTGCAACTGATTTTGACAAGAACAGACCAGGCAGACAAACCCAAAATAACCAGGCAGGCAGAGGAGGCAGGGAACCCCAAAGCAGGCAGGCAGAGGCCTTTGTCTTGGACAATTCAACTGTGGAACTGGTCAAGAAGAGACCAGGCAGGCAGAGGAGGCTGGGAACCCCAAACAGGCAGGCAGAGGCAGCCAAACCCAAAATGTCTGACCCTAACCCTAACCCCCCACAACAACACATCAATCAAAATAAATCTCAACACATCGTTGGGGCTGCGCTCCTGGTAGCTGTCCATAGTGGCCAAGCAGCGGCGCGCCTCGCTTCCATGCGCTCTTCACCGATGATTGCGCTCCTCTCCACTCCTTCTGGCACAGCCCAGGGATGTTGACGAGTCCTTGGTCTTGAGTCCTGAGTCGAGTTTCGAGTCCCATTAAAAATATTGGGACTCGAGTCAGAGGGGGGACTCAGTCCGACTCACGAGTCGAGTCCTGGAGTCTGAGTTGCCATCCCTGGGGTCTACTTTAGGTGGAGATGATATGCCTAAGAGTGGCCCATGGAATGGCAACAGTCCATTGCATATTTTCTCGATAGTTATGGTGGTTCATGTGAGAGCCTCAGAAGTAAAGGATTCCATGTTAAGGCTATAGTGTAATAATCAGGCTACAGTACAAATAATCAGTAAACGGACCTCTAAATCACCAGTAAGAAGGCTGGTCTGGGCTTCTGCTCTACAATGTTCACATCATAACATTCTGCTTGTTGTGCTGCCTTGAGTGGAAGCATGCTTGGAGAGCAATTTAGTGAATTAGAAAATGAGAAATGTTTTTGAGTCAACAGCTACCTTTCCTGTTTCAGCGCCTGGAGATCAGCCAGTACCCTCATGTCCTCGTGATCCATTTGAGTGAGAATAATCTTGTGCAGAGGACTAGTTTGTCCTTAAGCTTGGTGAGATGTAGCTCTGAACAGGTCTAGAGTGCTGGGTGTTGCCATACTATGGCTGGATTTGCTGCAGTGCAGGGTTTCGAGGAAGGTCAAGAAAGCTAAACAGAGTTAGACAAATCCACGCTGGACACAATTTGTTCTTATCTGGTCTGCAAATGACTTTGTAGTTAGCAGCTGAAGTGAGGGATACCACTTTGCCTGGTGAGCATCCCGAGGCATCAGAGTGGTGAAGGGAGGATTACCCAAACTAACTTCTCACAGCTCACTGGCTCAAGGGAACCTGAGGTATGGTCCCCTTGGGCCCAAATGGCTTCACTGACCCAAGGCTTACTGGCTGGAAGACTCTGACAGGTCCTCATCATCAATCCTTCGAGGTGAAGGGTGGTGAGGACCAATATCAGTTGTATAACTGATCTGATGCTTTGAGCCAGGGTGAGGTTGCCTGAACAAGGTGGGCAATTGGAGATGCTAATTCCCAGCTTTCACCATGGCAGAAAGGATCCCCACATTGAGCAAAGGAGAAGCTGGCTTTAATTAGTATGAAGCTTAATCCAAGCAAGGCAGAATTAGTTGGTTGGGGAATTTTGCTTATCTGGGTTGAGGGATTCAGCTGGTGTTGGACAGGGTTGCACTCCCCATTAAGAACCAAGTTTGTAGCTTGGGTGTCCTTCTGGACATCATTGCTGACTATGGAAGTACAGGTGGTGACAGGAGCCAGGTGTGCCTTTTATCAGCTGGTTGGTACATCAGCTGTGACCCTATCTAGGGAAAATGGACCTGGGCTTAGTTACGCATGCACTAGTTACCTCCACACTAGACTAGTGTGATGTGTTATAATATGTGTGGTGAAGATGACTTTGAAGATGATTCAGAAGCATCAGCTACTACAGAATGCAGCCACTTGAGTCCTTGTTGGGGCTGGACAGTAAGGCCATATATTGCACCAATCCTGTTCCAGCTGCACTGGTTGCCAGTGCATTTCCAGGCCCAGCTCAAAGTGCTGGTTTTGACCTAAATGATTTGAAGGACTGCCTACACCCATATGTACCTGCCCATGTTTTAAGATAATCTCCAGAGGTCCTACCCCCTGGCCTATCACCAAGATCAGTAAGGCTGGTGGACACTAGAAAGGAATTCCTACCCTATGGAATTCCTTCCAGAGAGAGATACAGTTGGCTTTTAAGAGGGTTTTAAAAACTCATCTGTTCTCTCTGACTTTTAATTGAAAATATTTATGTCATTCACTGCTGATGGATATTTTGACATTATAATTTATTGAAACTGGTTTTATTAAAATGGTTTATATTTGATATTATTTTAACAAAATATTGTTTAACTAAATATTGTTAAACAAAATATTGTTTAACAATATATTGTTAAAATCATACTGTTTTTATGCAGCTTACACAGCATAAAAACAGTATTGTTTTTATGCTGTAAGCTGCCTTGGGAGGACTATGGTCTTGAAAGGTAGCTATGAAATTGATTAAATGGATGGATAGATAGATAATTATGTTCCAGATGGATATGTTAAAAATGGGGATAGGAATGTACCTGCCCATATTCAGAAGTACTCTGTTATGACTACTTCGCATATTTAAGGGTGAGCCCTGGCATTCAAAACAGGTGCCACGAGTGACCCCCATGAGCCTTGACTCAGGTTAAACTGTAGAAGTTTGTAGAAATTTCATATCAGAAAGTGAAGCCTATGAATTGGAATGTTGTTTTTTCAGCCTTTTAATCAGAGCTAAGAATGCTGAATATGCCTGCTAATAACAAGGGGATGCTGATTCTGCCAGTAGTCCCACGTTTCAGGCTTCTAGTCTGGTGAATGTAAGACACTTTTTTCAGCAGCAAAGTTGTAAGGACATAGGAAAGCAGTCATTTGGAAACATCAATTCTGCAAACTTTCGGGATCACTGAATACCATTTCCTTTCAGCTTCACTACATCAAGAGTCTGAAGATTTTACTTCAATAGGTTGGTTGGTTGGTTGGTTGGAACATTAGGATTTATACTTTTCCCCCCATTTGCGATTATTTAAAAAGGACTGCTTCCATTACTTTGTTCCAGAAGAGAGAACACCCTCCATCCATTGTACATTAGTGTGATAAAAAAATAAGCTGGTACCCCTGCAGCTTACTCCTTACCTAGCTTATGCACTTTTATGTAATACGACTGCTTTTCTTTACTTGATATATGCTTTCCTTGGTTGTTGTTTACTTTATCTGCTATCAATGCCTATCTGCATTCTTGAAATTGCTTTAAAATATTTGTTCAACCATATCATTTGCAAATGAAAGAGCTGTTCTGTTGTAAATGAAAGAAACATACTGACTTAAGTTAACTTGAACAGATCTAAGTTATTGGAAGAAAGTAATCAATGTAAGTGCTGACATCCGATCCCATTCTTTTGAGAGGGGCCATAGCTCATTGGCAGAACACTTGATTTGAATGTGGAAGGCCTGAGGTTCAGTTGCTGGTTTCTCCAAGCTGGTCTGGGGAAGTATCCTGTCTGAAGCCCTGGAGAGCCTTTGACCTGGTTTGGACAATACTCAGCAGGCTCATCATGGGTTATTTAATCCATGAGTTGTGGCACCGTGAGTGCCAGGCTGCATATC
Organism: Shinisaurus crocodilurus; assembly: GCA_021292165.1. NCBI lineage: Eukaryota > Metazoa > Chordata > Lepidosauria > Squamata > Shinisauridae > Shinisaurus > Shinisaurus crocodilurus. The sequence continues at coordinate 117,257,112 of CM037876.1, read as the reverse complement.
CAACCTGCACTACTCGGGGGTTGTCATGTCGTGCAAATCTGGCAAGCATGGATTATGTGAGGGTTAACCCTCTGGGGGTTGGATATACAACCTGGTGCCCACAAGCACCATGGTTCATTAAACAATGCTCACATAACCCTAAAACAGATCATGGGTTATGCCCTCACAAAACCCACGCTCATTGGATTTCATGACACAGCAACCCCCAAGCAGGGGTTGCATATTCAAAATGGCAGCCGCACGCACCCCACACACACCACAGCCTCCGTGAGTTGTTGTGCGAACAGCCCCATTGTCAGTCAGTGTAGAAGACAATACTCTGAGCTGTTGTGATATGTATCACTTTACCAGCTGCAGCACATTGTTTACACATGGAAGGGACAGAATGGCTGCAAACAGGTTTTATTATGTCTTACTAGAATCCTTGATTCTGGACTGTGAGAACAATATGAGCTGGTCCATGGTTTGTATGTTCTGATGACGTGCTAACTTGTTTTCTGTCTGAAGCCATCTTAGAGAGAAGGTGGATTGCTTTCTCTCTTCTTCTGGTTCTTCTTTCTAGACTTTGCTCCTGCAACAATGTAACGTCTTTGCTGAGGTGGAGTGAAGCTCAACTTACTCCACTGGATGTAATGCTTGCTATGCATTTATACTCTGCCCATGGACTGTAACTAGGAAATGTATACTCTGTAGAACTTTACCTGCTAAGTAAATAAACAGGTAGAAATAGACCTGTGGTGTTACAGAGTGTTTCCTGACTCCATGGATTAATCTGCAATGGGGAAGCTGGAAGCAAGTCTGATTACAAGGGCAGACTGGGCTGGTCAAAATTGGCACCGACACAACACGCTGCGTAGGGAGGTGAGATCTGTAAGATCTGTGTGTGGAATTTCAGGCGTCTGTTAGCACACAGATAGGATTATAAATCTCCCAACTCTGCTCACACGCCAACATGAGCTAGATGGACCAATGGTCTGAACTGGTATAAGGCAGCTTCTTGAGAATACTGATCCAGTAGAAACAATCCTCCACCCCTGAAAGCTGGCCTTCACATGTGGATTCCCTTCTGGACTGGGTCCTACACACATAAAGGAATTAAGAAGGCACCCTTGCTGAATGCCTTGTCTGGATTAATAGATCATGCACATATTGCCCTTTTGGTGGGGATACGTTTGTAAGAATGTATAAGATTAATGCTATGCTAGCCCTTCTAAAAAAGAAAATTACACATTAGCTTATTTAATGCAAAAGAAACTAATTGCCAGGAAAGCGCATGATACTTGATTTTACAAAGTATGAAGCACAATGTAAATGTTTGTCTGTTCCTTCCTCCTTTCTTGTTTACATGTAGCTGTAGTCCATAAACTCGGTTGGAGCCGCTTACATGTCAAAGGGGTATCCCACCCCTGCTTCATGGAATTCCTGCCTCCTCCATCCACTGTCCCATTCTTCCTTAATCCTCCTGTAGACTTCAGAGATTTTATATTTTAAATACCAAACAAATGCACTTCCCATACACTTCCTCTCACAGAAGCCACAGACACACCCCAGTTCTGCTGCCTCTCGCCTACTATGTCCTTACCAGGTCTCTGAATGCAGTGCCCTTAATCTGTTCACATGATACCTCAAGAAGCCTCAGTTCTTCTGTGATGCCTTTAAGCAGCGCCGCAGCGGCTTAAGGTTCCTGGTGCCTTTAATAACTGCACGAAGAGCAGAAATTTGACAACTTAAGATTTTCCCTGTCATATTTATTTATTTATTTCTTATATTTATTTATCGCCCATCTGGCCGGTCATAGAGATATAGTGGTGCGGAAAGCTCCACCTGCTGAATATATGTTTCTTATGTGGGTGTCAAAGGCACAGGAGCCTGGCCAAAAAGTGGCTGGAAGCCATAGATGAACTGCCAGTGTGGTGGTTGTGGTGGTGGAAGTGGTCAGGGTAGAGCCGCTTCCTGATAACAAGAACTGTGATATGTGACACTGCCATGGGTGGCCTAGATCCTGTTTTCTTTAAAGAACTGCCTCTAGTTGTTTCCTGTTGCTGTTGGGCCTTTTGCACAGGCCATGACGTTTGGTAATTTAAATTACTCTTATTTCCTTACACTCAGCAGAGATTTACTTCCAGTTGCCCCTGAAGCATTGTTATGACTAAAACTAATGTTATAGGTTTAAACTCACTATTAATTTCGAAAGCTATTGCCAACAGATCAACCTCCTTAAGGGTGCAAGTTTATGCATGTTTAGATAGAAAAACGTCCTACAACTCCCAGCATGCCCCAGCCTGGCTGGAACATGCTGGGAGTTGCAGAACTGTTTTCTGTCTGAATATGCATAGGATTATGTCCTAAGAAACTGTTTTTGTTAGAAACTTGGCTACATATTACACTCATCCTGTGAAGTCACATGTAAGCCAGGCTGTGCTGGGGTGTCCATGTGCCCTACCTTACAAAGGACAGTCCTCTTTTTGGAGGCTTTCAGATGACAGTCCTCTATGTGAAGGTGTCCTATAGTCCAGTTTAAAGATAAAGAACTATAAGAAGGGAAAGCGGCAGGGCCTAGAAGTGCTGACCCACCGTTAGCTCCTGGGCAGCAGACACACAGGTGGTCACCCGGGCACAGTCTTCCCCACTAAGGTGACATGTATTGTATTTCTGTTTAAATTATAGTATTTCTTCATGCATTTGCAGCTAAACATAAATTAGCATATGCACATTTTATGCAAATCTGCATCGTCTTTTGTCCTCTTTCTTGGCAATGTGCAGGGGCCACCCTAGCGGCGAATGCTGCAAATTCTGAAGGCTGTCCTGGAGACAGGCAGAGAAAGCTGAGGAGATCATGGGCTACACAACGGGAAACATTTCTCGCTCCACTAATTTCCCCATCCTTTCCCTCCAAGTTAGTCATTAAGCAAAATTAACCAGTGTGACAAACCGGTATGTCTGTACCCCAACCCTGCGAGCTAGGACAGGCTGTAAGGCACCATTTGTTCATACTCCTCAGAAGTAGGCTGCCACCACCCATGTATTATTAATAACTCTTATGGAATATTAATATTGAGTAAATCATACCCTTGATATGTGAGAATCCCCACACACATATACGGAGGAGGATAGGGGCCCCTTCTCAGAGCTTCCTTTAACTCCCTTAACAACCAGGTTAGCCTGTTTGCCAACAGGGTGAAGCCAACCCTCAGACTAGGCAAAAGAACCTAGCCCCGGCTTCCAGTTCAATGACTGGGTTTGCACGACACGACAAAAGAGTCTCTATACCAGTGTACTTTCCTGGCCAGAAAGAAACTTTTAACCCCTCTGAAATCCCACCTTAAAAATGAAGAGTTCCTCTGTGACGACAGGTCAGCTGATCTGCCAAAGAATGATTACCCCTGTAAATGGGAAGTTTTGCATGTTCCTGAGATGCATCTCGGGGACATTTGCAAAACTTATGGGATACCTCTTAGACAAATGATCTCCCCCCCCCCGCCCCGAGGATCCTGCTGTGAAGGGGGTGATTTTTGCACCACCCCACTTTCAGTAGCAAGGTTCACTTGGGGCTTTGCAAGCATTTGACAGGTTGGCTTCTGGCAGCTGTCAAATGCTTGCAAAATGGGGTTTACTGCACCCCTGGGGCGGCACTGGACAGGGTGGGTACCTGCTGGACTGTGCCAGCAGGTCCCCCCCATTACCCCCCCCAGGTTTCCCATTGCCACTCCTGCTTACCTGCAGTTGTCCACAGTTATGAAAGGGCAGCAATAAAAATAATTTAAAAAATACTTTTGCAATTAATTGTGAAAATTGTGTGTGGGGGAAATTAAGAATTAAGCAAGCATGGGCAGCCCCTCCAAGGTACCCCTGGGGCACCTTGGAGGGGCAGCTTTTACCTGTCAAACAGGAGATTGCAAAAGCCTGACAAAAAAAAAGTTTTAAAAGGAAACACAAGCTGTGGTGAGCCCAAGAGGGCTCACGCTGGCAGCGGGGAGGAGGGAAAAACTTGTTCCTCCCGAGGTGTCCCCTGGGATACCAGCTAGAGGACTGGGAGGGGGGGCAGCAATCCACCATGTGCCTGATCGTCTCTTGGGCACATTGTGGGGCCTCAGGCAATTCACCCACATGGCATGGTTTGTGCCACAGTGTGGGTTGTCATGTCCAAACCCGCCCAATATATTTATTCAAGAACCAAGCAGAGAGAAGATGCTTATTTGCTAACTAAGAAAGAGTCGGTTGCTTTTAAAATAAAATGAAACATCAAACTAGCTCATTCGTGCTCACTTACTAGGATTCTAAAAATAATTCACCAAAACAGCTTGCAGCTGGAGGGAGGGATGAGGCCCACACCTGGGACTCCCTGGCATAGCTTAGGCTGGTGGTGCCTCTTTATTATCCATGTGAAGACAAAGGGACATCTCAAGGACCAAAAGAATTTCTATGGGGGCTGGGCAGCTCCCAGAGAGAAAAATTCAAACTTAGCAATCAATGGTCTGGGAGGACCTGATGATGCATCTTCCAGGTGACCTCTACAGTACCTGTATGCCGAGTCATGGCGGGAGGGGAGGTGAAGCAGGAGAATCAGCCTGTAATGTGTAGAGAGGTACAGTTTTCATGGCCATGTTTGTTGCTCAGTGACCTTTCCAGAAAGTGGGTAAGCATGGGGGATTGATTTCTCACAACCACTAAATTAGTAATGTGTTCATTATGATCTCCCTTGGAGGCCCTGCTCATTATGCCTCTGCTGTCTAATGCACATGGTTGGGTTAGGTTATTAGTTTAGATGGTTACATTGGACAGGGCTTTTTTGACAGTGGCACCAAAATTGTGGAACTCCCCAGGGAATTCTGTCTTGCTCTGTCATTATTAGTCTTTTAGCACCAAGCTCTTTCATAAATCTTTTCCTTAAAAGTGCTGATTGCATTATTTAATTATATTTATTTATTTAGAAGATTTATGCCCTGCCTTTCAATCAAATGATTCTCAAGCTGGCTTACACTAGAATATTTATTTATTTATTCATTTATTTACAGTATTTGTATACCGCTCTATATCTAAGCAGATTCTGGAGCGGTGAACAATAAAAAGATAAAAACAGATAAAAGAAACAAGAACAATACATTGGAAACAAGGTATCATTAAAATGTTGGATTGCAGATAAGGTTTCCCTGAACAAGGAGGTCTTTAGCAGGTGCTGAAAGCAACACATTTGTCGGAGCCTGCCTGACTCCAAGGCAGGTTGTTCCACAGAAATGGAGCTGCCACACTGAAGGCTCTTGTCCTGGTGGACTCCAGTCGGGTCAGAGGTCCATGTGGAACCACCAAGAGAATGTCCTCCAATGACCTCAGTGACCAGGCAGGTTGGTAAGCTATATTATAATGGTATACACAAACCCTAGCAGCCTCAGCCCCCTGGGTGATGCATAGGGCCTGGCCAGAGTGTGCCCACCATCAGCTCTGCAGTCCCAGGGTCAAAAGAGACATTCCTATAAATCCAGATCTATCAGCGGCATCTTTTTTTCATTTTTACTCTAGAGTAGGTGCTGAGCCCCTGATCCAGACTGTAAAAGCCCCCCTCCCCCACTAGGCTATGGATCTGGATTGGTCCCCTGTGCCTACTCTAGAGTAAAACTGAAAAAAAAGATGTAGCTGCTAGATATGGATTTAAATGAATGTCTGCTTTGGTTCCCAGAGCCCTTGATAGTTGGGGCTGGTGTTCTTTCTACCAGGGAAGGGTTTAGCAAGCTCTCTGCATCTGCTCTTCTTTGGCCAATGGATGGTCAGGCTGGTCTGCTCTTTGTCATGATGCTCTTCCCTTGGCCAGTGGCAGAGGCCCGAGTGTGCTCCCTTTCAGTCCCACAGTTCCAGGGCAATATTTACTGCTGATGATGTTTTTATTGACTCTGCTGCTTTATTGGTGCTTACTTATTTTGTATTAATTAGGCTGTATAGTTTTGATATTTCTTGTTAGCTGCCTTATGGATCAAATGGAGGGTACAAATATTTTAATAAAAAATAAGCAGAGAGTAGCCCATGGAGGGAAAGGGAGGGAGGGCCATTGACCAGAAGCTCCTGCTTCCCTGTGATCCAGTCCTATGATCTTTTCCAGCTTTCTCTGCCTGTCTCTGTCTGGGGGAAGCCTTTGAAATTCTTAACATGCAGTGCTTGGCTACATGGCGCATGTAACAGGTAGACAGGATCTAGGTTCTAATGGGTGCAAAACTGAGCGGATAACCTATGGAGGTTTATGCTGCTTCTTGCTTCCATTGTGGCTGAAATCCAGAAGCAGAAACTAGTGAAAAGTAATAAAGAGTTAAGGCAGACCTCACAGAAAGTTTTGTTCAAAGATTCACTGCAGTTTTTGGACATATCTGCTGTGTCATATTTCCACTGAGATACTTCCTTCAATTAAAGTGGTTCCATGCTTAGACAAATCCCACCAGCTTGTTATATTTGATAGGCCAGACGTGTGTGCTGTGTTGATTTTATGTCTATTCCACTTTGGAAATTTTTTATTTGGGTACCACAGGGAACATTTATGGGATATAAGTGAATAGTTTGGGGACTATTACATGATTGAATGTTTAGATGTCTTTGAATTAACTCAGTTAAGCTTAAATTACCTGATACCATAATATTATATGCCTGTCCAACTTGGTACACATCCTCTTACCTAATACATTTAAGCTAATATTTCTTTTCCTGTGCAGTGATTAAAACTTCCTTGTATATTTGAACTTTGTCTCCTGGTGAAATCAAGCAGAGTTAATTCTTCAACTAGAGCTACATAAACAGTGTCAATTTTATGAGTCCCTGTAAGAGAATCCATTCTGTTTTAAGTATTGTGTCTATCTAATAAAACAAATAAGCATAGCTGACTGTAGTTTAAGATGTCCTTATTTTTTAAGTGGCATCCCTTACTCTAGAGTATTACAGCCTGATTGATAGTACATAAAAAATTGATCCTCTTTATCTCAGAATGTTGCTTCTCATGTTAAGTTCATGGACAGGCCCCAGTCCACAGTGGTCATCTTTACTCTTTAAAGGTGCAATCCTATGCGTGTAGGACTTTTTTTTTTGCTGTCTAAACAACTCCCAGCATGCCCAGCCAGCGATGCTGGCTAGGGAATCCTGGGAGTTGTAGGACTTTTTTTCCTGTCCAAATGTGCATAGGATTGCTTCCCAAATGAAATCTAAACTTGGGGTAGATCCTCCAGTGCTGAAATAACGAAATAATAATGAAAAATCTTGGGATCGTACCATTTTTCACTCTTGCGAAGTCCTTGCATGCAAGGAAGTGAAACATGCAAGGAAGTGAAACATGCAAGGAAGTCTTCTATACATTCCTGTAGTGACGAGGGAGCAACCAGGTGTGAAGGGTTGAGGCCTACCCAGGCTTGAGTTAGGTTAAGCCTGAAGGCCCAAATATCTCCTGATTCGTGAGTTTAATTTCCTCTCATGGAGTTACGTTTCATTTCCCCAGTTTTAGGTCATGTGATTGTAGCCTTCTAGTTCTGTGGGAGGGTATATAAAGAGGTGTGGAAAAGGTGCAAGGAAGAGGAGAGAGAAATTGGAGAGAGAGAACAGAGAAGCTGCAGATATAGAGGGAGAGAGAGACTGACTATCACAGAAAACTGCAGAACATCCAGAGCTAGGATGGGAAGGAGTCTCTACTAAAGCATACAGGTGAAAGCGTAGCTAGGTTAGAGAAAACTGCGTTATTATTTCTTTTATTTCCATTATACATGCTTTTTGAAATCTAACAGCCCTATTTGTGTAATTACCCTAAGTTTATGTGAATTTACCATGCCAAATTTAGTAAACAGTTATTGTTAACCTCAGATTGTCTGAAGTGTTTTTCACAACATGCCTAAGGTCTAATCCCACATTACTGGGAAGGAAAGGCAAAAGGCACAGACATGGCATCCTGATGGCTGGAGGGCTCTTGAAGAGGCAGAATATCTTTAAGGAGCTTATCAAGGTGTCCTGGTAAAGGTGGAATTTTGACACCAGGCATGGGTAAATACTCTTTTTGGCACAGAAAGGTAGGCAGTCAGAATCCTAATGGGATTACAGATATAATGTGGAGATGTTGGTTCTTTAATTTTTCAATGGGTACTATTAGCTACAGTAGCTAAATGGAACTCCAGGGGCATATCCACATTTATTTATTTATTTATTTATTTATTCTATTTTTGAATCGCCCATCTGGCCAGTCATCTGGCCACTCTGAGCGATGTACAGTCTATCACTGTATATCATCAAGTTAGCAGAACGGTAACGTGCTATATTCACGTTCTGCAGTCAGTCCTCACAGGGCACGCTCTCATTAAATGTACTGCACTCATCCCGATTTGCCACCCCACACCTCACTCCGTAGCGGTAGAATTGGGCGTTCCCTTGAAAAGAGCTTCCCCCCCCTTTTTTAAAGCTTCATCGTCTCTGTTCAGGTGTGAATGAGCGCAGGCGCGATCTTTAAAGAAAGAGAGGGAAAAGCTCTTCCTGCCACTCACCTCGCTGCCGCCTGCCCGCAGTCGTCACTAACCTCACCTCCGCCGCCGCCGCCGCCACTGTCGCACGCTGCCTCACACCGCCGCTGCACACTGCCGTCGCACGCTGCCTCACCTCACCGCTGCCTCCCACCGCCGCCGACACACGCCGCCTCCCGCTGCCGTCGCTCTGTTTCTGGTGGGGGGCTTAAACAGCCCTGTTGCCCTGGTTCCCCCCGCCAAAGACAGAGCGTGGGGGTCCAGCGCGCCAGAGCAGTGTCTCCGGTGGCGGTGGCGACGTGCGATGGCGAGGTGGCGTGCGACCGCGGCGGAGGTGAGGTGAGCGGCGGGGGCGTGCGGGAGGCAGCAAGGCGGCGGTGGCAAGGTGGCAGCGGCATGCGGCGGCAGCGATTTGAGCCGCTCAGAAGAGCGAGATCGGGCTGCGCCGCCGCTGCGGAGAACTACAAGCCCAGGGAGGGCTCGTAATACATCCCTGGCCGGCGGCAGCGGTGACAGCAGGAGCAGGGACGAGGGAAGGACCCGCCGACAGTAAGTGGTGGCGGCAGCGACCCATGGAGGGAGCAGGAGGGTCTCCGCGGAGGAAGGACAGCTCTTCTTCCTCTCACGGAGACCCTCCCGCTCCCTCCATGGGCCGCCGCTTTGGGAGTGACTCGGGACTCGAGTCACCATTTTGGACCTCGGACTCGAGACTCGACTCGAGACTCGGGTCCAAAGACTCGTGACTAGACTCGTGACTCGAGACCAAGGACTCTTCAACATCCCTGTTTTTTAGTAAGTGTGTTTAGGATTACAACTTCAATATTAATTTTTTTATGGTGTTTAACTTGATTTTATTGTGTTTTATTTTGTATTTATGTATGTCACCCTGAGAGCTTTGGCTATAGGACAATTCACAAGATGAATTAATGAATGCATAGTAAATAAGCTGAAGGTAGGAAACGTCTATGTTACATATGAGAGACATATAAGTAATCTATGTCCCATTAGATTACTTGCACATGTCCTTTTAGTACAGAGTAAACCTAGTATACACAAGTGAAGGTTTTGTAATGGCTAATAATGAGAGCCAGTGTGGCGTAGTGGTGAGAGTTTTGGACTGGGACTTGGGAGATCCGGGTTCTAGTCTCTGCTTGGCCATGAAACTCACTGGGTGACTTTGGGCCAGTCACTGACTCTCAGCCTAACCTACCTCACAAGGTTGTTGTGAGGATAAAATGGAGAGGAGGAGGATTGTGTAAGCTGCCTTGGGTTCCTTACAGGAAAAAAGGTGGGGAATAAATTTAATTAATTAATTAATTAATTAATTAGGGAGGGTTCCATAATGTGCTTACAATTCCCTTTCAGATCTTCATATTAAACATGCAAAGATCTCTAAAGCAGTTGGGCACACAGGGAGATTTTAGGTGGGGTTTATGTACACACCCACATTTCCTCCCTGGTTAAGTCTTACTTATGTTGCAGGCAAACTCCTGCACAGGGTTTATATGGATTCCATTTCCTGGTTTAGCTAGAGTGTGATGGAATACAGGAACCTTTATGTCTGTTGGTGCTTCCAGATGAGGCTTTTATTGTGCAATTTTCCTGCCTCATTCATAGAATTTTATGAAGGGTCCAGACTAGAGCTTCCATCTGTAACACTCCCATATTTTACCACAGCTGAGGGCACAGTCCTATGGAGATGCCTGTAACCTTCCGAGCTGAGGATTACGGGCATCCTACGTAGAGTGTGTTGGAATACTGAACCACTGGGGGAAAAACAAAGCTAAGCAACTTTGTCCAGTGGCTGCAGATTCAAGTTGTGGCGTTAGGGTAGTTTGAGAAAAAAAACCGTGTGCAAGGCCAGTAGGCGAAAAAGCAAAACACCAAGTCAGTTTCTTTCAAACTCTAAAGTTTACTAAACTAAACTTGTAAAACATGAACAGATCAAAGAGTGATATATTACAAGAGTGAAAAACAGAATAGCATGTCAGACAAAACAAGTTACAGTCATGACATACAAACAAACTCTTATCACACCAGAATGCTCTCTTACCATATATTTACCTATACTCCTTACTCCCAACAAGCTTACAAAGACTTCACACACTTTATATACATTATGGTACAGTCACGTGCTAAATTAGGTAATGCCAGCTGCATCAAGGCATGATGTCATCCCAGCTGCATCCACTTTAGCTCGACCCTTGCTCCAATTACACTGGACACAAAAAACTGTACCTTACCCTCACTGGGACAAAGGTGAATCTTTCTCCAGTCCTGACCTTGATCAGGCTTGTTGGACTCTATAGCCTTCTAGCCCGAAGGCAAACCCTGAATATGTGGAACCCATATTCCAACACCCCTCCTTGCCTGAGAGGCTTGAAGCTTTATTGCATTTTCTACTAAACACATTCATTACAACAACATTCCAAACTTTTCTATGGTTCCAAGGAATTTGGGCTTGGGCAGTGCCTTGGTCATGACATCTGCCAAATTCCCCTCTGACGGGCAGTACATCAGTTTAATCACACCAGTTTGGATGTGGTCCCTTACGTTGCAATACTTTACTGCTATGTGCTTAGTCTGGGCTTTCAAGTGTTCTGTGTTGGCCAAAGATATACATGCTGTACTGTCACAATACACCTCTACCGGCAGTTGTTGATCAATACCCATATCTTCGAACAGTTGTAGAAACCAAGTTATCTCCCCACATGCCAGTGAAACTGCTGCCATTTCGGCCTGACAACTGGATGTGGCTACACTTGTTTGCTTCTTTGAAACCGAGTTCACAATGGTGTTACCAAATTGCATGACCATGCCACTGACTGATTTCCGGGACAATACACAGTTTCCCCAGTCAGAGTCCACCCATATTTGTAAGTTTTCTGACCCTTTCACCGGTAAACTTAAACAAATGTCGAGTGTACCTTTGAGATACCGCAGTACTCTCTTTGCTGCATTCCATGCAGGAACAGTGGGTTGTGCTGTGAACCGACACAAAACTCCCACACTGGCTGCTATATCTGGTCGTGACCACTGTGCCAGATACAGCAGACTGCCAACCAGGGATTGATATCTTTCTACTTCATGGAACACTTTGTCTGTTGCAGTTACTGATTTAACAAAATCTGTGGTCATAGGTGTCAGGACCGGTGCACATTCTAGCATACCATATTTGTCAAGTAATGCTACCACCTTTTGTTTCTGGTTCAGACAAATAGACTCTTTTGATCTGACCACCTGCACACCTAGATACTGTGAGACCTCACCCAGAGATTTTATTTTGAATTTCTGCCCTAATTGCTGTGCAAATGTGGATATCTGGCTGCTGCTTGACCCAGCGCACAAAATATCATCAACAAACGTGATTAAGACCATGTAGCTGTTTCCTGACCCTTTAGTGTACAGACACGGGTCAGCTACCCCACGTTTGAAACCAAATTTCAGCAATGTTTCATTAAGACAAATGTTCCAGGCTCTGGCTGACTGTTTCAGCCCATAAACTGCTTTGTTAAGATACCAGACCTTTCCCTGTTTACATTCAAACCCCGGAGCCGGCTCCATGTATATTTCCTCCTCCAGAGGAGCATTTAGATATGCAGTCGTGAAATCCAAATGATGCACCTGTAAATCCCTTTTCGCAGCCAGTGACAGTAGCAGCCTTACTGTTTCTGCTTTTGCAGTGGGTGAAAATGTTTCATCATAACTTTCCCCCCACCTTTGCGAAAAACCCCTGGCAATCAGTCTTGATTTAAATATGAATTCTCCCGAAATTGACACCTTCCGTTTGAATGATTCCATTTCACTGTTCATTGCCTCCAACCACTGTTGCTTTTCAGTATTAGGCAAATTATTTACTTGTTCAAGATTCTCAGGTTCAACATATGTTACATTGCAAACTCTTGCCCCTCCTATCACAAACCTCTGGGGTGGAACACCTTTGTTACTCCTCTGAGATCTTCGGATCTCACTTTCAGTACTGCCTTCACCGGCTTGTTCCTCCCCACTTTCTCTGGCTTGCACAGATTGTTTTACATTCCTTGGGCTTTGGCCCCCCTCTCTCGCCAGCTGCTGCGGCTTGGCTGGCTCAGAGTCATCTACCGGAATTAAAACTTCTGGGTTTGAATGTATACGTTGCCAACCTTCCTCCACAAAATCTGCATTTTGAGATATGATCACCCTGGCATTACCTCGTGAAAACCTCCAGGATTTCCCAGTTCCAGCATATCCCACAAAACGCAACCTTTGTGATCTTTGTTCTCCCTTCCTTCTCATTGATTTGGGAATATGCACGTATGCAAAACTACCCCAGACTCGAAGGTGGCCAAGCTCCGGAGCCCTGTTAAATAGCTTTGTATACGGTATATTATCAATCACCATAGACCAGGTTCTATTGCACAGGTAATTGGCTGCAAGGATTGCTTCACCCCAAAAATGCGAGTTTGTGTTTAGACCAGCGTCAGTTAACAAACATCTCATTATTTGTTGAAGAACCCCTAATTTTCTCTCAGCCGTACCATTTTCCCATGGAGAATGGGGGTTCACAAGTTTGTGCACTATACCATTTGTTTTCATGAACTTCTGAAACTCTCCGCTCAAGTACTCCCCACCCCGGTCTGTCTGTAGAGTACGTACTTTCGTATTAAACTGCCGTTCTGCATATGCTACCCAGTCACGGAACACAGAAAAACACTGAGCTTTTTGCTTCACTAGATACACCCATGTGAACTTGGAATACTCATCCATAATCAGTACCACATATCTTGCACCACCTTCACTGGGTTTGAAGGGACCACACACATCGGAATGCACCAACTCAAACACTTCATTGACCTGCCTGTTTGATTTTCTACTTATTGGCTGCACCCTAGATTTCGCTTGTTTGCACACTGCACAGTTTAGATACTTTTTGCACCCTTTCAATGTAACCCCAGTACAAGACTCAGCAGTCTTCTTAATTACACCAAATCCGGAATGCCCTAATTTCCTGTGAAATGTGTGTAAACATCCATCGTGTAAAGGTGTATTATTAACCATGGCAATGTGGGGAGACAACACATATAGCCCATTTACCAGGGAGGCTTTGGCAGCAAGCTTCCCACCTTTGAGTATTTCACAGCCAGCTTTTGTGAATACCACCTCATACCCATCATTGGTTAAACAAGATACAGACAATAAGCTATAGTCTAAATTGGGGACACACAGAACATTCTCCATTTCTGTTTCTAGATAGGGTACTTTGCATTTCCCCTCACCCACAATCGGACACGTGCTCCCATCTGCCAATGTTACAGTGTGACTACTGCTTTCTTTAGACACTTTGTTAAATGATACAAAAGGCAAAGACGAGTTAGAAATTGTCTTGGAACTCCCACTATCAAGAATCCACCTTGATGTAGGCTGACTTACATTCACCCTCACAGTGGCAGACACAGAGTTACTACAACGTCCATCTTCCTGGGGTTGTTTCTTCCTCTGTGGACCGCCCTTCTGCAAGCTCGTCTTACAATGTCTTTTGATGTGTCCTGGCTGCCCGCATCTGAAGCACCTACGCACGCTCAAAGCTGCCTCCGTGTCTTCTCCGGCATTTCTCGGTTGCTCTGCGCTGTTGCTGTAACCCGACACTCTCACCACTCCTCGGCCTGAATTCCTTCGGATGGAGGGAGCTGCCGTCTGTTTCTGCTGCTGCTGTTTCGCTTTCCTCCTCTCCTCTTCTTCCAGGAGACGGCCAGCTAGATAATCCATTGTAAGATCGTCTTCTGGGAGCGAAGCAACGCTACTGACCAGCAAGTCCCAGCTCTCATCCAGGGATGACAGAACGATCTGGACTTGGTGGATTTCTTCATATCTCTGACCCCGCTCAGCAAGCTTCATCAGCAGCTCCTGTATCGCTTGCAAGTGGTCAGAAACTTTCTCCCCGGGCAGCAACTGCTTCCTGTACAGTTGCCGTGCCAACAGGATTTTACAACTTGCAGAGTCCCGAATATGTATCCTCCTGAGAATAGCCCAGCAGTCGGCGGCATTCTCCAGCGATCTAACATGCAAGAGTTGTGCATCTGACAGAGACAGCACAATCATTGCATGCGCTCTCTGCATCCGTCTGCTCTCTTCAGGGGTTGGGTCGTGCGGGGGATTGACAACAGCTATGTCCCATAAATCCTCCCGCATCAGGAGCATTCTGGTCTTGAATTCCCAAGCCAGGTAGTTCTCACCCGTCAGCTTGTCCACCACCACTCCCGGGTACTGTTGCACCACCGCCATCGGAACGCCGTCCACGGTCTGCACAGGGGGAGCTGGTTCTGGAATTCTTCCCTCCTCTATCTCCAGAGGATCACTCTTTATCACCGGCTTTGACTCCACCGCCCTAGCCGTCTGTTCTTCCAGCTTTTCAGGGTTTGTTGCCAGAGAAGGACCAGCGATACAAAGCCCTAGCCAGGAACTTTGTAGCGATCAAAACTTCTCAGCACCCAAACAAAAACACCTCACTGGACCTTAGCCAAAAACAAAACTCCACGGATCTCAATACCCATGTGCCACAGCTGCTGCTGCTGGGCCCATAACCTCTTGGAATACTGAACCACTGGGGGAAAAACAAAGCTAAGCAACTTTGTCCAGTGGCTGCAGATTCGAGTTGTGGCGTTAGGGTAGTTTGAGAAAAAAAACCGTGTGCAAGGCCAGTAGGCGAAAAAGCAAAACACCAAGTCAGTTTCTTTCAAACTCTAAAGTTTACTAAACTAAACTTGTAAAACATGAACAGATCAAAGAGTGATATATTACAAGAGTGAAAAACAGAATAGCATGTCAGACAAAACAAGTTACAGTCATGACATACAAACAAACTCTTATCACACCAGAATGCTCTCTTACCATATATTTACCTATACTCCTTACTCCCAACAAGCTTACAAAGACTTCACACACTTTATATACATTATGGTACAGTCACGTGCTAAATTAGGTAATGCCAGCTGCATCAAGGCATGATGTCATCCCAGCTGCATCCACTTTAGCTCGACCCTTGCTCCAATTACACTGGACACAAAAAACTGTACCTTACCCTCACTGGGACAAAGGTGAATCTTTCTCCAGTCCTGACCTTGATCAGGCTTGTTGGACTCTATAGCCTTCTAGCCCGAAGGCAAACCCTGAATATGTGGAACCCATATTCCAACAGAGTGGGGCAGTGTGAAGGTCACCTCTGTACGCCTCCCGCTCTGCAAAACAGCTAGACAGCTGATTTGGCTGTCTAACTGAGATGCTTTGGCGGGGCAGGGAAGGAGGCTGAGGCACCACCAGTGTAGGGAACATGCAGCGAAAAGCCTCACACAGCCATGTATAGGTGCATGACATAATTGGGACCACAGAGTTGTGCCTCCTAGAGTAGACACTCTGTAGACATTACCCAGACGTCCTCCGGGGCAGGATGTGGGCATAGCCAATGCCTTCTCTTCCTGCCCGGGAATTCAGTCTGAGCCATGAACTTGTAACTGCAGCATGTCTAATGATGTAGCCGAGAGTAGCATGTCTGAACTTTTCCCAAGTTCAGAACATGTTGACTACCAAATGATTCCTGCACAACTGTAAATACATTCCAAAGCCTGCCTGTATCCAATCTGCAAGATCTGAGTGAGTAAACTCTGTTTTTAACCTCCAAAATACTGTTTGTCTTATTGATAGTATAAAAGAGGGCAGCCTGTACCCACTAACTGAACCGGCTCTAACCAGCAGGTCTGCACGCTCATGTTTTTCCACTGTAATTGGGGTCTGCTCTGCTTGCAAACGCAAGAGGGGAGAGATAATGGGCTTGTTCGCACGACACGGGAACCGCAAGTCCCCCGCGGTTCCCGTGTCGTGTGCACGCCGACCGGGAGTGCCCCCGCGGGACAGCCGCGGGCGGGACGCACACAAAGTGACCATGGTCGGTAGAGGGGTAAGCCCCTACCGCGTGTGGTCACCGTGCCGTCCGAACAGCGGGCGGCCGTCCCGCGGGGTCCCCACAGAGACGGCAGCCCAGAGCGGCCGGAGCCGCCGCCGCTCCAGCCTGTAGGGGCAAACGTCCCCTCTGGGCATCCCGGGGCCCCACCCCCTAGCGCCAGGAGGCCTGCACTGCGGTGCGGGGACTACGGGGTCTGCCCATGCACGTGGGGCGCCGGTCGTGTGCGGCGCCCCTCCGGACCCCGCGGACGGCCCCGTGGTTCCTCCCCCGCCGGTAGCCTGGGTCGTGTGAACCGGCCCAATATCTCATAATATCCTCTCCCAGCTCTTTTAGCAATCCCCAACAACCAGGATACATCGTATCTTGGTGGTGCCAGTCTCCTCCCCTCCCCTTGGAACACCCTCTAAACCCATTCTCCGAGGTTGCTCTTGCAAGCTTGGAGAAGCAGCCAGCATGGTTCTTTCCACACTGGTGGGCGGGGGGGCACTCCAAGGTCAGAGTGATTTACCGACCTTGGAGCTGGGAATCTGAACAATCCTATGGCCATCCAGATGCTGCCTAGGGTCTAGACAGGGTCTAGATTGCTCTGCCCATCTGTTAAAGATGGAGCAGCTGTACTATGTCTTTTGATTGGTAGCACTAGAAGCCCTCTGTCTAGAAGCATGTCTGGAAACAGATATACTGATTGTTAGTAGAGTTGGATCCCAATATATGAGCTGTAGTGATCAAATTTCAGGTTGGCAACATCAGGTGCTCTGCTGTAGGAATACAACATTTGTACAAAAAGCAAAATAATATCTCCTCCCTCCCCAGTTTTCTTAATTAATGACAATTTTCTAAAAACACAATTGCATCTTCAGTTCATGCATTTGCTATCAGGCACTTTTGCTGGTCCCACTGCTTTGGTACAACTGTCCATATACTACCTTCCTCAAAATTCTTTCTATTATGTTTCTAATTTAGGAAGTGTGGTTGTCTAAGTTTTTTTTTTTAAAAAAAGAAATAAGTATTTTTGTTAACCATTAAAGCAAATGAAAGCAGGCTTAGTAGAGGTGTCAACAGCTGTGGTTTTCTTATTCCCTATGCCTGTCAAAATGGCAAAGCAGCAATGAATTCTGACACCCTCACTTGGCACCTGTGCTCTTTGTAAATTTCCTGCCTGTACTGTCTACAATGTAATAAGAGCTTTTTAGAAGTAGTTATTGCATATCTAGCCACCTTTTCTGCTGTCCAGAACATAATTGGTGTTCAGTTCAGTGGAAGGTGACAAGAAAAACTTTGTAAAATCTGATTGTTACACCTAGGAATGATTCTGAAATTTGGTACATTTGTGGCTCTGGTTTGAAACAGTGGCTTTTAAGACCTCTCCATTTAAACAAGCAAACAAACAAACAAACAAACAACTATGGCTCTTTCAACAAACCTAGAATAATTATTGACAGGAAAGCAATCACTTACATCATTCTGTATTCCCATAAGATGCCACCAGGTGTACAGTTGAATCAAAGCAAACTTTTGTTGCCTTTTTCTTGTGAATATATCTATTCTTGTTGCAGAAGAGACTGAGGGCTTTTCTAGATGAGGTTTATATTTTATGCTCACCATTCCTCACCCATGGTCGTTTATAGGTGCTTTAGATAATGTTTTCGTCCTCTAGTTTCCCTCATGTGTTTTCCAACCACTTTTGCAGGGTTTTTTGGGGTGTGGAAAATGTGATATTCAGGGGAATTGTGAAACAAAGTGCGGCGCTCATAGAATCATACAATCATAGAAAAGTAGAGTTGGAAGGGGACTACCAGGCGATCGAGTCCAACCCGCTGCTCAATGCAGGAATCCAGGTCAAAGCATCCCTGACAGATGGCTGTCCAGCCGCACCTTGAATGCCTCCAGAGTGGGAGAGCCCACCACCTCCCCGGCCGCGGGAGATCCCCGCGCTTAAACCGCTGCCCGTGGAGAACATCCCCGAGCCCGAGCCCAAACTGGCTGGGCAGGGAGGGGCGCGTAGGTAGTTGGTTCCATTGTCTTATTGCTATGACAGTCAGGAAATTTTTCCTGATGTTTAGGTGGAATCTGGGTTCCTATAACTTGAGCCCATTATTCCGTGTCCTGCAATCTGGGATGATGGAGAAGACGAGATCCTGGCCTTCCTCTGTGTGACAACCCTTTAAGTATTGGAAGAGTGCGATCATATCTCCCCTCAGTCTCCTCTTCTGAAGGCTAAACATGCCCAGTTCTTTCAGTCTCTCCTCATAGGGCCTTGTTTCCAGTCCCTTTATCATCCTTGTTGCCCTCCTCTGAACCCTCTCCAATTTGTCTACATCCTTCTTAAAGTGTGGTGCCCATAACTGGACGCAGTACTCAAGATGAGGCCTAACCAGTGCTGAGTAAAGGGGAATTATCACTTCCCGTGATTTGGAAGCTATACTTCTATTAATGCAGCCCAAAATAGCATTTGCCTTCTTTGCAGCCACATTGCATTGCTGGCTCATATTCAGTTTGTGATCTACCACAATTCCAAGATCCTTCTCACTTGTAGTATTGTTGAGCCAAGTGTCCCCCATTCTGTAACTCTGCATTTGGTTTCCTCTCCCTAGGTGCAGCACTTGGCATTTATCCCTATTAAATTTCATTCTGTTGTTTTCGGCCCAGCGCTCCAGCCTATCGAGGTCACTTTGAATTTTGTTTCTGTCTTCCAGAGTATTAGCTGTTCCACCCAACTTTGTGTCATCTGCAAATTTGATAAGCATTCCCTGCGCCTCCTCATCCAAGTCATTAATAAAAATGTTGAAGAGCACTGGGCCCAGGACCGAGCCCTGTGGTACCCCGCTCGTTACCTCTCCCCAGTCTGAGAAGGAACCATTGATAAGCACTCTTTGAGTCCGATTCTGTAGCCAATTGTGGATCCACCTGATAGTTGTTCCATCTAGCCCACTTTTAGCTAGCTTGCTAATCAGGATATCATGAGGCACTTTGTCGAAAGCTTTGCTGAAGTCCAGATATATTATGTCCACAGCATTCCCACAGTCCACAAGGGAGGTTACCTGATCAAAAAATGAGATCAGAATCAGATTAGTCTGGCAGGATTTTTTCTTGACAAATCCATGCTGGCTTCTAGTAATCACTGCATTGTTTTCAAGGTGCTTGCAGATTTTCTTTAAAATCTGCTCCAGAATTTCCCAGGGATTGATGTCAGACTGACTGGCCTATAGTTCCCAGGTTCCTCTTCCTTGCCCTTTTTGAAGATGGGAACAACATTTGCCCTCTTCCAGTCATCTGGCACTTCACCTGTCCTCCATGATTTCTCAAAGATAATAGACAGTGGTTCTGAGAGTTCTTCTGCCAGTTCCTTTATTACTCTAGGATGCAGTTCGTTAGGCCCTGGAGATTTAAACTTGTCCAAAGTAATCAGGTGTTCCTTGTCTATTTGCCTATCAATCTCAAGCTGCAATCCTGCCCCTTCAGTCTGCACTTCAGGTTTGCCAGGGGGGTCATAGACCCTCTTTTGGGAGAAGACTGAGCCGAAGTAGGAATTGGACACTTCTGCCTTTTCTTTGTCTTCTGTTATCAATTTGCCATCCTCGTTGCATAGTTGAACCACCATTTCTTTCCTCTGTCTTTTACTATGTATGTATCTGAAGAAAGCTTTCTTGTTGTTTTTAGCATCCCTGGCTAGCCTCAGCTCATTCTCAGCTTTAGCCTTCCTGACACCCCGCCCCCATGCTGGCCAATTACCTGCGTCAACAGGTAAGCCTCGACTCTCTTCCCCCACGTCCGCAAATTTCTCCCCGCCCACAGCTGCGCATGCTTGGGGGAAGGTCCATTCCTGCAGTTCTGTGCTACCTGCCTGTACTCTTCCCTTGTAGCCTGCCCTTCCTTCCACTTCCTATACGTGCCCTTTTTTGTTTTCAGGTCATCTTTGAGTTTATTGTGAAGCCACATTGGCTTCTGCTGTTGCCCTTTGCCTTTTTTCCTTGTGGGAATTGTTTGCAATTGTGCCTTTAAAATTTCCTTTTTAAAAAACTCGCACCCATCCTGGGCTCCTTTTCTCATTAGAGTCGCTTGCCATGGGACCTTACTTATCATTGTTCTGAGTTTGTTAAAATTGGCTTTCCTAAATCCAGGGTACATGTTTGGCTACACTCAGCTTTTGTTCCCCTTAGAATCAAGAACTCAAGTATAACATGGTCACTTTCCCCCAGAGTTCCCGAAACTGCCACTTTATCCACTAACTCGTCTCTGTTGGTTAGAATCAGGTCACGGATAGCCGATCCTCTAGTTCCTTCCTCCACTTTCTGTAGGAGGAAGTTATCAGCAACAGAACGCAGGAATTCCTTGGAGGGGCCATGTTTGGCTGAATAAGTCTCCCAACAGATATCAGGGAAATTGAAGTCCCCCATTACTACCACCACCAGCTCCACCAGTGTAGTTGTGTGTGTGTCTATGTTAGTCCACTTTGTTCCACTAAACCACAGCACCACCTACAGCTTATGCAATAGAAAATATGGAAAGGCAGGAAAGGGGGGGAAACCCCCCCCCACACCATTGTTTAGAGATCCGATCAAATCCTGCACAGAATCCAGAAGCAGAAGCAGTGGGCTCAAAAATCTTGTCTAGAAAACCTCTTATAAATATGTTCTGGGAACAATCCAGAAAAATGTTTGCTAAGACTTAGAAAGCAATGGAATGGGATATCCTTGTGACTGAGGCTGCACTGCTCTGCACATTCACCTGGGAGTAAGCGGCATTGAACACAGTGGGACTTATTTCCGAGTAAAGATGTATAGAATTCCACGGCACTTCATTAACTGAAATGGGACTTACTTGTGACTAAGTTTTGCTGGATGGTACCAAAATTGCTTGGGACCTATGCAGCCAGGAGTGTTTCTCAGACTATTCACTGCTCAGCTGCAGGGGTGGAATTATGCAAAACCAGTTATTTTAAAAGGTAGGCCAGCCTATCTAGTTGTTATCTTGAGGTTTCAGTATTTCACCTTTTATTTGTATTAGGTTAACAGATAGCAGAAAAAAATATTTAAAAAATGAATGTTAAGGTTTTTATTTTATTTTATATATCATAGAATCATAGAATAGTAGAGTTGGAAGGGGCCTATAAGTAGGGGTGTAGACTTACCTGGTGCTCGCCTCACTGAGTGCTCGGCGAGCACCACCGTGGCGCACAGTTTGTCCCGCGGCGGCAGTGAGCCACATCGGTGATGCGATGGGTCCTGGCACTGTGCCCAGAAGTGATGCGATGGGACCCCTGCACTGCGTCTTTCACATAAGTGCCATGGAAAACCACCTTAAAACAGCCGCAAATAGCAAATCACCTCACTTCCTGGCATAGCGCTGGGACCCGTCGCGTCACTTCTGGGTCCCCGGCGCTGTGTTTTTCACGTAAGTACCATAGAAAACCACCTTAAAACGGCCCAGAATAGCAAATCGCGGCTGTTTTAAGGTGGTTTTCTATGGCACTTATGCGAAAGATGCAGCGCCGGGGACCCAGAACTACCTCTCCCCGGCGCTTCTCCATGGAGATATGTCGAGCCAAAGGTAAGTCGGTGTGGAGCTCAGGGGGGGGGGTGAGCAGGGCAAGTTCGCCGAGCTTCCTCCCCCCTCGGATTTCTCATACAACCCTACCTATAAGGCCATCGAGCCCAACCCCCTGCTCAATGCAGGAGAACAGATGTGGGCAGCCCAGGCAGTCACCCATCCAAGCACTAACCTGGCTCATACCTGCTTAGCTTCAGCATGTGGCCTGCATTATGTGTTCTCGACACCATGAAAACTGAAGTTTACTTGCTGAATGAAGGACTAAATGACAAAACTTGAGAGCCATGCAGATTTTAAATGCTTTTTTTGTTATGACATCAGTTTGAACTATTAGCTGTGGTTAGGTTTCCATATTGAATAATCATTCTGTATTGCTTGCTAGCCAGGGTGGGAATGCAGGGAATGTAGGTGCTTCATAAATATTTTTAAAGGAGGGATTCATACAAGGACCAACTATGAATTAGTGAGTTGTTGAGAGTGGATTTCTCAGCCAATGAGAAAGGAATTCTAAGGAAATCTCATTTTTTGGATTCCTGTTTAATTTTATAATTGGAAACACATGGCTGGCCATCTGGCTATCTTAGAATCAAAGGATTTGCAGTTAACAGTAATTTACTTGCCCCAAGACTTCCATGATCCCTACATGTGTTTTCTCCTCATCTTTAATATGTGTGGTCCTTGCATGTGAAATTCAACAAGTGAAACACTATACAGGGAGTTTACGGTGGCTGATTACAGTTGGGAGTAAGCAGCAATTTTGTTGAGTGGTATTTGGAAAATGTTCAACATTGGATTTTATTTTGTTTGGATTTTTCATCCCTCCAAACAAATATTGGAACTGGATTTGAGTAAATAATTTCTTGGTATTGGTAATGCAATTCACTAAAGCAATTTAAGACCTATTATTCTGTGATGGCCACACTTTTGAGCAGAAAGTAGTAAATCAGAAAGTAACATATTTATGTTCCCCGCCCCCATACAGTCATAAAGGAAGTCTTATAGCAATTAAAGGAAACATGGTGTTGGCAGATTCTGTGATGGGTGGTGAATGGGGGTGGAGGAGCCCTTTCTTCTGCCCCTCCCCCCTTACCACCAATCTTCACTTTTCTGGCGTAAGGGATGACTTGTCTCACAGATGAGTTAGGAGTGGGCTGAAGGCTACCTGGAAGACTGCCTTCTCTCATATGAATCTGCCTGGGTCTTAAGATCTTTGGGAGATGTCCTTCTTTTGAGACCGCCACCTTCAGAGGCGTGTTTGGTGGGGATGTGAGAGAGGGCCTTCTTGGTGGCTGCTCCCAGGCTGTGGAACTCCCTATCAGTGGAGGCTAGGTTTGCTCCATCTCTGCTGTCCTTCTGCCCACAGGCAAAGGCCTCTTTATTCAAGCAGGCCTGTGGTGTGAAACTGGGTCTGTTGGATTGGATGTTGTTTTTATTGTTATTGTTGTGCTTTTAATTGTGTTTTAATTCATTTGTTTTATTATTGCTTTAATTACATTTTATTTATGATTGTAAGCTGCCTTGAGTGCCATTTTTCTTGGTAGAAAGGCGGGGTAACAAATAAGTAAATAAGATTCCAACAGGAAGCAGTCTTATAGCAGTAACATTCTTGATTTTAGGTAACTGAGTTAAGAAATGGAGGATGGATAGCAGAAAAGAAGGGAATCAATGGGGCTGTTCACATGGCATGACAGCCCACCATGGGTTATTCAGCCCACAGTGAGGCTGTGGCATGTATGGGGTGCATGCAGCTGCCATTCTGAATATGCAACCCCTGCTCGGGGGGTTGTAGTGTTGTATGAACCCAGCGGTGTGGGTTATGTGAGGGTTAAACAACCTCGCATAACCCACGCTTGCTGGGTTTGCACAACACGACAACCCTCAAGTGGGGGTTGCATATGCAACCTGGTGTCTGTGGACGCTGTAGCCCATCATGGCTCAAATTACCCATGGCAAGCCATGGTGCGTTGTCCGAAGCTTGTCAGTGTAGTGAAAGGACTGGTGTCTATTTTGCATGTTCTAGGTATCTGGGACTGTGGTGGACAGAATGATTTGCCCTTGCAAACAACCCTGCAGCTAGTTTTTGCAGTCCCAGCTGGCCAGGAAAAACAAAGAGAGAGAGGTTTATTGAGCTCCTGGTGGACATGTTTGGCTGGTGTAAATGGCTGGTAGGCTGTGTTTGGCTTGGTGTATTACAAATTATGCAAGCCTATTCTAATATAATACTTTTAGGTAAATGATTATTGTTTTCTTCAGAAAAATGGTAACATATACGTTGGATCACAGTATGGATATGTATTAATCTAATTGGTTTCCTTATTTTACTGGAGGAGATGTAGTCAATGAAAACCATACTGTTGATGGCCAAATTGACTTCTGCAATACATGTATGACTAGGGTCAATGATGTGGTGACTTCCACATGTTGTCTCCTATTACACTGACATCAACTGGCTCCCTGGGTTAGTGGAGAGCGGAAGAAAACTGAGGATATAGCTAAAGTGCAGGTGGACAGTGCAATCTTGGTGAGCTATTTGGGGTGGTTAAAGGACTATTAGACCCTTCCTGACTTGCACATCTGATTAGACCATCTGTGTATTTTGATGGAGGTGGCCTGCCTAAGGGTGACTCCTTGACTTTCTTCACGATAACACCAGAACGTTGAGTGACTTCTGTTCTACCTCATGAGACTTGACCAGTCCACAATGTTATCACCTTGTCCACAATACAATTTAACACCTAAGTAAAGCCACCAGGAGAGATAATCTGAGGACTGAAAGAACACTGTCATTCATCAGCTGAGGACACCCAGCACTAATTTACCTTTACATCAGATCCAGGTGCACCAATGTGGGGCCTGTGTAAGTGTTTGGAGGTAGTAATAGACTGGAAGGGGATGAGTGAGCTGAAATCAAGTCCAGACAAAGTCAAAAGGTTTTTCATGACTGGGAGATCATGGCTGTGTACCTAGGATGACTGGGAGTACATGCTCGCTGACAGGTAAGGCCCACCACCTAGGGCTGCTCCTGGCTCAGACACTACTTTTAGACAGATGGCTGCAGTGGCTGGGAGGCAGCACTTTTTATTACTTGCATTTAACACACTGGCTGCTTTATTTGCAAAACACTGTTCTGGTGGTCACCATACAGGCTTTGGTAACCTTGAGGATTCGGTGCTGTAATGTGGTCCAACTTAATGTCCTGCTGCACATGCCATCCATCAGCAAAATTAATCTTCTGGGGCATGTCTTAGTAGTAGTGCTCCTGCTGTGGAATGCTCACCCCAGGGGAGTGACTGGAATTCAGCCAACCCCCTTTATCTAAGATGATTAAAAGCATTTTTATTTAGACAGCATCTGACCTATTTTCTGATGGTTTGGCTATTGTAAGTATAGATTGATTTTATTGTATTTGTTATATACAGTCATGCCTTGGATTGAGAGCATAATTCGTTCCGGAAACGTGCTTGTAATCCAAAACACTCTTATATCAAAACGAAATCCCCCCAAAAAAATTTGTATAGAGATTTTTAATTTAAGCCGTACTACAGTACTTGTATTGCAAGATGTCGCTTGTATATCAAGTAAAAAAAAATTAAATAAATATTTAAAAATTTGCTTGTCTTGCAAAACGCTCTCAAACCAAGTTACTTGCAATCCAAGGTATTACAGTAGTGGCCTTTTTGTGTGTGCTTTCATTGCTTTTTAAAACTGTTTTTTGTTTCCATTTTGTGAAATGAAAGTTGGGGAATAAATAAACACATGCTTTCAAAATAGCCACCTCCTTGCTGAATGTTGGCTACTCATATTTAATGCCCTTTTTATCCAATAAATATAACATTGCTAACCCTTTACAACTTAATAATATTAATATCATTTTTGTGAGTGTAGATGAGAGATCTGAAAAGAATTATATTAATCCCCCCCAGGTCATGTTTGTGAGTTGGCTATATATTTGCACAAACAAGAGAGGACAAATAAAACTGCTTTATTTATTTCTTTGGGGAAACATTGGGTCCCTGCTAATTTCGTTTTATTACTGACACTTTTTGTTCTTTCACTGTATCAAAGAGCAGAAATGTATTTTTGCTCACCAGGGCCATCTACCCCTGTGATAGATCCTTTCAGTTATTTACTTCCCATTGTGGAGAACTTCATGATGTGCACAAGTTCATTTCCTTCAGGTCCCTCAGGGGGCAGATGCAGCTACATGCTCATTCTGTAATGTAAACAGGCATTTAATTACACATTTTATACAATAAAATCTCCACATCTCAAACTTCCAGGTCAAGGCACAGGTATGGCATTCAGTTCAAACACTTCATAGTGTAGGAGGGCACATAGAAGGGCTTATACAATCAAAAGCTGCAATCTTGCATGTGTATCTGAAGGCAGGAATCCAGTAAAAGGCTACAGTTCTGTACAGACTTACCTAGAAGTAAACTCTACTAAAATCAACAGCATTTATTTCAATTGAATGAAGTTGTTATTATCAGCACAATTCCATGTATGTTTACTCAGAAGTGATCCCATTATATTCAATGGGACTATTCCCTGGTAAGGGCACAATCCTATGGGTTGTGCCCTTGTTAGACAGAGACTTCTGTGAATCCAATGTCCTACTGAACTTCTCCCAGCAGGGCAGGAGGAGGATGGAGGCCATTTTCACCTCTTCTTAAGGCCTGCTTTTAGCTACACTCAAATGTTACCTTTTTGGAGCATTTTCAGTGAATACTTCTTATAATTCCTAATTACTAGAAATATAGGTGCTTTTGAAGAATAACCATGAGGTCTGAAATGGGTTAGGTGGGCAGCAATTCCCCATGGTATCCATTTTTTTTCCAGTGAAGTGTATACCTTTTTTGCCTCTGAAAACCAAAAACAAAGCATCTATATTTTCGGTATTTATCTGTGAGAGGCTAGGGGCAGAGCAAGAATGGCTTGAGGACACAGCCAATCCCTAGGTTATTGCTGGCCAAGTGCCTGAGCCCTGTACCGATTTTGGATGAGGCAGGGGAGAGGTGCTACTTTTATCTTCAGTCTTCACTGTGTGACTTCATAGGTTCCAATGTTTAGTCTAATTTTCCTTGGATCCAAAAGGGATGGAAATATTCTTGTAACAGCCCCAGGGGCCTGACACTAGAATTTTGAGACGATCTGTGCACCCATTCTATGGGGTTTCCTTCTGCTTCTGTTTTGAGCAGCTGCCTTCTTCTCCCTCCCTCCCATCCTCTGGTGTCTTCCCTTCTGTTGTCTGCTGCAGTGAAGGGCTTTGTCTCTTCCAAACCCACCTCCATACCACCCTCCTTCCAGTTTCTCCCCACCACACTCCACAAGAGTGTTACCTTTTTGGAGCATTTTCAGTGAATACTTCTTATAATTCCTAATTACTAGAAATATAGGTGCTTTTGAAGAATAATCATGAGGTCTGAAATGGGTTAGGTGGGCAGCAATTCCCCATGGTATCCATTTTTTTACATCCTCTTTGATGGATGCTGGAGGCCCATGGAATGGCACTGAAACAATTCTGGCCCAGCCGTGTAAATAACTGGCCACAGAGCCACAAGGTGGTTACCAGAAGTGCAGCTCCTAGTTTTACCCTTTCTGCCTTGTATGTTTTCTTTCAGTATGTATATGAACTAATGGTACCTAGTGATGGTACATTTATATTCTGAATCTGGTGTGACTTAGCCACTACCGCTTTGAGATATTTTTTAGATATGGTAAGCCATATATATATAAGTCAGTTAAATAAAATAAATATGCTACACCAACTCTCATCTGGTGACCACCCCTTATATCAGTGAACTTCATGTGATAATTTCTGGGGCCTAAATGGGGGTGAGAAGAACAGGGTAGTGTATCTCCTACATATGGTAGTGACCTCCTAACTCTGGGAGAAAAATTATGGGAGCTCAGAATGACCCCTTTCATTTATCTAGAAACCCAGGCAAATGGCTTGGGGAAAGGGTTGCCCCTGTGTGCTTCCCTCATGCTATCAGGGAACATCCCCAGCAGCAGCACAGTACACAAGCCTTTGGACAGTAGAGAGCGGGAGAATTGTGTTGACTGTGTGGGAAAGTGAGTGCAGCTTGCTTTTCTTTCACCAGACCTGGCACTTCTGGTCTAAAAGTTGAACTGGTTGCCATGCTATCCAGATTTAGGATTTCAGTTCACCATCGTGACGCAAAGGGTCGGAGCAATGCCACTCTACATCCATAGAGAATCATGGACAATGGCAACTTTCAATATTTACCAAATGTTCTGGCTGTTTGAGACTCTAATATTTACTTATCTCTATGCAGAGAACACAAGATGCCACCAGGCTGGACATTTCTGAGTCTTGCCACTTGCCATTTCTCTGCATTTCCCTTTGCCACTGAAAGGAGAGGGAAATGTGGGCTTCAAGTAAGGTTTGTCCAGCAGCACTGAAGATCCCAAAAGTCATTTTGCCACAGAAAGGACTTGGGGATGGGTGTGTGTGTGTTATTTGGTTTCGGTGGAATGTCCCTTTACAAGCCAATCTTTTGACAGGTAAGTTTAGAGTGGTTACGAAGATGGATCCTGCCACAAAGTAATTTTTTGATTTGCTGGCTAGATCAGAAGCACTGCACACTTACAGAACTACCACTTGTGTTATCAGGATTTTCACAAGGGTTTTTGTTAAGTTCTGTGTGTCTGTGCTGAGCTGGGCTGAAGGGAGGGAGGGATCCTTAGCAGAAAGGGCTTAGAAGAACTCCCCAGCTGGGCAGATAAGGGTGAGCCAGGAGGTTGATCCTGGCTGGTGGAGGCCTATCAATAATTATTTTTCTGGGTAACCATTGTAAAGAAGGGGCCCACCAGCAGGGAAAGTCATCCCCTCTTCTAGTCCATAACAAGGGCATTGTGCTCTAGCTCCAGTATTCAAGAACCTGGTCCAGCACAGAACAGCACACTCTGCACATTGTTCTATTAAAGACAAATGTTTGCAGTAATAAGGACCCACCATCATCTTAGGGATTATACCTTCCAGGGCTGCATGGCAAATTAGGTTTGCTAGGTGATAATTGATTTGCTGAAAGAAGGACACAAGTGATTGAACAGTACATATTGGCAAGCAATGTTGAGTTGTAAGATGGAATAGGAGGAAAAGATAGGGAGCAAGAATCTATGAAATGCTAACCTCTATTGCAACTAACCTTTATTTTTTCTTGACCCAGCTCCAGCATGGAAGTGAAAGGTGGATAAGGACAGCAGTATGAAACCAAGGCTGCAATCCTATGTACGCTTATCTGAAAGAAAGCTTTACTGAACAGTGGGGAGCTTACTCTGAGAAAACATGCATGGGAGTAGACTGTAACTGTTTCTGTTTTCCATTCAAACCATATCTAAACTTTCTGGCCCTCTACCATACTGTGAGTAAAGTCCTATTCTGCCTTGGGGTGGAAGGAGAGTGACTTGCCAGTGAGTTCATAGCTGAGCTGATGTTTGTGCTTCGTTTTTTCCAGCTTTGGGTGTAACACTGCATCCACTAAACCAGGGTTAGGCAACACATGCCCCATAGGGTGCATTCAGCCCACAGTGGCTATTTCTGTGGGGCACCTCCCCTTACTGCCATATTTGCTACAGCGGCAAAAAATGCAGCAATTTTGCAAGAAAAGAAGGTACTCCTCACATGCCTTGTTTTCTTGTGAAATTGCTTTGTTTTTTTGCCACTGCTTCAGTGGCAAATTTAGTGGCAATTGTGGCAGAGGTGGGGTGTGAATTCCAAGGGGGAATGCAGCCCCCTGGCCCCGGAAGTTCCCCACCCCTGCACTAAATGCTGCTGTTTCTCAAATTACAAATACATATTTTGTGTGTGTGTGTGTGTATGAAAACATATTTGACTTTTCCTCTAATACCTTACATATTAAGATTATTTCCTTAGGTATATTGGGAGTGAGGGGAGGGACTTCTATCCAGTCTAGGTATCATAAATTTAAATTCGTATCTCGCAAAAAGCTAGATTTACACAGTGTAAGCTGAAAGGGCTGAATGTGGCAATCCATTTTCTCTCCCAAATGTTGAGCCAGCAGCAGTTAGTCACAAATCACTATACACCCCTTGGGATGAAAAAGAAAGTTTCATTACATTCAGAAATTGAAGATCAGATTGTAAACTCACACTGTACCTCCACAGCGTATTCTTGGTATCTGCTACATCTGTGCACAGTTACTAGTGAGTAAATGAACTGAGTGGGACTTACTTTTGAGTAAACATGCATATGGTCAATTTGCACATCAGTTCAAGTCTACTATTATAGCTGGCCTTCATTTTTGTATTTGATTTGCCTTTCTTTAGGGCTGCTTCCAGATGAAAGATCCTGTCTCATGGTGGTGATTTTGCTTTCTTCTGTAGCTTTAACTAGCACTGACCATTTGCTGTGATAGACCCATTCATACATTTTGAGAGTATATTCTAACACAGCTTTGAGTGAGTACATAACTTCAAAATTAAAACAAAAAGAAATATTGGAGAAAAATATTGGTGGGTGATTCAGAATGGCACGGGGAGCAGCATGATCCGTCATTTTCATGGCACAGGCAACATCCACGCCATGGGGGCATGTAGCACTCAGGATTACTGATCACTGGCTGGGAATTGCGGTTTTTCAGGAACTTGTGTTGAGCGTACAAAGCTGAGGTCTTTTCCAGCTTGGCTGCCAGAGATCCTCTTAACTGCAGGCGCTAGGAATGGAACTTGGGACCTTGTGATTCTAGCATGTACTTTTCTACTGAGTTGGAGCCTTTCCCTGGTTTTGCTATAGATTTATTTATTTATTATATTTATACCCCACCTTTTTTCCTGCAAGGAACCCAAGGCTGCTTACATAATCCTCCTCTTCCTCTCCATTTTATCCTCACAACAACCCTGTGAGGTAGGTTAGGCTGAGAGACAGTGACTGGCCCAAAGTCACCCAGTGAGTTTCATGGCCAAGCAGGGACTAGAACCCAGATCTCCCGAGTCCCAGTTGGGCCTGTATTACCTGGCTGGTTTAACCAAACACATCTACAGTTATTCTGTTGCAAATGAAATGTCTGGAAAAGCCCTAAACTGCAACCTTTAGTCATACACCCCTGAACTGAAAACGAAATCCCCTTGGCTACATTGACCTCATACACTCACAGCCATGACTCTTGCAACACATGCACACAAGGTTGCCTGAATCTACTGGGGGAGGGGGGCTCTGACCAACTGGAAATTATAGCTTTATTAGTATCCATCTCTTAGACTTTGCACAGTGTATCAGCCATTAATCTGTAGACAACAAATGATTACATGCTGTTCCTGTTTCTTGTCTTCCTTTCATCAAGCCGCTAAATCATAAGGAAAGATGAAAATAGATTCATCACTGTCCTGGTATTAATTTTCCACATGAGTAACTGCTGTGGTTGTCACAGAGCCTTTACCAATCACCAATTGTAGGGGAGGTGTCCGAGTGACAACCTATTAATGGTTTGGCCACCATACAGAAAGATTTGCCTGATGCCTACAGGGAGTCATTGGAAACAAGACCACCTATTTAGACGCTTACATATTCTTGCAAATTAAATTCCTTCTTTACAAACAGTGTACTTATGCTTGTAGACCTTGATTAAACCTTCTAGGCTTTGCCTTACTTCTTTGGCTGCAAGGCATCTATTTGTCTGTTTTTTCCCATGGTTTTCTTCAAATTAAAAATAACTTTCGGACTGGACTTTCTAACCCTAATAGCACTGGCTATGATTTCCTCTTGTCATACATTCTATGCTACAGATTCCTTGTACAAAAATGAGAACTTTGATACTCCCAGAGAATGTGAACCTGAACTATTGTTTAATATGTGTGTGTTTAATTTTCCTGAGCATTGTAGGATTGCTCTGGGGCTATTTCCCAGATTAGCACAATTAATGCAATTTTTAAGGTAAAAGAAAGCAGGAATTGGAAGTGGGAGCACTGAATCAAATCATTTTAAAACCTGAACCATAAAAATAAACATAAAAGATTGCGTAAAATACCATGAACCACAACTCCCCCTAACACAACACACAACCTAACTCCACATCAGCATTTTCAGAAGGGGAATTTATTACATGTTTGGACAATGCTTTTGCTGAGATGCAGGCTCCAAGGGTAAATAATTCCATAACTGTGGCCCAGTGACCAAGGATTCACAATTCATTGTGAATGAATTATTAATCCTCCCTTGCCCCTAACCTGCATCTACTGGAATGAATACACACACACACTCTGAACATTTCGTTTGCTGAAACCATGGTGGTGTCAGGACACACTGACCCAGTTTGCATGACATGGCTAGTTATGGTGGGTTACCCATGATGAACTGCGGCATGTGCTGGGTGTGTGTGGCTGCCATTTTGAATATACAACCCCTGATTGGGGTTATCAGGTTGTGCTGTGTCATGCAAACCTGACCACTGTGGGTTATTTGAGGGTTAAACAACCCTCACATAACCCGTGATTAGTAGTAGGGTTATGTGAGGGTTGTTTAACCCTTGAATAATCCACAGTGGCCAGGTTTGCATGACATGGCACAACCCTTGATCAGGGGTTGGACATTCAAAATGGTGGCTGCATGCGCCCAACATGCACCATGGCTCATTGTGGGTTAAATAATCCACAATGGCATGGCTGTGTTGTGTGAACCGGCCCATTGTATTCCTTCAGACCAAACTAGTTTTATTTCATAGATTTCATAGATCATAGAGTTGGAAGGAGCTATCGAGTCCAACCCCCTGCTCAATGCAGGAAACTAGAGGAGGGGTCTCCCATCCAAGTAATAACCAGGCTTGACCCTGCTTAGCTTTCCACGCTCAGACAAGCTGAGCCAGCATAAGCCACAGGCCTGTATGTGATATGTGATGGTGACAGTAAGAGCCACTTTGTGATTGGGAAAAAAAGCATGTATCCTTCCAACATCTTCTTATTGTACTTTTTCTTGCTCTCAGATAAGTAGTCAGAAAGAAATCTGCTCTTCCTCCAATTTGAAGGTAGTAATAATGGGACATAAAAGAGAAGGCAGATTCTTAGTTATGCGGAGTCAAAGCCATTTTGGTAGTTATATAATTCAACCCCAAACGGTATCAGGAGACCGCCCTCTCCTCTTTTTATTACTGCTTCTAGAATAGGAATTTAAATACTCTCACTGACAAGACCAAAGGATGAAGCTTGGCAGTGGCACCAGCATTTGTTTAGGTGTTTAAAGCAATATTAGAAAGGGCCTTCAGGGTCCCAAAGGCTTAACATAGATTTTCAATGAAATGTAGTGAGAGAATTACAATAAAGATGGATAATACCAGAATCTTTGCCAATACCACAGTCAGACATGGGAGGAAATTGAAAAATGCGGATAGCACTACTGTGGAATGAGTGCTGAGATGTTGTGATCATGGATGAAGGATTGTGGTTGTTGTTAGAGATCCTTCTGGGAAGAGGCTGGGCACACATTCTTTCCTCCTTCAACATGCTCAGGCAGCAGCAATACTACCATTCATATAGGTCTCTTCCCATTTCAAGATATATAAGCCCTG
This sequence comes from Shinisaurus crocodilurus, assembly GCA_021292165.1. Taxonomy (NCBI): domain Eukaryota; kingdom Metazoa; phylum Chordata; class Lepidosauria; order Squamata; family Shinisauridae; genus Shinisaurus; species Shinisaurus crocodilurus. The sequence continues at coordinate 117,223,612 of CM037876.1, read as the reverse complement.
TGTTGCTGACTGTTATCTCAGTTTTCAAGGAAGATGCTGTATTTCATGTCCCCTTGAAAATGGGTTCAAGCTGGAATTCATCCTTGAAATGCATAATGTTATCCTGAATGTGCATACCAGCTTCTCTTGATATTCAAGGCAGATTTCCCATTATGTTGTCATTTACGTACATCTTTCCACTGAATATCACCTTACTTTAGGTAAAGCATGTTCATTTCAAGAACCCTGTGAAAGAAGTTTCAGTTCAGCAACCCAGCACTTTATTATTCATGAACTTCTGCCTCCTCACTCTCAATTTTGTTGCTGCTTGCCTGAAAGACAAGACCAAAATGTTACTGCTCCTTGGCCATAGCCAACTGACTGAGAGTGATTAAAGTGAAAATGATGAAAATATTGCAGCAAGTTATTTCCATGAATCTCTCTTTCTTGTGTGTTTTGTGCAGACAGCTTTTTAAAATCCCTGTTTATTTGCAACAGCTGCCAAATGCCATTTAAAAACAAAACAAAACAATTTCATTCTAAGCATGGTATAAAGATTATAACATGGTCCACAGCTGCTGCCACTGGAGAGTAGGATGCATTTCTGCACTGTCTCTTTGCAGCATAAAGGCACAGAGATCCATTTTCAATGGCTCCTGCAGGGTTTCCTTGACTAGTAATGAAAATTTACACAATGGCTGAGGTCACACAGTATGACAAGCCACACTCAAATGTGAGTATGGGTTGGGTCTGGGTTGTCATTGAACTGTGGGTTGTTGAAATGTGGGTTGTTTTGTTGTGTGAACCCAGCTGCACTAGCAAACCATGATTTTTTTCACCACAAACAAACCATGAAGAGAACCCATGGTCTGTTGTTGGTTTGTGAACTGTGAGTTGTTCGTGGTTAACAAACAATGGTTTGTTAGTGTGGCTGGGTTCACACAACACAACAACTCATGGTTCAACAACAACCCACACTCAGTCCATACTCAACCCCTTGAGTGTGGGTTGTTGTGTGAACCCAGTCAATTTTAGCAACTTATATTCAGGGGACTGGGAATAAAAAATAGAATCTGTGTTGGTACTTAATTCTAGGAGATTTTCAGTTTTATATACAGTACATATGTAAGTCAACATATGTACTGTATATAAACCTGAGATTCTCCATAATACTCCATGCATTTAGTGAAGTGAAACTTATTATGCCAGAATAAATTTGTTAGTCTTTAAGGAGCCTCAAGACACATTGTTGTTTTTGCTGCAATAGACTAACATGGCTACCCTCTGGAAATTGTTTGAATTCAGATTGTGCCTGGGTACAGGTTCAGTACAGCACAATCTCTGGGTGCTTGAAAATGAGGCTTTTATTATGTCATCACCTTGCCCATTCACTGAATTTTATGGAGTGGGGTCCAGATGATGTCTCCCACTTGTAGCCCTTGTGTTTTCTCAGCACTCCTTCCAGCTCTTTTCTTACTGCAGAAAATCCATTAAGAAGACAAAGATGGAAGAGCTGCACAATGTCTTTGGATTGTTAGTGCTGCCTAGGACCCCTACATCTGGAAGCCCCCTCTGTGGCACCTACCGGTAGTTCCTTTCCAATTGCACTTAGTGATCTCTCCTCTTCTCTCTAGTTAACATTTAAACTTTCCCCCTTAGGTTTTGCAAAATGGGTGTGATTATGCATGTTCCAAAATAAGCAAAGCATGCAGATTATATTTATGCACATTTGCCCAGATTACATTCCAACATAAAAAAAGGAGGAGGAGGAGGAGGAGGGGATCATTGATTCTGACTTTGCAGGCTCTACATGTGTGATTTTGATACTTGCAACTAAAAGGATTTTTCTCATCATTTCTGTCATGATCTATACGCAGAAGGAGTTGCAGGCAAGTAAAAGGGTTTGGTGTTCAAGCGTTTGTTATACTGGTGGGTAAAATAAATATATTCTAGAAAGTTAAGTATCTTTCTTTTTATACAGAAAGAATTTGGTCTACTGAGCTTTACTTGATTGATAAGAAGCTGATATAAGCTATGTACTACTTACTTTCACAGAAAATACTATCAAGTAGTGGTGAGTGAGTGATATTTTTTTCCGGGGGATATTAATAGGTTCTTTCAAAACATGTTAGTAAGGAGTTGGTTTCAAATTGTTTTGTAACTATTTACAGATTTCTTAAGAAAATATTGTATCTGAAGAAGTCGCCAGTTGCGACGAAACAGGAGATAATACCGGATCCCTGTTATGACTTCGCTAGCCATTTCTAAACAATTTTCATCATGACAACGACGCTAGCTATTTCTACAATATTTCTTCTCTTTGTATTCCTATCTGTTAAAGTTGTATTTTTCAATTGTATTGCCATCCTGTGATGCCATTAATGTTTGGCTACTAGTATATTTCATATGTATTCTGTTCATGTTTTTATGTGCTACACTGTTTTGTAAATATAATCACATTTGTTGACTTTCCCATTACTGTATTTTCTTAGCAGTTGGGTGCACACCGCACCTTGGTTTTCTAAAGGTTAAACGACTATACACAAAGGTGCAAGTCTTAGCTTGGAGAAATGAAGTTTATGAGACTTCATAAAGTACAGATAACACAATGGTATAACACCAAGGAGTGTAGTGCAGTGTAGTGGAAAAAGCCAGAAGACCATTGTGATCTCGAGGAGACAGTGGTGTATGACCATTGTTGTACCTGTGTCTGGGTCTCTGTTGTATGAACATACCTGCTCTTTGTGTCTTTGGTAGGCCTGAATTTCACCACTCTTTTGTTAGTGTATAGAAAAAAATAGGTTTGCTATAATGTTTATTTTTTATTATGTTTTGATATGTTTTGCAGCAGCTTTTGTGCTGCTTATTTAAAAACTTTTTATATAAGGTAAAACATAGCTGTTTATGTTTATAAATGTATTTTTGTTTGCAGTTTTAATAAGTTTTTAAAAAGCTAACTATAAAATAAAAAGTTATATAATGTATACAAGTTAATAACGTAGCTAAGCGTAGTGGTGAGAGTGTTGGATTGGGACTCGGGAGATCCGGGTTCTAGTCCCCGCTCGGCCATGAAACTCACTGGGTGACTTTGGGCCAGTCACTGCCCCTCAGCCTAACCTACCTCACAGGGTTGTTGTGAGGATAAAATGGAGAGGAGAAGAATTATGTAGGCCGCCTTGGGTTCCTTGCAGGACAAAAGGCGGGGTATAAATATAATAAATAAATAAAATAAAAATGTATCATGCTTATATAATTCTGAGCTGCACATGCTTGCACTTGCTTTTTGCTAAGCTAAATATACCTCCAAAGCTTTATACTTTGCACATAAACTCTATATATAAAATATAAAATAACCTATAGTAATACTTTGTAATAAGTTAATAAAAAAGTTAAAATAGAACCGTTTTAGCTACAAAATATTTCCTAAATCCTAAATAAAATACTACTTTAAAAACCCCTAAAGCTAACTACTATATATATATATATATATATATATAAACTCTGCTACTATGTATAAACAACCAAAACTTCATTTAACTTGCTAACACACAAACCACTTTTTCACTCCAACCCCAACATCTTTATGCTGTCTCATAGTATTTAGTGTGTAATGCCAGTGAGCACAGGATGTTTAGAGTTTTTTATGAGAACGTTTCCAATTAAAGTCAATTTTTGGACAGGCTTAAGCTTGGCAAGGATGTTGGCTGACGATTAGAAGCACTTCAGTTATCAATGGGCCGGACTCCCAATGGCACATCATCAGAAGGAACTTGGTTATCAGCTGGCCAGATTTCAATGTCTTAGGTGAGTGGAAGTTCATCATCTGGAGGGGTGTGGATAACCTGGAAACTGAGTGCCTCCAGTTGGTTTCATGGTCAACCTGAAAAGGATTAGAATCCTAGAATCATAGAAAAGTAGAGTTGGAAGGGGCCTACAAGGCCATCGAGTCCAACCCCTTGCTCAATGCAGGAATCCAGGTCAAAGCATCCCCGACAGATGGCTGTCCAGCCGCACCTTGAATGCCTCCAGAGTTGGAGAGCACACCACCTCCCTAGGTAGTTGGTTCCATTGTCTTATTGCTCTGACAGTCAGGAAATTTTTCCTGATGTTTAGGTGGAATCTGAGTTCCTGTAACTTGAGCCCATTATTCCGTGTCCTGCAAACTGGGAAGATTGAGAAGAGATCCTGGCCCTCCTCTGTGTGACAACCCTTTAAGTACTGGAAGAGTGCGATCATATCTCCCCTCAGTCTCCTCTTCTGAAGGCTAAACATGCCCAGTTCTTTCAGTCTCTCCTCATAGGGCCTTGTTTCCAGTCCCTTTATCATCCTTGTTGCCCTCCTCTGAACCCTCTCCAGTTTGTCTATGTCATTCTTAAAGTGTGGTGCCCAGAACTGGACACAGTACTCAAGATGAGGCCTAACCAGTGCTGAGTAAAGGGGAATTATCACTTCACGCGATTTGGAAGCTATACTTCTATTAATGCAGCCCAAAATAGCATTTACTTTCTTTGCAGCCACATTGCATTGCTGGCTCATATTCAGCTTGCGAATTACAACAATTCCAAGATCCTTCTCACTTGTAGTATTGTTGAGCCAAGTGTCCCCCATTCTGTAACTCTGCATTTGGTTTCCTTTCCCTAGGTGCAGCACTTGGCATTTATCCCTATTAAATTTCATTCTGTTGTTTTCGGCCCAGCACTCCAGCCTATCGAGGTCACTTTGAATTTTGTTTCTGTCTTCCAGAGTATTAGCTGTTCCACCCAACTTTGTGTCATCTGCAAATTTGATAAGCATTCCCTGTGCCTCCTCATCCAACTCATTAATAAAAATGTTGAAGAGCACTGGGCCCAGGACCGAGCCCTGTGGTACCCCGCTCGTTACCTCTCCCCAGTCTGAGAAGGAACCATTGATAAGCACTCTTTGAGTCCGATTCTGTAGGCAATTGTGGATCCACCTGATAGTTGTTCCATCTAGCCCACTTTTAGCTAGCTTGCTAATCAGGATATCATGAGGCACTTTGTCGAAAGCTTTGCTGAAGTCCAGATATAGTATGTCCACAGCATTCCCACAGTCCACAAGGGAGGTTACCCAATCAAAAAATGAGATCAGATTAGTCTGGCAGGATTTTTTCTTGACAAATCCATGCTGGCTTCTAGTAATCACTGCATTCTTTTCAAGGTGCTTGCAGACTGACTGGTAGCCTGTGCCCACAATATTTTCCCAATTATTTGTGACCAACAAAGATGTTTAATCCTTTGGGGTCTCCTTACTCTGAAGCCAGATAATTATAACCACTTATGCTCCATTTCTTTTCCTTAGCTCCTCTAGAGGCCATGCTGGGAGTGATAAGACTTTTTTCTCTCTAAACATGCATAGGAGCGTGCGCTAAATCTACCAGTTTTGCATCTGTACCCAATCATTTTCACCAGTACTTGTGTTTCCCTGGATGTATAGCCTCCCAATCCCCTATCTTGCTGTTTCCTTTTCCTTTTTTTTTTTTTCTCTTGGGGAAAATGCTAATTTCCCCAAACTCCATCTTTCTCTATTCCCATGTTATACCTCTTAGAACTAGTATACTGGTCCATGTGCAAGGGGGTTGTTATACTAACCAAGTTGTTTTTCCTCTTGTAATGCATGTGTATATTTGTGTTCAGAATAAAGTCTGTAAAAACCCCTAGTACAGTGTGCTCCAACCTTGGGTCCCCAGATGTTTTGGGCCTACAACTCCCAGCATGCCCCAGCCAGCATAGTTGGCTGGGACATGCTGGGAGTTGTTGGCCAAAAACATCCGGGGATCCAAGGTTGGAGAATACTGAGGGTAAGTGTATACAGATGATAATAAAAATCAAGCCAGACAAATTGTTTCCCCAAAAGGATGTGTAAATAGAATCATTTCACTGTACTCAATAGGCTTATGTAAGCAGGCCTGTATGATATTTGGATCTGGAACAACAATCAAAATGTAGAAAATATAAAACAATAGCACTATTTCCATGTCAGATTTTTCAAACGTTTTCTAGAGGGGCAGTTGTTGTGGTCAATAAACAACAAAAGAGTCGTGTGTCCACTTAAATCAGGGGTCAGTAACATGGCACCCAAGGGTGTCCTGGTGCCTGCCAAAACCCCTGAGTGTGTCCACGATCAGCTAACTTTTTCCTACCTCTGTTAAAGTCAATGGATCAAGATCTCACCATTGACTTTAACAGAGTTGGGGAAAAGGGTGCCCTGCTGAAAAATGGCTTAGAGGGGCAGGATCCTTGGCAGTGAGTGGGCTTCCCCCAAGCCATATTTTTTGGCAGGGGACTCTTTCTCCCACCTTGTCAATGGAGCAATCTTAATATAGGTGGGGACATATTCTCCAGCAAAAAAGAAAAAAATGGCATAAGGGGAAGCCCATCCCACCCCCCTGCCATGGATCCTTGGGACAACAGGGTCTTTGGTAGTGGGTAGGCTTCCTAGCTGTTTGTTTGTTTGTTTGTTTTTGGCAGGGAACCCTTTTTCCCACCTCTGTTCAAATCAATGGAGCTATCTCACTCCATTGACTTGAATACAGGTGGGAACAAAAGGCAAGAAAAGTGAGAATCTAGAGTGGGCGGGCGATTGAGGAATCCAAAGAGCGGGAGCCAAAACAGTGAGAACCCAGAGAATGGGAGTGCTCCAAACATTTTACTCCCCACAGCAATTTATGTTTATCTACTATATAAATGTGAAAGTTTGTCCATACGTACGTACGTATGTCCGTACGGGCGTTTGCGTGCGTCGCATAGGCTCCTACACGGTTGGACAGATCCGCCCCAAACTTGGCAAGCATACTCTCCATCACCCAAGGGCAAAGACTGGCAGGATCAAATCTCCGAAAAATCCCTTGCTGTACAGCCCAAAATAGATGAGAGCCAATGGCGTCACTTGGAATGTTCGCAGAGGGGCCATTCAGGAGCGGTTATGCAAATCGGTCCACTGACATATAGAATGTTGGTATGAACTGCCGCCACAGGGGCCCAATCAGGAGCGGATATGCAAATCTCCCCTGAGTCAAAACAGAATGTTCATATCAACATTCTGTTCCTGACTCCCAGCTGAGCAGGAGCACAGGAGAGAGGCTGTGATAAGGCAAGCAGGCTCCCAGAGAGCGAGCGAACAGGGAGAGCAAACAGGAGTTTAGCAGCGGAGTAGAACAACAACAAGTGCTGCAACAACAAGTGCTGCTGTACTACAACAACAAGTGCTGCTGTACTGCTGTACTACAACAGCAAGTGCTGCAAGGGAAGGGTGTGGCCTGAGAGCTCATTCTGTTGAGCAGAAGCACAGGAAAGGCTACCTACTGATTGCAACTAACTGGGGCTGATTGCAGGGCGAGGCCTGAGAGCTTAAAGGGAAGGGCAAGGCCTGGGAGCTCATTCTGTTCCTGACTCCCAGCTGAGCAGGAGCACAGGAGAGAGGCTCCAGCTGTTTTCGGGGCTGTGATAAGGCAAGCAGGCTCCCAAAGAGTGAGCAAACAGAGCGAGCGCACAGGGAGAGCAAACAGGGGAGGTCAAGGGGAGGTCCCTAAGAAATTTTCTAGACTGTTTGTTTGTGTTGTTCGAGTACCACACACTTATAGGCCAGGGGGACTCTGTTGTTGACATTCAGGACAAGGCACCGGCCGTTCCAATACAAAAAGAAAGGCAGAAACATAAAGGGAACAGAGAACTATGGACGGAAAGGAATCTGCAGTGGTGGTGACCTGCAATGTGTGTGCAATGTTTGTTTTCCTGCCGGAGATCAACATGGCCTACACGTGCAACAAGTGCAAGCTGGTCACGCTGTTGGAAGAAAAGGTCAGAGGACTGGAGCAGCAAGTGTCCACCCTCGGGAATATAAGAGAAAGTGAAGAGTTCTGAGACAGAACGATGGATTTACAGCAGCAAAGCATAGTACAGGAGCCAGAAGGGCAACGGCAGGATGAGGCAGAGTCGGAGAATGCTGAGGCAAGGGAAAATAACGTAGGGGGAACTCCCTGGAAAAGGGTGACTGTTAGGAGCAAAAGAACTAGAAGACATTCTGCGCCTGTGGAAGCAGTGGAGCTATGGAACCGCTTCCAGGTACTTGAGGACGAGAGCAGAGGACAGCCTGCAGAGGACGAATTACCGGGCACCCAACGTGACAGCAAGCAAGAGGCTGAAGGTCAGTCAAGTGGAGGCAATCAAACCAAGGCCTACAGCAAGAGAAAGAGAAGAGTACTAGTATTGGGAGACTCCCTACTGCGGGGGATCAAAGCCAAAGTATGTCACGAAGACCCATGGACTCGCCAGGTGTGCTGTCTCCCCGGGGCACGGATTAAGGATGTGACGGAGCAGCTGCCGAGGCTCATACAGCCCACCGACACATACACCTTTCTTCTCATTCACGTGGGTACAAATGACACTGCCAAGTGGAGTTACAAAGAAATCACGGCAGACTTTGAAGAGTTGGGAAGGGAACTCAAGAACTTTGGGGCCCAGATAGTTTTCTCATCCATCCTTCCAGTACTTGGATGGCATAGGTACATGTGGTATGATAAAGTTAAAGTGAATGCAGAATTTAATAATCACTGTGTTAGACGTGCCATTTTGAAAATTTGGAATAAATATAAACCTAGGTATTGTCAGAGAGTACCACTGTGGTTATCAGCACAAAAAGCCCATCATAGAAGAGAAATGTTAAGTAAATACAATTGGTTGACATATCGTGATTTGTTGGAATTCTCCCAAGATGAATGTAAAATAAAATCAAGAGAAGAACTGATAAAGAATGTCAATGGTCCTATTTACAGATTGTAGAAAGGTTTAAAGTTGATAAAAGGTTGTATGATTTTGAACAAAGTGTATCCGACTTTGAAAGGGAATTATGTCTAAATGATGAACATCTTGTTTCAAGAATGTATAAGCTTTTGTTGAAAATTGAAACTGAAGAAGAGCAAGTGAAGGAATGCACGATAAAATGGGATCAAAATTTTGGCTATACAGTAATATATTAATTCCGAGTGAATGACTGGCTCGAAAGTGGTGCCGACGCGAGAGATTTGGATTCTGGGACCACGGGCTACACTTCCTGGAAGATGGACTGCTGGCAAAGGATGGGTTGCACCTCACAAGGACTGGGAAGTATGTGTTTGGCCACAGCATGAGGAACTTAATCAGGAGGGCTTTAAACTGAATCCAACAGGGGAGGGAGACATAAACTCTGTGCCACAACGGAGAGAACGGCTCCAGCGGTGCCCAATGATAGTCTACTACAAAATGTAGGGAAAAAGTCGGACTATAAAGCACATAGTCTTCGATGTCTCTATACTAATGCCCAGAGTATGGGCAACAAACAGAACGAACTTGAACTCTTGATACATGAGGGCAAATACGACTTGGTAGGGATACCTGAAACCTGGTGGGATGACTCCCATGGCTGGAATACAGCAATTGAAAGGTATAACTTGTTCAAAAGGAACAGAAGCAACAGAAAGAGAGGTGGAGTTGCGCTGTATGTTAAAGATACGTATCTCTGCACAGAGATACAGGAAGAGGAGCTTGGCAGCCCCATTGAGAGCATCTGGGTTAAAATAAAGGGGGCAAAGAATAAGACGAACATGGCGGTCAGAGTCTACTACCGACCACCCAATCAAGGAGAAGACAAGGATGAAACTTTTGAAAAGCAAATTGCCATTTGCAATGATGTGGTAGTAATGGGGGACTTCCATTTCCCTGATATCTGTTGGGAGACTTATTCAGCCAAACATGGCCCCTCCAAGAAATTCCTGCGTTGTGTTGCTGATAACTTCCTCCTACAGAAAGTGAAGGAAGGAACTAGAGGATCAGCTATCCTTGACCTGATTCTAACTAACAGAGACGAGTTAGTGGATAAAGTGGCAGTTTCGGGAACTCTGGGGAAAAGTGACCATGTTATACTTGAGTTCTTGATTTTAAGGGAAGCAAAAGCTGAGTGTAGCCAAACGTGTACCCTGGATTTTAGGAAAGCCAATGACTTGGATGAGGAGATACAGGGAATGCTTATCAAATTTGCAGATGACACAAAATTATGAACAGCTAATACTCTGGAAGACAGAAACAACATTCAAAGAGATCTCGATGGGCTGGAGCGCTGGGCTGAAAACAACAGAATGAAATTTAATAGGGATAAATGCCAAGTGCTGCACCTAGGGAAAGGAAACCAAATGCAGAGTTACAGAATGGGGGACACTTGGCTCAACAATACCACAAGTGAGAAGGATCTTGGAATTGTGCTAGATCACAAACTGAATATGAACCAGCAATGCGATGTGGCTGCAAAGAAGGCAAATGCTATTTTGGGCTGCATTAATAGAAGTATAGCTTCCAAATCGCGTGAAGTGATAATTCCCATTTACTCGGCACTGGTTAGGCCTCATCTTGAGTACTGTGTCCAGTTCTGGGCACCACACTTTAAGAAGGACGTAGACAAACTGGAGAGGGTTCAGAGGAGGGCAACAAGGATGATTAAGGGGCTGGAAACAAGGCCCTATGAGGAGAGACTGAAAGAACTGGGCATGTTTAGCCTTCAGAAGAGGAGACTGAGGGGAGATATGATCGCACTCTTCCAGTACTTAAAGGGTTGTCACACAGAGGAGGGCCAGGATCTCTTCTCGATCATCCCAGTTTGCAGGACATGGAATAATGGGCTCAAGTTACAGGAAGCCAGATTCCACCTAAACATCAGGAAAAATTTCCTGACTGTCAGAGCAATAAGACAATGGAACCAACTACCTAGGGAGGTGGTGGGCTCTCCCACTCTGGAGGCATTCAAGGTGCGGCTGGACAGCCATCTGTCGGGGATGTTTTGACCTGGATTCCTGCATTGAGCAGGGGATTGGACTCGATGGCCTTGTAGGCCTCTTCCAACTCTACTTTTCTATGATTCTATGATTCTAACTGCAGCTGGGGCCTACATGGGGGGAGGGGGCGGAGCAGGGATTGCATTGTTGTGTAGTCCCGAGGGGGAGGCGGAACAGGGATTTCACTGTTGTGTAGTCCCGGGGGGGGGGGCAGGGATTTCATTGTGCAGTCCCAGGGGAACAGGGATTTCATTGTTGTGTGGTCCCGAGGGAGCTGGGATTTCGCTGTTGTGTAGTCCCGAGGGGGGGGGAGCAAGGATTACATTGTGTAGTCCCGGGGGTGGTGGTGAAGCAGGGATTTCATTGTGCAGTCTCGGGGGAGCTGGTAGTCTCAGGGGAACAGGAATTCCATTGTGTAGTCCCTAGGGGGAGCAGGGATTACATTGTGCAGTCCCGGGGGAAAGGGAACAGGGATTTCATTGTGCAGTCCCGGGGGATGGGGACAACCGGGATTTCATTGTGTAGTCCCGGGGGGGGGGCGATGACAGGGATTTCATTGTGTAGTTCCGGGGGAGCTGGTAGTCCCGGGGGAGCTGGGATTTCATTGTGTAATCCTGGGGGAGCTGGTAGTCCTGGGGGAGCTGGGATTCCATTATGTAGTCCCGGGGGACCTTACCTATGGAGGGATTCAAAACAGCGGACAGCCACCTTAAGGAATTTCGAACAAATAGTGCCTATAGGAAAATGACGACCTGTGCAACGCCGGGTAAAAAAAGCTAGTTTATTATATTTATACCCCGCCTTTTTTCCTTACATAATCCTCCTCCTCCTCTCCATTCTATCCTCACAACAACCCTATGAGGTAGGTTAGGCTGAGAGTCAGTGATTGGCTGGCCCAAAGTCACCCAGTGAGCTTCATGGCAGAGCAGGGACACTTTTTCAAAATGTCAAATGTGCCCAGAGGCCCAAAAGGTTTGCCTTCCCTTGCCTTAAAGACTAGCAAATTTATTGTCCTATAAGGTTCCATGGGCCAGAGCTCACAGTTTCCACTGTGATTTAACTGAATGTATTTTGAATCTTGCTTTGTATAACAAACATTATAAAGGAAGAAGTATAAAAGAACATCAGACCTAGCACTTATTAATACTACCAGTCCGAGTTAGGACTTTACTGACTAGACAAGGACCATTTCTTAGCCATTTAATCCACCTTGAAATTGGCCGTTTTGCTATATGTTGGTGGTGAGTTGAAATTCTTTTGTGGCGAAGAGAATTGGAGCAGCTGCCATTTTGTTTTCCCCAGAAAGCCCTGTTCTGAGGTGCAGTTTGAATTTTAAGAAAATTAAATGTCTGTCACCATAAAAAATGGTTGCCTCCTTTGCCACTCACTGTGGGCTGTCATAGGCAACAGTTGGATATATGTAGAAAAACACATACTTTTACAGAGTGGGTGGACACAAACATTTAAAGGCTGTCCCATGCCATCTTTTTTTGGGGGGGGAGTGGTAGGTAGGAATAAGATTAATAGTTGCAGGCCTTTGCATGTCTAGCCAGAAGTAAGCCCCACTGAGTTCAATAGGACTTACTCCCAAGTAAATTTACTGATGAATTGGCAAAATTATTTGGTGAGACAAAGATGAGGGGGCAATTTCACAAAACTGCTTCTCCTTGAATTACTGGGCCAATTATCACAAATGCTTGGGTGAATCAATGTTTCTCTACAGCCCTTATTTTAGCACAAGTGCAGAAATCTGGCAGCATGGGATTTTCAGTCCAGTTCATCACGGATCACAATGATGCTGTCCCACTTCTTTGGTGTATTCATTCATACCTTATTTCCTGGAATAAATTAACTTGCTTCTGTTCTGCCCACTTGTACATTTGGTTTTATTTATCTGGGTTCTGCTGCTGCAGTTCGGGTTGTGAAGATTATACTATAGTCTGTTGCATAGTGCAAACGGGTATGGATACTGCTCTGTTTCAGAGGAATACTCTATTTGGAGGTCTCAAACAATCTGTTCTGCACCTTTAACCCATTGGACTTTTACTGGTACTCCTAGTGATCCAAATACACACGGCCCTAATAGATGCAATGGGAATTCTCTTGCACTGAGCTGAAAAGGAGAGCCCATTTAGTGAAAATCTTTGTCAAGATCAAAACAGGCCCTTCTCTTTTGGTGATTTTTTTCAGGGTTGACTGCAAAACATTCAAAAAGTGTTCATTTTGTGTTCCTTGATTGTTAATGATCCTTGATTGTCTTGGATTGTTCATTTGTCCTGATTCTAAAAAGGATTTGTTTGGCCTTAGTGATGTCAGCAAATAGCATCATGACATGAACACATCATTGGCATCATGACATGAACACATCCAGTATGTGACCTTTGATTGACTGGGATCACTTCAGAAGGAATGGAGGAATGAAAAGGAGAAAATGGCTACTTTAAGGTCAGTGATTGAGTGTCCTGGGAAATGCTTGATGTGAATCCTTAAGTTGTGAGTTGATGTCAGATGAGTCTGAACAGCTGCAGTTGTACTTTAGGGCTTGGCTGTAGACAATGGATTTTATGACATATTCTTGGTGGAAGCTGAGGTGGCACTTATATGTCCGTTATGTAGTTGCATAGTAGTATCCAGAAAGTGAATCGCTTGTGTGGACTGATCTAGACTCAGGTTGGTGGTAGGGTGAAAGTTATTGAAGTCCTGGTGGAACTTGTCAAATGCCTATTATCCATGAGTCCAGATGATAAAGATGTCATCAGAGTATCTAAAGAGGCTTTTTGAGACAGGAGCTGAGAAAGTGTTGTTCTAAGTCAGCCACGAAGATGCTGGCATACTGTGTAGCCATGCAAGTGCCCATGGCAGTACCACTGATCTAAAGATACATGTTCTCCCCAAAGCTGACGCAAGTGGCAGAGTTTAGCAGCTAGATGTGCTGTACCACCATCAGGGATAATATTCCTGATGGCTTGTAGTCCAAATCTGAATAGACACACTCCATGAGCCTCGACCAAGTTTCTCTTTGCTACTCAAAATACAGAATGCAGGCAATCCAGGGTGTCCCAGAGTTTCAGGCATTGGTACTACCACAATCGGGGTGTCTGATTATATGGATTCCATCCTCAGACCCTATGCCATAAATATACGGTAATAAATAGTCCAAGTTACTTATGGGACACGTCTAACTTCCTCAGGAAATTACAATCCATTGACAATCTCCTAGGAAATACCATCCTAGTATTTCTGCCCTCAGAAATGGTCTTTAAAAAAAAAAAAAAAAAAAAAAAGTGGGAAAAAATCTGCCTCCCAGGACACTCTGTGGCTGACCTTAAAGTGGCCATTCTTGAATCATGGAACTTTAGAGAGAGACTATAAAGTAGGATTAAGAATTTTTTAAAGGGGGTGCAGGTCCCCTGATCATAACTTTCAATCAAAGAAGGAGACCCGGAGAATATTTGTCTCAGTCCAAGAATTATTTTATAAAGCTTATAAATGTTGTGTAATGTGAACCTGTTGTAACAGAATTGAACAAGGGGAGGGTTTTTTGTTGTTGCTTTTCTATTTTTTCCCCTTAATGAAACTGCAATTTTGTTGAATGGCTTGGATTATTGGAATGTTAAATATGCACTGTATATCTGAATGAAAGGGAACATTCTGAGACAGACATAAAACATGGATTATTTCACTTGCAGAGCAAAGGCAGGTGTCCGCTATTTACAAATGGTAAATTCAGGAAGGGGAAAGCAATACTACGAAATCTAGCCAATCACTAAAAGTATGTGGGATTGATCCACTGATTCAAGTTGAGTCAGACCATTCTTTTGGAAAGGGAACCGACCAGATGTCTCTTTATTACCATGTACAATGCACTACTCACAGTACAACAATCCATCAGGGGTCTCGAACCGACGCTACAGAAAAGTGGCTGGCACATTTTTATAGAAAGGCCCATGTTCTCACAACGTTTGTGCATTTTTACACTTGACAAATAGCTGTGTGACTCCAGTTTTGTTCTAATTCACTGTTATGTCAAGCACAGGGGCCCTATTCAAGTGTCCGCCAATGGTGGCCTACAACTAGCTGTTTCCTTTCCTTTTCTTTCTTTGTTTCCCCCTTGACAGACACTTGTGTGCTTTTTCTATCATGTATCTGGACATCTGAAAAAACAGGTTTCAAGGATTTTACAACAAAAATGACACAGCATGTTAAAAAGAGGCCTGAGCAACTCTGGTAGGATGCAAGAAGAAACTATTTGTGTCAGTGAGTTCTCAGGCTCTATTTTCTTTTCTTATACTTAATGTTGACAATTGAAATTGGGTGGTGTCCCCCCCCCCAACAATATGAGTGTGTGTGTGTGTGTGTGTTGTGTGTGTGAAAGAACATTCCAGTAATGAAGATTTTGAGGCAAATCTTTCCAGTGCTGGCATACATTAAATATAATCTTTTACTCCAAAAATTGCAAATAAATTGACTTTTTCTTGGTTTCCAGTTTGGCCAGCCACAGAAGACTGCCATGTATCCCAAACTGAAATTTGGTCTCAGATTCCAGTGGGAACTAATTTCCCCCAATGAAACCAGAAAATCAAATCAAATTTTGACATCTTCCATATTTGTTTTGAAACTGATACTTTTGGATTTTCAAATTCATTGAAGCCTGAAAATGTTGGTAGATTTTATTATTTTTTGCAATCATCATCATCATCATCATCATCATCATCATCATCATCATCATCGAACACCACCACCCCAATTGCTTGAATATCATCAAGCATATATAACACATATCTATCTGCTTTCCTTAAACATCTGGTTCAGTGCTTTATCTGCTAGAGTGATAGGTATTTGTATCAAAGTGATGGGTTCCACATGGCTCACTGCCCTATGACTTCACAGCCATTCAGTGCTGATATGATATGTCATGCCACTTCTTCCACCAATACTGTTTCCTGATTTTCATTATCTTAATGTACCAGATAAAATCCTTTGGTAGCCCCAGGAATGTTTTGTGTGTGTATGTGTGGAAGGCAAATGAATAGTATTCTTTTACCAAATAGTAGCTGATATTCCTGTCTTCCAGGTCTTTCTTTAGTCTTTTTTCTTGAACTCAGTATTTACCCATCCTAGGGATGTACAAGAATTTCGTTCCTGATTGCAAATGTGCAGTTGCACTGATGGGCACTTGTGCAAATGCACAATTTTGCAACTCCCCCAAAGGTAAAAATCTGGACCACAAGTCCGCAGAATCGATGCAACTCGGAAAAAGCCAGCCTGCTGAGGAATTCACAGGTCGGATTCATAGAAATCTGAACTCATTTGAATCTGTTGCGGAGTCCTCCAACATCTCTACTCCTCACAAAAATCCATCATTACCAGCTTATAGTAGGAAGCATGTCTAATCACAAATAACCAGGACAAGCCTCTGCATGTTTACTCAGAAGTAAGCAGGAAAGAATCACTCAGCAGCACTTTCAAATAGCACCTCAAGCACCAAGCCTCTCCATGTGTACACAGAACAATGCATGGCCATAATCTCTACTCAGAAATAAGCAGAGCAAGCCTCTGCAGGCAAGGCTCAGAAGGACCCAGCAGCACATTCAGATAGCATTTCTACTCAGAAGTAAGCATGAGAATCATGTCTATTCACAAGTCAGCAGGGCAAGCCTCTGCATGACTACTCAGAATTAAACAGGACCAGTCTCAGAAGGAAGCAGGAATAAATCACTGAGCAGCTTTCCTCCCTGGCCCTGCCTTCTCTGCCTTGCAGGGATAAAATCTTATCTCCAATCAGCAGCTGAGTGGAGGTAATTCTTTTGGTAAGCAAAGCAGTATATAAATCTATTTAATAATAATAATAATAATAATAATAATAATAATAATAATAATAATAAATGTTGTACCATGCTTACCAAGACAAAAGCTGATCATAGGGTACAACAGGAAATCTTGACCATTATTTATGAAGCACTTGAAACTTGATGGACTTCTAGTACCATGAGCATTATTGAACCACCTGCACTGTCCACCTTATTTATTTATTATTACATTTATATCCTGCCTATTTTCCTCTTGCAAAGAAACCAAGGCAGCTTACATAATCCTCCTCCTCTCCATTTTATCCTCACAACAACCCTGTGAGGTAGGTTAGTCTGAGAGTCAGTGACTGGCCCAAAGTCACCCAGTGAGTTTCATGGCCGAGTGGGGACTTGAACCCTGGTCTCCCCAGTCCTAGTCCAACACTCTCACCACTACACCACATCTTACTGCTTCTCTGTCGCAGCTGTGTCTGCTTAAGGATGTCAGTGTAAATCTGATATTATTTATTTATTTATTTATTATATTGATATCCCACCTTTTTCCTGCAAGAAACCCAAGGCAGCTTACATAATCCTCTTCCTCCTCTCCATTTTATCCTCACAACAACCCTGTAAGCCAAGGTAAGTTAGGCTGAGAGTTAATGACTGGCCCAAAGTCACCCAGTGAGCTTCATGGCCTAGTGGGGACTTGAACCCGGGTCTCCCAAGTCCCAGTCCAGCACTCTAACTACCACACCACACTGTTATTGACTTTAAAGTATTGACTTTAATAACTTAGCTCTGTGTATGTGCTTTGGACGTACCTTTTCAACCTGAATCAAGTTAGAACATCTTGTGGGAAATGCCGCTGATCACTATGCTGCAGTATAATATGCTATTATCTGTCTGGATCCCACTGCCTGCTGGCCCACCCAGAATGAATCTGACCCAGCCACAGCCAATGAGAACAGTGGGCAGATGAGCCGGAGGAGCCCTGTGTCAAAGAATCACAGCAGCATTTCACACAATGTGCTGGCGGCTGGACTATGTGACCCAGGCAGAACAGGGCTGAATGCAAAAGCAAGTCTCAACTAAAAACCTACCAGCAAAAACCTTCCTAGCCTATTATTAATCTTTTGAGTCAAGCCATCCCGTTTTGATGTTTGAAAAATGTGACTTGACCTCTAATGTTCTGTTAAAGCAAGGTGCTTGTTATTAGTTCTCTGAAATATGAATGGTATTCCTCTAGCAGCCCATCCTGTACAGAAGTCAGAGGCTGTAACGTATTTGTGGCAGGTTAATTTTTGCCTCTTAAATCTGGCAATATATTATGATTTATCTTTCCTTCAGTAATTTTTTTTCTATCACTATTCTCTTATTCATGCATCATCAGTATGGAGATTTTGGTGTTTCTTCATATGCACCTATAATCTTTCCAGCCTGTGGTTATATGCCTTCATTCAAGCATCAAAATCATCTCATAGATCATTGCAAGAATGTCTAGCATTATGAGAGCCTGGGGCTCTTTTGGCAGCTGACAGAAAGTACTGGAATGATCATTTTTTAAACTGGATACATGATTAATCTTTGAGAAATAGGCTAGTTCATATAATCTAGGTGAATTTTGTCTAGTGATCATTATTAATTCTAACTGTAAAAGTGTGCCCCCCTTTTTTCGAAAATACAAAGCAAATGGTTTGAGAAGGAAAACGTGAGACTCTTTTCCTACAATGAGATGATTTGCATACCATTATGGTTTGGGGAAAAATCAGTTCAGAGAATAAGTCTTCCAAAAAATTAATTCCATGAATCCATATGAAGGACTGATTATGCAAGCTGATTTGGGCTCTAGTGCTGTATTTTTCCATATAATAAGAGGATATTTTGTCAGATTGTATGTATGGGGGGGGGGATCAGACTGGTGGAAACTATTCTAGGTTAGAGGACAATAAGGTGATGAATGTCTGAGAATACCACTGGGATGAGCTGGAGCACCATTGCTGGTGACATTCCTGTTCATTGTGCCAATCATGGGATAAGAAAGAATACCTGGCTTGGTTATTGCAAACCCATCTGGGGTCCTGTCCCCTATAACACCTCAGTTCTTTATGGCTAGTCACTGCATAGGAGGAGGGAGATCAGCAAGAATATCCCAAATCAACTGTACACAACAGAAACTGTTAGCTATCAGTTCAGGCTACTGTGTAGAGCAGTGTTCTCCAACCTGGGGTTCCCAGATGTTTTTTGCCTACAACTCCCAGCATGCACCAGCCAGCGTAACTGGCCCAATTTAAAGTGCTGGCATTAACATTCAAAGCCCTAAACGGCTTGGGGCCAGGGTATCTGAAGGATTGTCTCCTCCCATATGTACCTATCAATGCTTATCAAATTTGCAGATGACACAAAGTTGGGTGGAACAGCTAATACTCTGGAAGACAGAAACAAAATTCAAAGTGACCTCGATAGGCTGGAGCGCTGGTCCGAAAACAACAGAATGAAATTTAATAGGGATAAATGCCAAGTGCTGCACCTAGGGAGAGGAAACCAAATGCAGAGTTACAGAATGGGGGACACTTGGCTCAACAATACTACAAGTGAGAAGGATCTTGGAATTGTGGTAGATCACAAACTGAATATGAGCCAGCAATGCGATGTGGCTGCAAAGAAGGCAAATGCAATTTTGGGCTGTATTAATAGAAGTATAGCTTCCAAATCGCGGGAAGTGATAATTCCCCTTTACTCGGCACTGGTTAGGCCTCATCTTGAGTACTGCGTCCAGTTCTGGGCACCTCACTTTAAGACTCCTGACTCCCAGCTGAGCAGGAGCACAACAGGAGAGAGGCTCCAGCTGTTTTTGGGACTGTTTTTGGGACTGTGAAAAGGCAAGCAGGCTCCCAGAGAGCGAGCGAACAGAGCGAGCGAACAGGGAGAGCAAACAGGAGTTTGGCAGCGGAGTAGTAAAACAACAAGTGCTGCAAGGGAAAGGCGTGGCCTGAGAGCTCATTCTGTTGAGCAGAAGCTCCTGCTGACTGCAACTACCTGGGGCTGATTGCAGCTGATTGATTGCAGGAAGTGGGGCTGATTGCAGGGCGTGGCCTGGGAGCTCATTCTGTTCCTGACTCCCAGCTGAGCAGGAGCACAACAGGAGAGAGGCTCCAGCTGTTTTTGGGACTGTTTTTGGGACTGTGAAAAGGCAAGCAGGCTCCCAGAGAGCGAGCGAACAGAGCGAGCACACAGGGAGAGCAAACAGGAGTTTGGCAGCGGAGTTCGGCAGGGGAGGTCAAGGGGGAGGTCCCTAAAAAAAAAAAAAAAAAACCAAACACACACACACACACACACACACACACACATATATATATATATATTCTAGGAAGACAGAAACAGAGCACTATGGAAGGAAAGGACTCAGCAGTGGTGGTGACCTGCAAGGGGTGTGCAATGTTTGTTTTCCTGCCGGAGATCAACATGGCCTACACATGCAACAAGTGCAAGCTGGTCACGCTGTTGGAAGAAAAGGTCAGAGGACTGGAGCAGCAAGTGTCAACCCTCAGGAGCATAAGAGAAAGCGAGGAGTTCTTAGACAGAACGATGGATCTACAGCACCAAAGCACAGCACAGGAGCCAGAAGGGCAACTGCAGGATGAGGCGGAGTCAGAGACTGCAGAGGCAAGGGAAAATAACACAGGGGGAACTCCCTGGAAAAGGGTGACTGTTAGGAGCAGAAGAACTACAAGACACTCTGCGCCTGTGGAAGCAGTGGAGCTATGGAACCGCTTCCATGTACTTGAGGACGAGAGCAGAGGACAGCCTGCAGAGGACGGATTACCGGGCACCCAACGTGACAGCGAGCAAGAGGCTGAGGGTCAGTCAAGTGGAGGCAATCAAACCAAGGCCTACAGCAAGAGGAAGAGAAGAGTACTCGTAGTGGGAGACTCCCTCCTGCGGGGGATCGAAGCCAAAGTATGTCGCGAAGACCCATGGACTCGCCAGGTGTGCTGTCTCCCTGGGGCACGGATTAAGGATGTGACAGAGCAGCTGCCGAGGCTCATGCAGCCCACCGACACATACCCCTTTCTTCTCTTCCACGTGGGTACAAATGATACTGCCAAGCGGAGTTACAAAGAAATCACGGCAGACTTTGAAGAGCTGGGAAGGGAACTCAAGAACTTCGGGGCCCAGATAGTTTTCTCATCCATCCTTCCAGTACTTGGAAGAGGCATAGAAAGGGAAAGAAAAATACTCCGAGTGAATGACTGGCTACGAAGGTGGAGCCGACGTGAGGGATTTGGATTCTGGGACCACGGGCTACACTTCCTGGAAGATGGACTGCTGGCAAAGGATGGGTTGCACCTCACAAGGACTGGGAAGAATGTGTTTGGACACAGCATGAGGAACTTAATCAGGAGGGCTTTAAACTGAATCCAACAGGGGAGGGAGACATAAACTTGGGGGTACAAATGGAAGAAGGCCTCTATGCCACAATGGAGAGAACAGCTCCAGCGGTGCCCATTGATAGTCTACCACAAAATGTAGGGGGAAAGTCGGACTATAAAGCACATAGTCTTCAATGTCTCTATACTAATGCCCAGAGTATGGGCAATAAACAAGACGAACTTGAACTCTTGATACATGAGGGCAAGTACGACTTGATAGGGATAACTGAAACCTGGTGGGATGACTCCCATGACTGGAATACAGCAATTGAAGGGTATAACTTGTTCAAAAGGAACAGAAGCAACAGAAAGGGAGGTGGAGTTGCACTGCACTGTATGTTAAAAATACGTATCTCTGCACAGAGATACAGGAAGAGGAGCTTGGCAGCCCCATTGAGAGCATCTGGGTTAAAATAAAGGGGGCAAAGAATAAAACGAACATGGCGGTTGGAGTCTACTACCGACCACCCAATCAAGGAGAAGACGAGGATGGAACTTTTGAAAAGCAAATTGCCATTGTTTCAAGGAGGCACGATGTGGTAGTAATGGGAGACTTCAATTTCCCTGATATCTGTTGGGAGACTTATTCAGCCAAACATGGCCCCTCCAAGAAATTCCTGACCTGTGTTGCTGATAACTTCCTCCTACAGAAAGTGGAGGAAGGAACTAGAGGATCGGCTATCCTTGACCTGATTCTAACCAACAGAGACGAGTTAGTGGATAAAGTGGCAGTTTCGGGAACTCTGGGGGAAAGTGACCATGTTATACTAGAGTTCTTGATTCTAACAGAAGCAAAAGCTGAGTGTAGCCAAACACGTACCCTGGATTTTAGGAAAGCCAATTTTAACAAACTCAGAACAATGATTAGTAAAATCCCATGGCAAGTGACTCTCACGAGAAAGGGAGCCCAGGAGGGGTGGGAGTTTTTAAAGAAGGAAATTTTAAAGGCACAATTGCAAACAATTCCCACAAGGAAAAAAGGCAGAGGGCAACAGAAAAAGCCAATGTGGCTTCACAATAAACTCAAAGATGACCTGAAAACAAAAAAGGGCACGTATAGGAAGTGGAAGGAAGGACAGGCTACAGGGGAAGAGTACAGGCAGGTAGCACAGAACTGCAGGAATAGTGTCAGGAAGGCTAAAGCTGAGAATGAGCTAAGGTTAGCGAGGAATGCTAAAAGCAACAAAAAAGCTTTCTTCAGATACATGCACAGTAAAAGACAGAAGAAAGAACTGGTGGTTCAACTACGCGATGAGGATGGCAAATTGATAACAGAAGACAAAGAAAAGGCAGAAGTGTTCAATTCCTACTTCGGCTCGGTCTTCTCCCAAAAGAGGGTCTATGACCCCCCTGGCAAACCTGAAGTGCAGACTGAAGGGGCAGGATTGCAGCTTGAGATTGATAGGCAAATGGTCAAGGAGCACCTGATTACTCTGAACGAGTTTAAATCTCCAGGGCCTGATGAGCTGCATCCTAGAGTAATAAAGGAACTGGCAGAAGAACTCTCAGAACCACTGTCTATTATCTTTGAGAAATCATGGAGGACAGGTGAAGTGCCAGACGACTGGAGGAGGGCAAATGTTGTTCCCATCTTCAAAAAGGGCAAGAAGGAGGAACCTGGGAACTATAGGCCAGTCAGTCTGACATCAATCCCTGGGAAGATTTTTGAGCAGATTATAAAGAAGTCAGTCTGCAAGCACCTTGAAAACAATGCAGTGATTACTAGAAGCCAGCATGGATTTGTCAAGAACAAATCCTGTCAGACTAATCTGATCTCATTTTTTGATCGGGTAACCTCCCTTGTGGACTGTGGGAATGCTGTGGACATTATATATCTGGACTTCAGCAAAGCTTTCGACAAAGTGCCTCATGATATCCTGATTAGTAAGCTAGCTAAGAGTGGGCTAGATGGAACAACTATCAGGTGGATCCACAATTGGCTACAGAATCGGACTCAAAGAGTGCTTATCAATGGTTCCTTCTCAAACTGGGGAGAGGTAACGAGCGGGGTACCACAGGGCTCGGTCCTGGGCCCGGTGCTCTTCAACATTTTTATTAATGACTTGGATGAGGAGGTACAGGGAATGCTTATCAAATTTGCAGATGACACAAAGTTGGGTGGAACAGCTAATACTCTGGAAGACAGAAACAAAATTCAAAGTGACCTCGATAGGCTGGAGCGCTGGGCCGAATGAAATTTAATAGGGATAAATGCCAAGTGCTGCACCTAGGGAGAGGAAACCAAATGCAGAGTTACAGAATGGGGGACACTTGGCTCAACAATACTACAAGTGAGAAGGATCTTGGAATTGTGGTAGATCACAAACTGAATATGAGCCAGCAATGCGATGTGGCTGCAAAGAAGGCAAATGCTATTTTGGGCTGTATTAATAGAAGTATAGCTTCCAAATCGCGGGAAGTGATAATTCCCCTTTACTCGGCACTGGTTAGGCCTCATCTTGAGTACTGCGTCCAGTTCTGGGCACCTCACTTTAAGAAGGACATAGACAAACTGGAGAGGGTTCAGAGGAGGGCAACAAGGATGATAAAGGGACTGGAAACAAGGCCCTATGAGGAGAGACTGAATGAACTGGGCATGTTTAGCCTTCAGAAGAGGAGACTGAGGGGAGATATGATCGCACTCTTCCAGTATTTGAAGGGATGTCACACAGAGGAGGGCAAAGATCTCTTCTCGTTCATCCCAGTTTGCAGGACACGGAATAATGGGCTCAAATTACAGGAACCCAGATTCCACCTAAACATCAGGAAAAATTTCCTGACTGTCAGAGCAATAAGACAATGGAATCAACTACCTAGGGAGGTGGTGGGCTCTCCCAGTCTGGAGGCATTCAAGGTGCAGCTGGACAGACATCTGTCAGATATGCTTTGACCTGGATTCCTGCATTGAGCAGGGGGTTGGACTCGATGGCCTTGTAGGCCCCTTCCAACTCTACTTTTCTATGATTCTATGATTCTATGATTCTAAGAAGGACATAGACAAACTGGAGAGGGTTCAGAGGAGGGCAACAAGGATGATAAAGGGACTGGAAACAAGGCCCTATGAGGAGAGACTGAAAGAACTGGGCATGTTTAGCCTTCAGAAGAGGAGACTGAAGGGAGATATGATCACACTCTTCCAGTATTTGAAGGGATGTCACACAGAGGAGGGCAAAGATCTCTTCTCGTTCATCCCAGTTTGCAGGACACGGAATAATGGGCTCAAGTTACAGGAACCTAGATTCCACCTAAACATCAGGAAGAATTTCCTGACTGTCAGAGCAATAAGACAATGGAATCAACTACCTAGGGAGGTTGTGGGCTCTCCCACTCTGGAGGCATTCAAGGTGCAGCTGAACAGACATCTGTCAGAGATGCTTTGACCTAGATTCCTGCATTGAGCAGGGGGTTGGACTCGATGGCCTTGTAGGCCCCTTCCAACTCTACTTTTCTATGATTCTATGATTCTACCTGCCTGGACACTAAGATCTTCATCAGCGGTCCTTCTCCAACAGCCCCTGCCAAAGGAAGTGAGGCAGGTGGCTACCAGGAGGAGGGCCTTTTCTGCTGTGGCACCCCGTTTGTGGAATGAGCTCCCCAAAGAGGCTCGCCTGGCACCTACATTGTACTCTTTCCGGCACCAGGTGAAGACCTTTTTATTCTCTCAGGCATTTTAATCATTTTTATCTGGTAGTTTTTAACTTTGTTACTGTAATTTGAACTGCTGCTAGCCTTGCTATTTGTTTTAATCTGTGGTTTTAATTTTTATAGTTATTGTGGCAGACCCAAAACCGGTCCATTGCGTGAGTTCGGCACCTAACCAGCACCGAGATTTTGCACCGTACGCGGCTCCTGTGCAGTTTAATTCCAGCTGCGACCTCCCATTGACAAGGAATCGTACTGAGACGGAAATACTATGTTTATATCACCTTTAATGGAGCGGAACTAATAGACTACCAGGAATTTCACAGTAAACATACAGAGTTCATAAAAATCAGCAAAGCGGAAAGCTTCAATACACATCGGAGGTATGGCTTAGCGTAATACAGGAATAACTATGCATCAGAGAATCGAATTTACGGAATTAGCACAGCGGTCTATGTAGCTGGTCTCCGGGCGCCCTACCCAGGGTTGGAAGTGGTGTGGCTCTGACCGGAGACAGAGGCCTGGTCCGTGCAAACCTGCACCCTGTGCCCAACAACCCTTTGTTCTCTAGGGCTTGTCTTTTTCTACCTTCCCTCGACCCTCCCTGCACTTGATGACCAGGTGGGCTGGTTCCACCCTGCGGGGGGGTGGCACCTCTTGGGTGCTGGCATCTCCTGGATATTTTGGGGTACTTTGCAGCTCTTTGAGACTGCCTCTACCTTTGGAATGTTTATGCCCTTCCTGGAGGGTAGATGTAAATGTGCCCTATTGAGGGTATGCAGATAGAATCATAGAAAAGTAGAGTTGGAAAGGGCCTACAAGGTCATCAGGTCCAACCCCCTGCTCAATGCAGGAATCCTTAGGTAGTTGGTTCCATTGTCTTATTGCTCTGATAGTCAGGAAATTTTTCCTGATGTTTAGGTGGAATCTAGGTTCCTGTAACTTGAACCCATTATTCCGTGTCCTGCAAACTGGGATGATCGAGAAGAGATCCTGGCCCTCCTCTGTGTGACAACCCTTCAAGTACTGGAAGAGTGCGATCATATCTCTCCTCAGTCTCCTCTTCTGAAGGCTAAACATGCCCAGTTCTTTCAGTCTCTCCTCATAGGGCCTTGTTTCCAGTCCCTTTATCATCCTTGTTGCCCTCTTCTGAACCCTCTCCAGTTTGTCTATATCCTTCTTAAAGTGTGGTGCCCAGAACTGGACGCAGTACTCAAGATGGGGCCTAACCAGTGCCGAGTAAAGGGGAATTATCACTTCACGCGATTTGGAAGCTATATTTCTATTAATGCAGCCCAAAATAGCATTTGCCTTCTTTGCAGCCACATCACATTGCTGGCTCATATTCAGTTTGCGAATTACAACAATTCCAAGATCCTTCTCACTTGTAGTATTGCTGAGCCAAGTGTCCCCCATTCTGTAACTCTGCATTTGGTTTCCTTTCCCTAGGTGCAGCACTTGGCATTTATCCCTATTAAATTTCATTCTGTTGTTTTCAGCCCAGCGCTCCAGCCTATCGAGGTCACTTTGAATTGTGTTTCTGTCTTCCAGAGTATTAGCTGTTCCACCCAACTTTGTGTCATCTGCAAATTTGATAAGCATTCCCTGCACCTCCTCATCCAAGTCATTAATAAAAATGTTGAAGAGCACTGGGCCCAGGACCGAGCCCCAGGCCCGGTGCAAGGCAATTTGGTGCCCTAGGCAAGATCAGATATTTAGCGCCCCGCCTTCCCACTTGAGCCCTCCCTCCCTCCAGCCCTATGCCCATTATGAAATAAATTTCCCTCCCTGGGAACTGCCGAGCCCCATAGAAAAACTTTGTGGACTTTGAGACTTTTCCTTTGTGTTCACGAGGAAAGCAAAGAGGCAACATCAGCCCAGCTATGCCAGGAACTCCCAAGGGCCTTCTCCTACTCCATATATATGTAAAAGCCTGTCTCCTCCTGCAGGCAGCACAAGGGATATGAAAAAAGGATGTGAGAGAGGTGTGGTGGCACTACCTGTGAGGAATAGAGGCAAAAGGGCGTCTTGCAGCCTGTCCTACCTCGCAGGGTGGAGGTGCAGAGACACCGGTTTGACTCGTACACCTTCTGGGTTGCAGGGGGGGGATGCATGTAGTAGAAACATAGCAAAGAGAGAGCCCGTGGATCATCTGGTTCAAATTTAGGAGGGGATTTACGAAACTTGCTACTTCCCCTCCTCTCTCTATCACTTGTTGCAATATTTCTTTATCAGAATAATGTATATTATCCTGTCTTTCCCTTTACCAGCCTAGTGCTCAAGGCAGACAACAATATTCAAAGTACAGTAAAGAAAACATCAACAGCTCAGGGCACAATCCTAAACACGTTGAGGCAGAAAAAAGCCCCGCAACTCCCAGCATTCACCAGCCAGCATGGCTGAATGCTGGGAGTTGTAGGATTCCCCCCCCTCCAAACACACATAGGATTGCATCCTAAAACCATTTAAAACCAAAACACAGAAACAGCATGGTAAATAATTAAAACATTGGAGCCCCAGCTAGCTTAAAATACCTTTCCCTCCCTCCCTGGTTGCTGGAAATAACTGCTTTCAGGGGACCTTGAGCTGAGGAACCTGAGGCTCACGCGAGTGAGGGAAGGCGAAGGTGTTTGCAGGTGCATCCTTGAGAGGGAAGGCGAAGGAGGTGTTTGCAGGTGCATCCTTGAGAGGGAAGGCGAAGGAGGTGTTTGCAGCTGCATCATTGGCCCCTGCCCGCCTCCCCTCCTCCAGTCTGTAGCCTTCTCTGCCTCTTTTGATGCTGGTTGTGAGGAGGAGCCTGGCTGCTGCTGTTCCTGGTAACGAGCTGGAGGAGAGAGAGGGAGGGGTGCGCTTCTTTCGCCTTCCCTTCCCCGCCACAGGACATGATTGGTAAAACAAACTTGGTAAAATACGTGATGTATTTTTTTCCCCCCAAGGCATTTCTGGCGCCTCCTTTAGCCCGGCGCCCTAGGCAGCTGCCTAGTTGGCCTAATGGTAGCACCGGCCCTGCCGAGCCCTGTGGTACCCCACTCGTTACCTCTCCCCAGTTTGAGAAGGAACCATTGATAAGCACTCTTTGAGTCTGATTCTGTAGCCAATTGTGGATCCACCTGATACTTGTTCCACCAAGCCCACTTTTAGCTAGCTTGCTAATCAGGATGTAGCTATGCAGGTGTGACCACATACAACCGGTCTGCCTAGAACTGTCTCCTGTCCCCTGGGTGGGGATTATGCAGAAAGATGGGGGAACGAGGTGTGTCAGCGACAGGGGAAAACTATGTCAGGGTTCATTCACCCGTGTGTGCTCAGGCTTTCTCTACCATTATATTATATTGTGTTTTATGGTTTTAACTGTTGTAAACCGCCCAGTGAGTGTCGGCTATTGGGCGGTATAAAAATGTATTAAATAAATAAATAAATATTGGGGGCAAGGAAATGAGCAGAACTGCTTGTTTCTGGAATGAGGCAGGTCAGTGGAGCACACATAAGGGATCTCTGCTGACCTGTCCTGATCCAGAAATGAGCGTTTCTGATCATTTCAGGGATTCCTCAGGGAAGTGTTAAATCTCTGTTGCACAAGTGTTGGGTCCCATTTGTACAGTGGAATCAGCAGGACCCACTGCTTGTGCAAGAGAAACAGTGAGGGCACAAGGGAATCGGTGGGGGTGCAAGCACCCTGTTGGATACCGCCCAATAACTTTAACAAGATGAGGAGGAGGAGGATTACCAAGGAGTACCAGCTGCTGGGGAGGAACAATGGCAGGAGAGAGAGTCCCAGAAAGAAAGAGAGGGAACTCACTGATCTGAGGTGATCAGAAGTTGGGTGCAAATTAATTGAACAATGTATTGGGGTGATTTGGATGGGAAATTGGTTTGACTTCTGACATTTAAATAAAGTAATTCTGTCTAAATTTGCATGTATACACATTTTATGCAGACTTTATGCAGGTGTGTGTCCTCTTTTGTGCTCCTTTTGGGTGATCTATAAGTGGCCACCTGAGCAGAGGGCATTACTTGGCAGCTTCATAACCAGTGCTGGCCCAAGACATTTTGTTGCCTCAAGCAAAGCAACCACCCTCCCCCACCCAATGCGAGAACCTACACGACAAAACGTCTTGCAGCTGTGCTCTTCTGACAACAGTGTTCCTGCCCTTCTTTATCCCCCTAAATTCTGCCACTGAAGTGGCCAGCTTCCCCTTGCTGCATAATGGGCCAGCCCTGCTCATAGCTGACTGTGGCATTTGATCACACAGCTTCTGGGAGCTGTGTCTGTGGCTGAGGCAGAACGAGTCTTCATCTGTACTAGAATTCCACTTCCTGGCATAGCCAACATGCTCGAAACATTCTTTCCTGATTTTATCGTTGTAATATGCTTTTGATTACACACCGTTCTGGCACACGTTTTAGAGAGGATGCTTGTTCTTACTTGGCTATTAAGCAATGACTTTCACTGAAAAATATGGGAAAGAGGAATGAAGACAGCATGTTGTAATCTCATATTGTTTTTAAGACAGATGGTCCCTGTAGGCAGCCCTTACCATGACCTTTTGAAATAACTTAGTGGCAGAATGTGTTCTGACTTCACAGCCTCTTCAAATGAAAGGGAGGACTCCTGCATGTCACATCCACAAGCCCGAGGCAGTCACATGTTTTTTTGCCTAATAAAGGTAAGATTAGATTTCAGATTTGGTTAGATTTTAATTTCTGTGCTGCCTTTCCTCAAAAGATATTGTATTCAAGGCAGCTTACAATATACGAAGATATATATATATATATATATATATATATACAGACATCAGTCATCATTTCAATAACAATATTGATAACAATGTATATTGATTTTATTTATTTATTTATTTATTTCATTTGTATACCGCCCAATAGCCAAAGCTCTCTGGGCGGTTTACAACAATTAACAAGACAGTCCCTGCGCACAGGCTTACAATCTAAAACAAGAAATATCAATGTTTGAGCAGGGGGTTGGACTCGATGGCCTTATAGGCCCCTTCCAACTTTTCTATGATTCTTTGATTCTATGAATAATATTCCAGGCAACAATTCATTTTAAATAATTTTTTAAAAGCAGTTTAGCATCAACAATCAGCCCAGGAATATGATATTTCAAAAACTCAACAAACTGGTTTGGCAACCTGCCTTCATAGAATCATAGAAAAGTAGAGTTGGAAGGGGCCTACAAGGCCATCGAGTCCAACCCCCTGCTCAATGCAGGAATCCAGGTCAAAGCATCCCCAACAGATGGCTGTCCAGCTGCACCTTGAATGCCTCCAGAGTGGGAGAGCCACTCTGGAGGTGTTACCCTAGGTCAGTGATGGCGAACCTATGGCACGGATGCCACAGCTGGCACGCAGGGACCTCTCTGTGGGCACTCGAGCCATTGGTCACCAGATCGTGAAAAGACTGTCCCCTTCTGCAAAACACTAATGATTTTGTTCTTTCTCACAGTGTGGAACAGAATGATTTTATTCTAGAATTCCTGTTACAGAATTCTTTTCTACATTGTTATCACATTTAAAAGATTTTGAAGAATGATGCACAGAGCATGGCTTGCATGTAAAGCCCTAACAGTTGACCTGAGTGCTGCATGTGTTGCTCTCAAACTAACGGAGTATGAGCCAAGGTTTGACAAATTATCAGCATGCATGCAATAGCAAAAATCACATTAATTGTGCAAAAGCATGCCCAATGCAAACTTTTACCTAATGCAGTGTTTGCAGTCCAAGACATAAAGTGTTTAAAATGTGTTAAGCACGTTTAGTTTTCTTGTTTATCTTGCTCAATCCTAGTACAGGTTGACTTTTACTTTTACTAATCCGACACCTATAGTAGCAGGGAAAGGATCCGGGGTAAAGCTTGCCCCATACAATTTCAGTTTGGCATATAATCATATTACAAGTTGAGAATCCCTTATCCAAAAATCCATGTGCCTAATTATTTAAAAAGTTTGTATAAATTTCCTTCAGGCTATGTGTACAATGTAGTACTATAATAATTCTTTGAGTTGATTTTTTTTCCAACAAAAAACTGTTTGTATCATTGAAAGCTCTGTTATTGTGTTTTTCTTTTAAGACAAAATATGTTAATTAGTTCGGACAACTGTATGAGTTGTTTTTCTAAAACTAAAACCTCGGTATTCAGGTTTAATTGCAGTATTGGCACTTTGAAATAAATAAGTTGGTTTTGTGTTGCAGTTTGGGCACTCGGGCTCAAAAAGGTTCGGCATCACTGCCCTAGGTAGTTGATTCCATTGTCTTATTGCTCTGACAGTCAGGAAATTTTTCCTGATGTTTAGGTGGAATCTAGGTTCCTGTAACTTGAGCCCATTATTCTGTGTCCTGCAAACTGGGATGATCGAGAAGAGATCCTGGTCCTCCTCTGTGTGACATCCCTTCAAGTACTGGAAGAGTGCGATCATATCTCCCCTCAGTCTCCTCTTCTGAAGGCTAAACATGCCCAGTTCTTTCAGTCTCTCCTCATAGGGCCTTGTTTCCAGTCCCTTTATCATCCTCGTTGCCGTCCTCTGAACCCTCTCCAGTTTGTCTACGTCCTTCTTAAAGTGTGGTGCCCAGAACTGGACGCAGTACTCAAGATGAGGCCTAAGTGCCGAGTAAAGGGGAATGATCACTTCACGTGATTTGGAAGCTATACTTCTATTAATGCAGCCCAAAATAGCATTTGCCTTCTTTGCAGCCACATCGCATTGCTGGCCCATATTCAGTTTGTGATCCACCACAATTCCAAGATCCTTCTTCCCTCTAGAGGGAAGGGCAGGGCCAGCCAAGGTTTGGGCTTCTTTATCTCCTCCGCTCTGGACATTTCAATCACAGAGCTACCTAGCTGCGAATCGTTTGTGTCAGCACTGGTTTTGGAAAAAAGGGCTCACCACTTGTCACTACTTTTGCTTAATGTGTACCTAGCCCCTGTGGCCTGTAAGGAGGATGCTAAGGCAAACTGGCTCAAAGTGGAATGCTATTTTATGGAGCTGCTTGCTAAATTTCCCTGTGCTTTGCCAATTCTTGCTGGTGACTTCAATGCAAGGATTGGGTCCCATTCTCAGGATCCCAATTTGCTTGGCTCCTGTTCTGTCAATCTGGGCGAACATACGGGTAGCTTGCGCCACTCCAAATATAGACATGTTAATCCTGCTGGGATTGGTCTGCTTCAATTTGTTTCAAAATATGAATTGTGTATTGGTTCTAATGCCAATGATGCTTGGGGTGAATACACATTTATCTCCTCCAGAGGTTCGAGTGTTGTCGACTACTTTTTGGTTCATAAGGAATTAGAGAATATGTGTTGTAATTTTAGAATTGGTGATCGCACTGATAGTGACCATCTCCCACTGGAGCTATCCTTTGTGATTCCTAGTGCTATTAAGCGAAGTTTACAACACCTCTCTTCTAACCTTTTTATTTCTGGTAGCTCCAAAAAGATTAAATGGTCCAGGTCTACAGTTGAGGCTTTTCAGAGGTTTATTGACTGCCCTCACACAATAGCTGCTCTTAGACAAATTACTGTTGAGGAGGGTATCCTAAATTTTGAGTCAGTAATTAAAAATATGCACTCTCATCTTCAAACTACTGTTTGCCCTTCGAACCACTTAAAACCTTCAAAAAGTTGGTTTGATGGAGAGTGTGCCAGTCTTTGGAGGAGAATCCATTCTGTGTATAGTTTCTATCGTGTAAACAACGAACGTCAAGTACCTCATTCCTATTATGAGTTAAATGGCACGGGGGGAAAAAAAAGAGAGGCTGTTAAAGAATCTTGGCAGATGTTAATTTCAGCATCCCTTACCCGTAACTCCAGAACCTTTTGGAAATTGGTCTCTGGCTCTTTAAGTCATAGTACTGGATCTCCTGATTGTCATATCCCAGCTAATGTTTGGGAAGACCATTTTCGTTCAATTTTTAATAACCCCAATTCTGTTGTTTCTAACTCCACCCCTAATTTAACATCTGACATCCCCGACTGGCCTTCAGTTGAGTCAAGCAGTGTAGAGGAACTGTTACTCCAACTAAAACCAGGCAAGGCTCCGGGACCTGATGGTATTCCGTCTGAACTTTTGAAGTGTAACATCAGTTGGTGGGCCCCTCTATTAGCTACTCTTTTCTCCCTAATAAACAAATCTGGTGTAATCCCTGGGGTCTGGCTAAAGGCTTTTATCATACCAATACATAAGAAAGGACCCAAAGATGACCCAATCGGCCTATAAGCTTGCTTTCTGTAGCGGGGAAAGTATATGCAAATTATTTGTGCCTTAAATTGAAAGCCTGGATCAATGACCATGATATCTTAGTGGAGGAGCAAATTGGGTTTCAATCTGGCCACTCTACTTTTGATCACTGTTTGGTTCTGTCCCATTTAATACACAAGTACTCCACCCCAAAAGGAGGCAAATTATTCACTGCTTTTATTGATCTAAAGTCTGCTTTTGATTCTATATCCCGTGACCTCCTTTGGAGCAAATTGGAACAGTTCTCTATTGATAGGAGGTTATTGTTTCTAATCCGTACCCTACATCAAAACACATCTGCCCAGGTGCGCTGTAGTAACTATGGCCATTTCTCTCAGGAGATTTTCTCCTCTCATGGTGTTAGACAAGGCTGTGTTCTTGCTCCCACTTTATTCAATCTGTACCTGGCTGATCTTCCCACCCACCTACGGTCAATAGCCTCCCACCCTCCTAAGATTTGCTCCACAAGAATATTTATCCTCCTCTATGCAGATGATGCCGTTTTAATTTCGCAGACACGACTAGGTCTCAAGCGTTTACTATCTGGATTTGCTGGGTTTTGTAATAAAAATCTTTTAACAATTAACTACTCCAAATCTAA
This sequence comes from Shinisaurus crocodilurus, assembly GCA_021292165.1. Taxonomy (NCBI): domain Eukaryota; kingdom Metazoa; phylum Chordata; class Lepidosauria; order Squamata; family Shinisauridae; genus Shinisaurus; species Shinisaurus crocodilurus. The sequence continues at coordinate 117,190,098 of CM037876.1, read as the reverse complement.
AGTTATGGTATTTGCAAGGAGGAAGGTTAGATACTCTTGGTTCATGGATAATAGCAGGCTTGATCAAGTTGATACCTACAAATATCTGGGTATTTGGTTTCACGAGGCAACAAACTGGAGAGTTCAGGCAAGACGTGCGAAGGTTAAAGCTGAACAAAATTTGGGTGCTATATTACGGGGTTTTTTTACTAAAGGTGGGAATTTCATTCCAGCTGCTACCCGTGTTTTTCAAGCCAAAATAGTATCTCAGATTCTTTTTGGAGCCCCTATCTGGTTTCCTGGCCTTAAAGACTCTCTTGAAGGTGTTCAATCCTACTTTCTAAGAGCGATATTTGGCGTGCCCAAGTGTGTGGCTAGTGCTGTTCTCTATCTGGAAGCTGGCCTTAATTCTCTCGGCTGTATGGCTTGGATACATTCGGCTGTATGGCTTGGATACATTCTATTCACTTTTGGCTTCACTGCTGTTCTCTGCTTAAACTTAACTCTTTTGCATTCCAGGTGATGTTAGATTCCCATGTGTCTGCTTGGAACAAAGCAGTGGTGAAAAAGGTTGTCTCAGCCAGGCTGTCACCCTCCTACTTGTTATCCATGCCTTGGGAGAAAGCTAAATTTCTTGTTAAGCAAAGATTAATTGACATCAACTTCCAAGATCTCCATGGAGCGGCTCAGGGCCCATGCTCCCCCTTGTCGATGGGTCTGTCAGACCTTTACTCTACAAATGGGATGCTATACTTAGATTGGTTATCTATTCCAAAATATAGGAGAGCGCTTTCCTTGGCTCGATTTAATGTTCTACCCTCCAAACTTTTGGATGGTAGATTCAGTAAAATCCCAATGGAAAACAGGTGTTGCCCCTGCAATAATGAGGAGGTGGAAACTGTTGCACATGTCCTTTTTAACTGCAGCTTTTATCGAGGGGCTAGAAGAGAAAACATAATACATCCAATCACCCAGAATTTCCCTGGACGATCCTCAGAGTTTATTTTGTCCACTCTGCTTGACGGCTCAGATAGCTCAATTACAAAGAAAGTTGCAAAATTTTTGAATAATGCTATTGTGACTAGACCTTTTATGCTTGTCTGATTCTGTTTTTATTTTCTAAGTTTTTATTTGAGTGTATAAATAAGAGTTGGTATATCTTGTTTGTATTGTATTGTTTTACGTATTGGTTGTTGGGACATGTAACACAACAGCAGCTGTGCCACAAATTGTTTTCATTTGGAAAGGTACAGGGTGTCTAGAATAACAGGCTTATTTAGGCTAGAACTGTTATTCTCTTTCTCATGGGAAAAGTGGGATGGACAGAAAGATGAACTGATCACATGGTTTGTACTTTCTGATGACGTGTTATGATTGTTAAGTTTCGTTTCCTGTAACTGGAGAGAAGGGGATTGCTTTCTGTATGCACTTTTGTTCCTGTCTTCTCTCTGACATGTAGCAAACATGTAATGCTGAGTGCTTGCCAGGACTGGCTATGCACTGGAATAAGCTAAGCTATGTAGTTTTGTATTAGCTCTGATATAGATACAATAAACAGGTAGAAAGAAATCCTGTGTTGTGAAATCTATTGGAGTTGTAATTCCTAAGCTACAGTGCTGCAAGAGAGGCTGTAACCCGAGACGCTTGGAATGCTGCGTAGAAGGAAAGTCAGTGAGTCTCTGTGTACATGGGCCACACAAGGGGCAGATGCTGTATTTTTCCATCTAACGCTCTGCTGGATCCACGTAGGCAGATGGGCCTACAGAGTGGATTATGGACCATAAGGCTGGATTAATTTCCATGGCCATATCAAGGTTATGCGCCCAGGATTATCGGATTACAAATATTGACCTCTTGGACTGTTGCCGGAGATCGAATGGAAGTAAAGTTCGAGGCAAGGTCGGGGGTCTGAGCCAGCGGCTGGCGGCTTGTTTATCCGGCTGCTGTGAGGCAAAGCTTCAACTACTCGGAGGAGCAGTGATTGATGGCCGAGAAAGCCATTAAAGCAGAGGGCGAATCTCCTGGACCTTCTTCAGCTGGTAAGCAAAGGGAAGAAGAGGGGGGTGAATCTGCAAAGGGCTCTGAGAGTGAGGCCGAAAGTTCTGGAGGGGAAGAGGATATCCCTGTTGTCAGAATGGCTGCACAGGCCCTGAACCCACAGATAGTTGAAAAATTATCTGGCACGAATTACGTGATTTGGAGCTTCCAGATGCAGCATTATTTAACTCATGCGGGGCTCTGGAATGTTGTAACAGAAGATGCTGTGGCTGTGGGAGCCCAAAATTATGATGAATGGAAGGAACGAGACGAGAAAGCGAAGGCAATTCTCTGCTTATCTGTTGAAAGTTCCCAGGTGCCATTCATTCAATTTTTGGAAACAGCTAAGGAGATCTGGGATACCCTGCAAGGGACTTACCAGATGCGCACGGCAGGAAGTAGGATTATACTTGCGCGTAAACTGTACAGGCTGAGCTTACAACCAGGTGGTTCTATGCCTGAGCATCTGAGTACGATCTGGGACATGTTTAACAGGCTGAGAGCACAAGGGATGCAAGTTGAGAACCTGCATCAAGTGTCTATTCTGTTATCCAGTCTGGATTCCTCATATGACACAATTGTGACATTGATTGAGGGTCAACCAGAACAAAATTTGACCATGGCATATGTGTCAGGAAAGCTTCTCGCCGAATGGGAGAAAAGAGACAGCAGGCATGCACGTAGATCAGCAAGCAGCGCGGCTGACTCAGGCACCGCTGGGACAAGCGGCAAGCTGGTGGGAGTTACCCAGGCAACTGCTTTGAAAGTCAGGAAATGCTTCAATTGTGGATCTACTTCACATCTTAGAAAAGATTGTACTTCTAAGGGCAAGAAAAAAAAGAAAAAGGAAGATACCAGTACACCTGAGGATACAATTAAAATGGGCAAAAGTTTGATTGCTCGGGTGGGGTTTTCCAACCAAGACATGTGGGTGCTTGACAGTGGAGCTTCTCACCACATGGCAAATTCTAGAGACTTGTTTCAATCTCTGGATGATGGATATACAAATCAATTTGTGGAGCTAGCTGATGGAAAAAGAATCCAGGTGACAGCTACAGGAACAATTGACTTTGCTTCTTTGGGTCAACAGAGAGCATTGCTTGTTCAAGAACTGGACACAAACTTGGTCAGTATATCGCAATTGGCTAATGATGGATATGAAATAAGTTTTTCTAACAGCAACTGTGTAATTTCACATGATGGGGTGATCTGTGCAAAAGGTAATTTGCAGAATTCTCTGTATGTTATAAATCCGTTTGTAACACATGATGAGAAGGCAAAGTATGCGAATTTGAAACCACATGACAATTGTTTACATATTTTCCACAAACGTTTTGCACATGCCAACTACAGAAGCATAGAAAAAATGCCAGGTCTGTGTGAGGGTGTAACAATGAAACCATGTTCAAAGTATGTGGAATGTGAAGTATGTAGTATTGCAAAGTCACACAGGTCTAACATTCAGAAACACAGTGATAGAGTGAGCACAAGAATCTTTGAGCTGGTACACTCTGATGTTGCTGGTCCATTTGAAACTAGCTATGGGGGGAACAAATATTTTCTAACCCTAATTGATGACTATTCTCGATTTGGATTCGTATATCTGCTGCAAAATAAATCTCAGGTTCAAGAGAGATTTGAATCATTTGTTAAATGGGCTGGGAACAGATATAAACAATATCCAATAGGAGAATTACTCACGGATGGTGGGGGAGAGTACATGAGTACAAAGTTCAAGAAATTTTTGGAAAGTGAGGGTATAGGGCACAAAGTCACAGCCCCATACTCCCCATTTCAAAATGGAGTTGCTGAAAGACGTAACAGAACACTCCAGGACATGATGAGGGCCCAATTGACTGAGTCAAAGGTGGGAAATCGTTTCTGGGGGGATGCATTGTCAAATGCTAACTATCTGCTGAACAGGTTACCAAATTCCACAATTGGAAAAACTCCATATGAAATGTTTCATGGGAGGAAACCAAAGGTAGCACACGTGCGCATTTTTGGGTGTAAATGTTTTGTTCATATACAGGCTCAAAATAGGACAAAACTATCTGCAAGAAGCTTTGAAATGTTTTCTGCTGGGGTATGATGCACAAACGAAAGGGTACAGGTTGTGGTCACCACATCACAACAGGGTAATTCTGAGCAGAGATGTGATTTTTCACGAGCAAACAGATGATCAGAAACAGCTGGTTGAATTGCACATGCAGGCAATGTCTGAAACGCAGCAGGATGCTTCTGAGACAGAACAGGCCACTGGGCAGATATCTGGGGAACAGGAGGGAGGTGAACAATCTCTGAGGCGTTCAACCCGAGAACGCAAAACACCTGTTAGATATCAGGATGAATTCCAAAGTGGGAAAACTGTTGTACATAAAGCTCTCAAAATAGCTTTAGAACCACAAAGTTTTGAGGAAATTCAAAGCTTGGAACCAAAAGTGAAGAATGATTGGTTTGAGGCCATGCAGGAAGAAATCAATGCAATGCATGACAACAACACATGGAGTCTAGTATCTTTGCCTGTGGGGCGCAAGGCCATCACCTGTAAATGGGTGTACAAGGTGAAGACAAATCACCTGGGGCAGGTGGAGAGATACCGAGCAAGACTTGTAGCCAGGGGGTTTGGGCAAAAGCATGGGGTAGATTTTGATTCCGTGTTTGCACCAACAACAAGGTATGCAACTGTCAGACTATTGTTGAAATTGGCAGCACAAAGAAAAATGACGGCATTTCATTTTGATGTAAAAACAGCTTTTTTATATGGGGAATTACAAGAGGAACTCTACATGGTGCAGCCACAAGGTTTTGTAGAAGATCCCAGTCTTGTATGTCGTCTGAACAAGTCCATATATGGGTTGAAACAGGCAGCTCGATGCTGGAACCAAAAGCTGGACACAGTTTTGATTAGTTTGGGGTTTAAACAAAGCAAAGCTGATCATTGTCTGTATACAAATTACACAGAACTGGGAAACTGGGTATATTTGTTAATTTTTGTAGATGACATCTTACTGGTAATACAAACAGTGAGTCAAAAGGAAAAAGTTGCAAAAGAATTGCAAGAACACTTTGAACTGAAAGATCTGGGTTTGGTACAACACTATCTTGAATGCAATTGTCTCAAGATGAGGAAGGTTCTTTCATAGTTGAACAAAGTGGAAAAATTCAGAAATTGCTGGAAATTCATGGATTGGAGAATTGTAACCCAGTTACCACTCCAATGACTCTTGAATATCAGAAACACACAGATAACACTGCATTTGATGATATTGGCAAATATCAGAGTGTTATTGGAAGTCTGCAATACTTGGCAAATGTGAGTAGGCCAGACATCAGCAATGCTATAAACATACTTAGCAGGAAAACGCAAAATCTTTCTAACTATGATTGGCTAGCTGTGAAAAGAGTGTTAAGATATTTAAAAGGTACCATGAATTGCAAACTGAAATTGTCAACACACACAAATGGAGGTTTTTGTTAATTTTTGTAGATGACATCTTACTGGTAATACAAACAGTGAGTCAAAAGGAAAAAGTTGCAAAAGTTGATGCTGATTGGGGATCTGCAACAGATAGAAAGTCCACAAGTGGGACAGTTTTAATGTATGAAAACAGTCTTATTGACTGGTACACACGAAAACAGACTTGTGTGGCGATTTCTTGCGCAGAATCTGAGTTCATCAGTTTATCTCAAGCATGTAATGAGATAGAATGGTTCAAACAATTGTTTGCTGATATGCACATACCAGTAGACAAGGCTGTTACAATTTTTGAGGACAACCAAGCTTGCATCAGCATGGCTCAAAATGAAAAATGTAGGCCAAGAACCAAACACATTGATGTTCGTTACTCTCATGTAAAGAACTGTGTGCAAAAAGGGTGGGTAACACTCAAGTACTGTGCATCAGGGGATATGGTGGCAGATCTTTTCACAAAACCATTGCCTGAAGTAAGACACAGGAAACTAATGAGGGCACTAGGCCTCATTGAGTAAATGTAAACAACATGTATCACAGGCTGTGGGGGGATGTTGGGACATGTAACACAACAGCAGCTGTGCCACAAATTGTTTTCATTTGGAAAGGTACAGGGTGTCTAGAATAACAGGCTTATTTAGGCTAGAACTGTTATTCTCTTTCTCATGGGAAAAGTGGGATGGACAGAAAGATGAACTGATCACATGGTTTGTACTTTCTGATGACGTGTTATGATTGTTAAGTTTCGTTTCCTGTAACTGGAGAGAAGGGGATTGCTTTCTGTATGCACTTTTGTTCCTGTCTTCTCTCTGACATGTAGCAAACATGTAATGCTGAGTGCTTGCCAGGACTGGCTATGCACTGGAATAAGCTAAGCTATGTAGTTTTGTATTAGCTCTGATATAGATACAATAAACAGGTAGAAAGAAATCCTGTGTTGTGAAATCTATTGGAGTTGTAATTCCTAAGCTACAGTGCTGCAAGAGAGGCTGTAACCCGAGACGCTTGGAATGCTGCGTAGAAGGAAAGTCAGTGAGTCTCTGTGTACATGGGCCACACAAGGGGCAGATGCTGTATTTTTCCATCTAATGCTCTGCTGGATCCACGTAGGCAGACGGGCCGACAGAGTGGATTATGGACCATAAGGCTGGATTAATTTCCATGGCCATATCATTGGTGTGGTCGGTAGACCGTAAATAAAATATTCACTCTTATTAATGCAGCCCAAAATAGCATTTGCCTTCTTCGCAGCCACATCACATTGCTGGCTCATATTCAGTTTGTGATCCACCACAATTCCAAGATCCTTCTCACTCGTAGTATTGTTGAGCCAAGTGTCCCCCATTCTGTAACTCTGCATTTGGTTTCCTTTCCCTAGGTGCAGCACTTGCATTTATCCCTATTAAATTTCATTCTGTTGTTTTCAGCCCAGCGCTCCAGCCTATCGAGGTCACTTTGAATTTTGTTTCTTTCTTCCAGAGTATTAGCTGTTCCACCCAACTTTGTGTCATCTGCAAATTTGATCAGCATTCCCTGCACCTCCTCATCCAAGTCATTAATAAAAATGTTGAAGAGCACTGGGCCCAGGACCGAGTCCTGTGGTACCCCGCTCGTTACCTCTCCCCAGTTTGAGAAGGAACCATTGATAAGCACTCTTTGAGTCCAATTCTGTAGCCAGTTGTGGATCCACCTTAAACTCATGTCGCCTCCCCGCATCTTTCCTCTGGCGCAGTCTTCCGGGCCAGGCCCCCTTAACACTAGGGTTGCCCTCAAAGTCTTTACCTCTTACCCCTCCCCCCCCACTCTTCCCACCAGGACTAAATGGGCTGACACCCTCACCATCTGCTTCATGGCAACCTCTCTCCTCGGTGGGAAATTTAAAATGGTGGACTTGCCAACCTGGCTGCTGGCATAAAGGGTGCCCTGCCAGATGCTGGTGTTGGGCCTGCCCAATTTGCCCCAGAGAGTTTGTTACACTCAGCAATAAGCTTCCGTGGGCACTGTCTCTATCACACTGTGGCACCCAGGAGCAACTGCCTCCTGCTCCCCACTCCCATGATCCAAGTGAACAATTCAGCTGCGGAAAGGGAAGGGGGTGAGCAGGGCTCAGGCGTTTGGGATAAGATGGGTTATAAGTGGATAGGTTTATAGGAAAAGCACAGATTTCTGACAAAGCACAAAGGTTTGTGAGTCAGGCATGAAAAGAGAGGAGGAAATTGATAACTGTGGGAGCTCTAAGCCTGTCTTGTAGTCTAGTCCCAGAGGTCTGGGAGGGGGCTGTGGTTACTCATGGTTGCAGGAAATGCATCCTCAGAGGTGATACTGTCTTTATTACTCATTATGTTCCAGGGCAGAATACCAGCATTAAAATAAAAGACCTGTTTCAGGGCTCATCTCTGGTGAGTTCTGACCCAAATTACTTGGCTTGGTGTCTGTGCTGACATAATCACATACTATAAATTGTGCACCAAATGTCTTCTACTACAATTCCTACCCTAGACTAACCACAAAAATATAATATATAGCTATACATTAATACTATATGTGAATTTTGTGCAGAAGAGCAGAAATTATGAGAACATGCTGTTGCGGCCAACTTTGGACAACCAATAAAATCATAGAATCACAGAGTCATAGAAAAGTAGAGTTGGAAGGGGCCTACAAGGCCATCGATTCCAACCCCCTGCTTAATGCAGGAATCCAGGTCAAAGCATCCCTGACAGATGTCTGTCCAGCTGCACCTTGAATGCCTCCAGATTGGGAGAGCCCACCACCTCCCTAAGTAGTTGGTTCCATTGTCTTACTAGTTTTAGGAGCAGTCCTAAATGAACCCACTGTTCCAGTGAGCTTGGCTTGCAACAAACCTCCAAAGTGTTATCTAGAGTAACTTTCCCTTATTCTCCACTCAACTGTTACCAAATACTGGATCAGTGTAGCACCACATTAATGAGCAGACTTGTTTTTTAGTTCTCCACAAAAAGCAGGTGAGGATTTCTACCTGCTGAAGAGCCCTGAAGATGCTCATTACTATGAAGTGATATAGTCAAAACCGCATCTCAAGCCATACATGCAGTCTCATGTGTCAGGTCTTTAACATCTCCATGTCAATTGAGCTGGAGAACATTTACTGCTGGGTGGAATAACTATCGGACAAAATAAGATTGGACCCCACAGTCTCCAGGAATGTAGTTGAGTGCTCTAACCACTTTGCTATTGTGTTTCATACATAGCTGGATCATATTGCTCTGAAGTAATCATACATCTTTTATTACAAGTTCTGCAACCGCAATGGAGTTTTGAGGTTTGAAGTGGAACTATTATAGGTTATATAGGAGAAAGAATAAATTAGCAAAGAATGAACCAAACGGAGAGGCAAAACACAGTGTTTATCACTGAGAACCTGGTTTGGATCACTAAGAGGAAGGAACTAGAGGATCGGCTATCCTTGACCTGATTCTAACCAACAGAGATGGCTTAGTGGATAAAGTGGCAGTTTTGGGAACTCTGGGGGAAAGTGACCATGTTATACTTGAGTTCTTGATTCTAAGGGAAGCACAAGCTGAGTGTAGCCAAACGCATACCCTGGATTTTAGGAAAGCCAATTTTAATAAACTCAGAACAATGATAAGTAAGTCCCATGGCAAGCGACTCTAATGAGAAAAGGAGCCCAGGTTGGGTGGGAGTTTTTTAAAAAGGAAATTCTAAAGGCACAATGGCAAACAATTCCCACAAGGAAAAAAGGCAGAGGACAACAGAAGAAGCCAATGTGGCTTCACAAAAAACTCAGAGTTGACCTGAAAACAAAAAAGGACACATATAAGAAGTGGAAGGAAGGCCAGGCTACAAGGAAAGAGTACAGGCAGGTAGCACAGAACTGCAGGAATGGTGTCAGGAAGGCTAAAGCTGAGAATGAGCTGAGGCTAGCAAGGTATGCTAAAAACAACAAGAAAGCTTTCTTCAAGTACATGCATAGTAAAAGACAGAGGAAAGAAATGGTGGTTCAACTATGCAATGAGGATGGCAAACTGATAACAAAAGACAAAGAAAAGGCTGCAATGTTCAATTCCTACTTCGGCTCGGTCTTCTCCCAAAAGAGGGTCTATGACCCCCCTGGCAAACCTGAAGTGCAGACTGCAGGGGCAGGATTTGCAGCTTGAGATTGATAGGCAAATGTCAAGGAGCACCTGATTACTCTGAACGAGTTTAAATCTCCAGGGCTGATGAGCTGCATCTAGAGTATAAAGGAACTGGCAGAAGAACTCTCAGAACCACTGTCTATTATCTTTGAGAAATCATGGAGGACAGGTGAAGTGCCAGATGACTGGAGGAGGGCAAATGTTGTCCAGTTCAAAAAGGACCATATGTGAGGAAGCAAAAGGAGGAAGGCAGGTGAAGAACCAGGATAGGAGGCTAAGCTGAGAATGACGACCTAGCAGGAAGGAACTAACTAGACCAGTCAGTCTGACATCAATCCCTGGGAAAATTTTGGAGCAGATTATAAAAAAGTCAGTCTGCAAGCACCTTGAAAAGAATGCAGTGATTACTACAAGCCAGCATGGATTTGTCAAGAACAAATCCTGCCAGACTAATCTGATCTCATTTTTTGATCGGGTAACCTCCCTTGTGGACTGTGGGAATGCTGTGGACATAATATATCTGGACTTCAGCAAAGCTTTCGACAAAGTGCCTCATGATATCCTGATTAGCAAGCTAGCTAAAAGTGGGCTAGATGGAACAACTATCAGGAGGATCCACAATTGGCTACAGAATCGGACTCAAAGAGTGCTTATCAATAGTTCCTTCTCAAACTGGGGAGAGGTAACGAGCAGGGTACCACAGGGCTCGGTCCTGGGCCCAGTGCTCTTCAACATTTTTATTAATGACTTAGATGAGGAGGTGCAGGGAATGCTGATCTAATTTGCAGATGACACAAAGTTGGGTGGAATAGCTAATACTCTGGAAGACAGAAACAAAAGTCAAAGCAATCTCGATAGGCTGGAGCACTGGGCTGAAAACAACAGAATGAAATTTAATAGGGATAAATGCCAAGTGCTGCACCTAGGGAAAGGTAACCAAATGCAGAGTTACAGAATGAGGGACAGTTGGCTCAACAATACTACAAGTGAGAAGGATCTTGGAATTGTGGTAGATCACAAACTGAATATGAGCCAGCAATGTGATGTGGCTGCGAAGAAGGCAAATGCTATTTTGGGCTGCATTAATAGAAGTATAGCTTCCAAATCGCGTGAAGTGATAATTCCCCTTTATTCGGCACTGTTTAGGCCTAATCTTGAGTACTGCATCCAGTTCTGGGCACCACACTTTAAGAAGGATGTAGACAAACTGGAGAGGGTTCAGAGGAGGGCAACAAGGATGATAAAGGGACTGGAAAGAAGGCCCTATGAGGAGAGACTGAAAGAACTTGGCATGTTTAGCCTTCAGAAGAGGAGACTGAGGGGAGATATGATCGCACTCTTCCAATACTTAAAGGGTTGTCACACAGAGGAAGGCCAGGATCTCGTCTTCTCCATCATCCCAGATTGCCGGACACAGAATAATGGGCTCAAGTTACAGGAACCTAGATTCCACCTAAACATCAGGAAAAATTTCCTGACTGTTAGAGCAATAAGACAATGGAACCAACTATCTAGGGAGGTGGTGGGCTCTCCCACTCTGGAGGCATTCAAGGTGAAGCTGGGCGGCCATCTGTCAGGGATGCTTTGACCTGCATTCTTGCATTGAGCAAGGGGTTGGACTTGATGGCCTTGTAGGCCCCTTCGAACTCTACTTTTCTATGATTTTATGATTCTATGAAATGTATTTGGATCCTTTTCTAGGCAATGTCCAGGGCTGGTATCTGTTGCCCCTTGGCAGCAGGCACCCCCCTGGACATTGCCCCAGCCAAGTCTTCAAATGCCTGCAGTTGCACGACTGTGATCATTCACAGTTGCACAACTGTGGCTAGAATTTTTTTTAAAAAAAATAAAAAATAAGTTTTGTGCACAATTTTTTGTTCAAAAGTTTTAAAAAAAGGAAGAATGCTGGACAGCCACAGGCAGCCTCTCCAAGGTGCTGCTGAGACACTTTGAAGGGACGCTTCATAGCTGTCAAAAAGGGATTGGGAAAGCCTGCTTGACAGGGTAAAAAGCAAAACAGCTGCGGCAAGCCCAAAACGGTTCCCAATTGTGGTTGGGACAGGGTGAGGGCAGTGCCAGCTGCCCCCAAGTGCTGCTTGGGCACTTTGGAGGCAGCTGGCAGTGGTGCTCGCCCAGGAGCCCCATGGCAAGAGTGGTAAGGGTATTTTGCCACCCTTGCCATGAGGCTCGCTAGTCGATTACCCCTACCCACAATGGGGTCAGTACTCCGGGTTCAGATGACATGACAACCCATTGTGGATAGAACAACCCTTAGAACAAGCCATGGGTTGTTGGGGTGGCTTGTTGCCCAGGCACAGGCGACCCCAGGTAAATCAGTTCAGATTCGCACAACATAACAACCCATCATGGGTAGCAATCCACAATGGGTTGTCATGTCATGTGAACCCAGTCACTGGCTTGGATCCTGAGTTGCTTTTCTGGAAATGGAATGCTCTTTTCACTTGTGGAAGGCGCTTTGATCCAGCATAGACTCATGTTTGTGGAAGGGGGAGGCAATTTACACTGACTCCCCCATGCTGTTCCAAAGAGTCCCAGACCCTCTAGGACAGATTTGGGGGGGGCATAAGGGGAAGGAGGAATCAGTGGAAATCACCCTCCCCCACTTCTTCCAACACAAGTGACCCATCAGTAGAGCTCATGGGATCTCACTCATTACAATGGACTTAAATGCAGTTATCTCTGTTGGATTGCGACTTTTAACAAAGTTATATCAACTCTGACAGCCATTTGACTCATTCCTAAACAATATTGTTTTTTCTTTGCCTGCTCATTAACCAAGAGAACAGAGGTCATTCTATCTTATCCAGCTTTGCCCATTCTGAAAATGTACAAGGTCCAATGACTGACTATATTGTCTGCATAATATTTTAGATTGAATCATGGCTTATCACATTGTACATGTGTATTTGAAAATGCTAGAGTTCCTGTTGATCACGGTGGAGAATAATCTCATTATATTATTTCCTTTAGTAATCCTTATCTGATTGGCACAGCATTAGACTTTCAGGGCACAATCCTATGCATGTTTAGGCAGAATAAAGTCCTACAACTCCTAGAATTGCCCCAGGCTGGGCAAGGCTGGGAGTTGTACTTGTAGGACTTTTTCCCCCTGTCTAAACATGCGTAGGATTGCATTCTCAGATGGGAAGCTAAGTGGCTTTGCAATGTGGGTATGTGACTCTCCTCTCCTGCTGATTCAACAAGATAACTATGATGCATGAAGTATGTTCTGAAAGTAAGTTAGTTATTTTAGTCTCTCAACATCTTTGTGATCCTGTCCTATAGTTTTAAATGGTAATGGCCATGAAGAAACTTCACAAGACATACATCACTTGAGAATGTCAAACCAGATTATTGTGAACATTATTAACTTTGCTGGCTGGGGCATGCTGGGAGTTGTAGGCCAAAAACATCTGGAGACCCAAGGTTGGAGAACACTGCTTTAGCTTATAGAGCAAGTTCCCAAGGAGCCAAGCTATGAGTTGACCTAATATCTCATTCATTTTTTTGGAAGCCGGTCCTGTGGTTTTCAACAGATCTTGTATTCAAAGGACTGGCCCGATCTCTCAGTCTTTCCTCTGTGCAGTGAGTAGCAAGGGAGGGCTGGGGGAAGGAAGGAGGCAGAGAGATACTCTGGATTATTATTTCTTCCCTGAAAAGGCAACAAGAGTGTTCCCTTTGCAGACAGATCACTCCTGGGGTGGGGGGCTCTCATGAAAAAGCATGTGCTCTGTTGAAAATAACTTCAGCTACAATGAGGGAAAGTTTTCTGACCTTGGAACAACTCTTGGATTTCTGTAAATCCATATACTGTTTTCCCCTCCATGACAGGAAACATTTTCTTGCACGTGCAAAAATAAATCAGACTACATGCTAAGAGGTATATTTAATGTCTTGGAAAGGATCCATTCTGTGTGCTTCTCAATAGCAATTGATAACTCTTCAAAGAATGACAACATGATTCTATTTTCCACGATGTAACATATCATCTCTTACTGTATAAATGCAGGTGTATGTGCAGCTGATCTTTGGAAAATGCAGCAACAGGCTAAGTCTCTTCAAAATCAAATTAGGGAAGTCTATTGTCAAGCACTTCCCTCTTGCACAAACCATGAGAAGTCGAAAGACAGAGCTATGTTTCCAAATGTATAGTAGGAGCAGCTGTGACTTGGATGGAGAGCCTGTTTGTCAGTAATTAGTAGCTGCCCCCTGCGGCAAGCCACTTATCTTTTGATAAGGACTGTCACAGCTAATGTGAGGTGAAGAACACATTCAGAATGATCACAAGCACCTTCTTCATCTTCTGTTCCACACTTGTGGCAATCAGGTTTGCCTTGCTGACATCTGTGGTTTAGGAAAAAGATGGGCTGATTTGCGTGGCCTGCTCTTTTTCATTACACTTAAACAATGTATGTTAACAAGTCCATATCATCCTTTAATTTTATTAATAACCAAGTTAAGTGGCTCTGTGCATGCACTCTTGCTTAGGAACATAAGATGTTCCATGCTGGGTCACCTAGTTCATTCTTATTTGCTAGAATCCAAGCAAACAGCATATGCCTATTCTAAACTATAACCAGGGATGTTGAAGAGTCCTTGGTCTCAAGTGAGTCTCGAGTCCGAGTCCTTGGTCCAAAATGGTGACTCATGAGTCACGAGTCACGAGTCACTGCCAAAGCTGACTCCACGAGTCCCTATTAAAATCAATGGGGTTTTTCCCCAACAAAATAAGGCTACTTCAGATGTGTGGTTTAAATAAATTCTAGGCACAAGTGTGCCTTTTTATTTCAAAACTCTGCAACTGATTTTTGGCAAGAACAGACCAGGCAGACAAACCCAAAATAACCAGGCAGGCAGAGGAGGCAGGGAACCCCAAAACAGGCAGGCAGAGGCCTTTGTCTTGGACAATTCAACTGTTGAACTGGTCAAGAAGAGACCAGGCAGACAGAGGAGGCTGGGAACCCCAGACAGGCAGGCAGAGGCAGCCAAACCCAAAATGTCTGAAAGGTTGCATTTTAGAAAAATGATTTTAAAAAATAAACTTGCTGTACTTCCTAAAACTTATCCATGTTGCATTTGAGGAACATGATTTTTTCTAAATGTTTGGCCCCCATTCTGGAACGGTGAGATCTCATCACAATTCCACCCTCACTGAACACCCGCTCCACTGGTGATGAACTTGCTGGAACCAGAAACACACTCAGAGCAGCCACACAGAGTAATCTCAGGCCCTTCTTCTGCCTCTCCCAAGTACGCAACACATCAATCAAAATAAATCTTGACACACTGTTGGGGCTGCACTCCTGGTAGCCGTCCATAGTGGCCGAGCAGCGGCACACCTCGCTTCCATGCACTCTTCACCGGCAATTACGCTCCTCTCCACTCCTTCTGGCACAGCCCAGGGTTGTTGAAGAGTCCTTGGTCTCGAGTCCCGAGTCGAGTCTCGAGTCCCATTAAAAATATTGGGACTCGAGTCCGAGTCGAGTCAGAGGGGGGACTCAGTCCGACTCACGAGTCGAGTCCTCGAGTCCGAGTCCCCATCCCTGACTATAACTAGGCAGAAAGTAAACCATGGTCCCGTTTCTGATTCTGGTTTACTTTCTGCCTAGTTGTGGTTTAGGAAGGAAGGAAACCCACATTGTGGTGAGACTGGGAAACCAAACTGAGGCTATGTTCAAGATTTATATACATGTGTAGGCTTGGCTATGGGGCTACAGCAGTGAGATGAAGGTTAAGGGGCAGCCAGAAATTATTTAAGGTTAAAAGGTGTTAGATTCTGTGGTTTGATATTTGAAGCTAGCAGGAAAATGCAGTTATGAAAGAAGAAGGGAAAGTATGAGGTTACTAATCTTTCCCATCTCCTTAGGTTTTTTCTGCCTCTTTTGTAGGCTGTTCTGTCTTCCCCAGTACTCCAGCAGGCCTACACAGCTTGTTCATCAGTGTTACCCAAAAGTTCTTTCTGGCACTTAAGTATTTGAATTATTGTTTGCGAATCTTGATCTGCATCATTCTCCAGGGTGTATTTGACATTAAGCAGCATGTGCTACTCCTGCTGATGTTTGTGGGGACTATACTTAAGTGTATTTCTGGATAATGTTGAAGTGTTGTGCTGCATTGGAGACTCTAAGGCCAGAGACAGACAATAGGTTCCCCCCACCCACCCCCCAGAGAACCAAAAGATATTTTAAAGAGGGATTCCTGCCCATCTTGTAAACACTCATTCCACTTTCACCGCTGATCAGTCAGTTTTGCAGGCTTTTGCAGTTTTTCAAAAGCCTGTTAGATCTGAAGCTAAAGGAGTGCAAAAGGAATATCTGTAAACTAGTGATTGGGTGAATTCTCTTCAGCTTGATTTGGAAATGGGGAAATACTAATTACTAAGGTTATGCAAATGCCTCAGTTGAGGAATGAATCCAAGACCGTTTCAGATATATTTGCACTGTCTCCGAATATGAGCTGACTCAATTCCAAAGCAGTCTGAGGAAAAGCACCTCAGAGCCACCTTGGAGAAGGTATTTTTGTCCCAATTTGATACATTTTCTTTTAACTGCCCACAAGCTCTCCAAGATCTCCATAAAAGAGAGCCAGTGTGGCGTAGTGGTTAGAATATTGGACTGGGATTCGGGAGATCCGGGTTCTAGTCCCCGCTCAGCCATGAAAGTCACTGGGTGACTTTGGGCCAGTCACTGACTCTCAGCCTAACCTACCTCACAGGGTTGTGAGGATAAAATGGAGAGGAGGAGGATGATTATGTAAGCCGCCTTGGGTTCCTTTCAGGAAAAAAGGCGGGGTAGAAATATAATAATAAATAAAATATAAATAAATAAATAAAAGCAAAATGCTAGTCAGGAGACGGAGTTTCTAACTGACAGCTCTAGCTTCGCATAGGGGAATGAGTTTAGCAGGGAATCACAGTTCTTTTGGGAGCGTCATTGAAGGAGGAATGGATCAGAAGTTATTTCAGTAAATTCCTGTTCATTGCAAGCTGTGGCACTGGCTGACAACAACCACAACTAACTGGGAGATGGTGCATCACACTGCTGTCTGTTCAATGGGTGGCTGACACCAAACTCCTCTGACCCTGGCCCCTAGTAAATGGCTCTCTGTTGCACGGGCAGCCTCTTGAGCCTCGGGTATGTGCGTTCCACCAAGTCCCCACATGCTAACCAGAGCACTGTCCTCCACAGCTCCAGCACTTCCCCTGGCTCCCCAGTACAGGGAGGGCACCACAGGGTGTGCCTGATTCCCCCAGCTCTTTCACTGAGAGAGCTGATGCTGCCCTTTGATGAGGGTGCTCTGAGGGATACTGAAGACCCCTCCTCCTTTCCAAGGAGACTCCCCACCATGAATAGCTGCAGCGGTGAGCTGGGCTTCTCTGCTCTGAAACAAAGAGGAAGAAGGACCTCAAACCCCTCTCTGCCTGAAAGAGTACAGTATTTTCCATGTATAAGACTATACTTTTTCCTAAAATTGTTAGACTAAAAATTGAGGGTCGTCTTATACATGGAAGTAAGCCAAGGAGAGAACCACGCAGTTGCGAAACTGCCCAGTGGGGGGCGTCTTATAGACGGAAAAATACGGTAGGTGGATCAGGCTCTGAGGCAGGGACATTTCTAGTGTGTGTGTGGGGGGAGGCAAACCGGGCAGCCATCTCGGGAGCCAAATTCTGAGGTGCCAGACAACCTCTGAAGGTGGCAGCAGTGGCCTGTGGTGGTGCTAGTGGTGTTAGCCGTGGCATTCTGGGTCCTCCTAGCCAGCGCCAGGAGCTGCAGCCACATGCAGGCCAATGTGTAGCACTGAGATGTCCTTAAAGCAAGGCATCAACCTGCCCGTCATTCCGGAGAGCCAAGCTGGGCACTCTTCTGCAGGACCACCCGCCTGACGCCTAACTCTGAGAAACCCTCTCTGGGAAGCCCCACCAGCTCTTTCCCTGCTATGGAAAATTCTGTAGACAAAAAGTGGCTGGCAATGTTGGCAGTGGGTGTGCGTGCAGCCCCTGGTGGGTTCTGTGGGGGTGGGGAGGGAATTGGCTCCCAGATCTGTGGAGGTTGCCCATCTGCAGCTTACTGAGACATTTGAGAAAGTTTTTCCCAGATGCCTTGGGGTTCAGTGCAAATGTCCTTAAACACCAAGGCATCCGGGAAGAAATATTTTTTGATCACCAGGCACATCTAGTTGTTAATTGGAAGCCATCCCACTCCCCCACATCTGAGTTGAAGAAAGCAAAACTCTGTACATTCACTGCAAGCATAATACATTGTGCAAATGGTACATTGGTCTTCATTTGTCAATTGGCCTGTAGGATGCTTGTAGACATTGTCAAGATCCACTACAAAAGCTTAGATCAGGTGCTGCTTCTTTTGACTGCAAATTTACGAGCTGGGGAATAATGGCAAGTTAGGGTGGGACAAAAGCTCTCAGAAGCAACAGCTTCTGTTCCAGGACTGTAATGTACAATACTGTGTAGAATTTTAGCCTCTCATACCGAAACTGAATTATCTAGAAAAAGATGCACGGGAGCTGTCTTAGAAGCAGATGTTTGCACATCCATTGTCCATGGAAATAAGTTACTTTCTCAGTTCATAGGGACTTTCCCAAAGAGAAAAAGAACCTTCTATAAATGGTGAAAAGAAAGAGGATTATATTGGTATGGAAGATGCTATGCTCAGTAATGCCCCCAGTGTGTTAATTTTCAAGAATAATTAGAAATAGATTTAATCTCTGAAGAAAATCCTGAAATGTTGCAGGGTTTATTTGCATTCCTCAGGCAGAGTATTAAGAGCAGTGCTGACAAGATATTCTTTTCATGTGATGTTATAATGCAGATAAAAATCATTTGTCATTTTGTGGCATGTGGCCTCCTAATTAGAGAATATAACTGGAGGTTGAGAGTTTAGACTGGTTCTGGTCTGTTTTAATTAAGGCACTTAAAGCCATTTTATATAACCTCTGCTGCAGGTCATCTGATAAAACTAATCTGGACATAATGCCCTAACCTTCAATTGTTACTTGTATGGTTTAATGCTAGCATTAAAGAAGCATTACCCCATAAATTAGATGCCCAAGTACTAAGGAAAAATCTGAATAGCTGCAAATTAAAATGCTTTTAAGGACTAATTGGACTGGCCCCTCAGACAGGCCCCCAGATGACTTCCCTGGCAGCCTTTCATAAAAGATCAAACCACTTTGAATTTCTCCTTACTGAAGTTGACCATGGCTTAGTTCACTTTTTGGTCTGTAGGTTCAAAAAACATCGCAGGGTCAGGCCTGGTTATTACTTGGATGGGAGACCCTCCTCTAGTTTCCTGCATTGAGCAGGGGGTTGGACTTGATGGCCTTGTAGGCCCCTTCCAGCTCTATGATCTATGAAATCTATGAAATCCTATCAGATTTGATCTAAGTCATGATATGGGCAGGAATGGGGACTCGGACTCCAGGACTCGACTCGTGAGTCGGACTGAGTCCCCCCTCTGACTCGAGTTGCACTTGAGTCCCAATATTTTTAATGGGACTCGAGACTCGACTCGGGACTCGAGACCAAGGACTCGTCAACATCCCTGCTTGATGTCACCTGCAGGTGCTGTCTGGACCTAGTTGCAGTAACAATCGAAGTTTATTTTTTAAAATCATTTTCCTAATGCAACCTTTCAGACATTTTGGGTTTGGCTGCCTCTGCCTGCCTGTCTGGGTTCCCTGCCTCCTCTGCCTGCCTGGTCTGTTCTTAACCAGTTCCACAGTTTGAATTGTCCAAGACAAAGGCCTCTGCCTGCCTGCTTTGGGGTTCCCTGCCTCCTCTGCCTGCCTGGTTATTTTGGGTTTGTTTGCCTGGTCTGTTCTTGTTAAAATCAGTGGTAGAGTTTTGAGATAAAAAGGCACACTTGTGCCTAGAATTTATTTAAGCCACACATATGAAGTAGCCTTATTTTGTTGGGGGAAAACCCCATTGATTTTAATAGGGACTCGTGGAGTCAGCTTTGGGAGTGACTCGTGACTCGTGACTCGTGAGTCACCATTTTGGACCAAGGACTCGGACTCGGACTCGAGACTCGGGTCCAAAGACTCGTGACTTGACTCGTGACTCGAGACCAAGGACTCTTCAACATCCCTGGATATGGGTTACAGAGAGAGTGATGGCTGCTTAAGAATTAGTTTGCTGATATTTAGGAGCCTGTTCATAGAATCAGGGGACTAGAAAGAACCTGCAGGTTGAGTTTCAGACTCAATGTCAGAATCCAATGTCAGATTCTTCCTTTGACTGATCCTTTGTAGATTAGCCCACATACAGTATGATGTGGCACAAGGAGCAAGAAAAAAACAAATAGCAATATTCCAAAGGTACTTTCAGGCACCATCACAGATAGCTCAATCAAATGAGTCAAGCTACAATATAAGGCAAAAAAGAAGCAGCCACATCTGCACCATGCTTCCCCCAAATAAAACCGCTTGACTTTTAGCACAAATCTAACCCACCCAAGATCCCATTTTTTGTTATGGCAGAGCCGTAGCCAGCCTTTCCTGTCAGCTGCTTTAAATCAGAGCTATTGCCTCAGGCTAGTGACTCCTATTTTGCTGGGGCTGCTTATCCACTGCAAGTTTTGCAGCTTTTGAGCTTTATAGGAGCTATCCATGGTGCTCCATGGTGGTGAACCTATTTTGGGGGGTGGGGGGATAGCTCCTATAAAGCTCCAAATAAAACCTGCAAAACCTGCAATGGATAAGGAGCCTCAGCAAAAAGAGAAGTCACCAGCCTCCCCTATTTATAACCACAACAAACATAGGTGGGGCAACTCAGTGTTCTAGGTGGGGGCAGTGTACTGACCAGCTCTCCCATGGCTGTGGCCCTTCATTGTGGCCATCTCTGCTCAGAGACAAGTGGTGGTAGAAAATCTTTCACCATCCCAGGTACCTGTACCATCTGAGAAACCAGATTTAAAATGGTAGAGTATCTTTTGGGATTTCACCCCACTCTCTTTAGAAACTGTTGAGATGTTTATCAAATTAAGGGCACAATCCTATGCATGTTTAGATTGCTGGAAATTGTAGGACTTTTTTCTGTCTAAACATGCATAGGATTGTACCCTACGTATGATGGGAATGGTAATATTGCCTGCTTAAGTCAATGAGGTAATGTAACCACTAGTTACAGTGGGAGGAAAGGATTAACTGTTTTGTAACCCCTCCTCCCTACTTCCAGCCTCTCTGTGGCCAGCTCTCCCTCCCTCCCTCTCCAACCTGATGGACACACGGTCTGAGCTGGCTTCCAGCCAGTGACCTCCAATGAAGCGGACTCTTAACACCCAAGACTCTAACCTGCCTATATGCACCCTGCATATATGAATAAACAGACTGTCAGTAAACTGATAAATGTTTTTATTAGTTTTAAACCTTGTATTATCTGTTCCTTTTAAGAGCCTTTTAGCAGGGTTTAGCAACCCATGCGGTGATAACCAGTTTCAATAACCAGGCTGCGCAGAAGGGGGAAAACTCTGCTCGTCCTAACCAGTATAGGACCGACTCCTTCATATTCTTCAACAAAGTACATGTGTGAGACCTTTTATTAGAGTCTTATAGCACAATTGTTTGCATGTCTACTCAGAAGTAAGTCAATTGGACTCAATGAACTTACTGCCAGGTAAGTGTGTATAGGACTGCAGCCTTAGTTTTGTTCCCCTTTTAACCATTGTGATCCTTCATGCTGAAAAGCCAATGCATGTTAGGTACATTTGACCAAATAAGATAATCAGACTGTTAAAATGAGCGAGAGATTGATTACTTCTCAATGTAATTACTTTTGATTACTTTTCTCAATGATGAGAAAAGACAATGTTGGTAAGACTTCAGTCTGTGTTAGGCATATAGACTAATTCCCAACAGCAGTGCAATAGCACATGGAATACATTTTGTTGTTGTTGTTGTTGTTACAGCCACTTTAGAGTTATTCTTCAGAGCAGGAAAATGTTCATTAAAACATATAAAAGATTGCATTGATAAATGACAGGTTATTTTCTATCATTATCAGTAAAAGGGAAGACAATTCATTACTTGGCTGCTTAAAAATCCCCCCCATCCCACATACACCCCCCCCCATCATGTCAGGGGCATTTTATATGTTATGGCGATGGCATGGATGTTGTTGCCAAGGAAGGCTTCTGCATGGCAGATTCTGCATGCAGCAGCTAAAACGGACCAGCTGTATAATATGGAGATTCATATTATGGCATCATAATGTTGAAAGAATGTGTGGTGCAGGCTCAGAGACAGTTGGTCAGATCAGACAATCCCTGTGGCCTAACCCGCTTCCATACACCACAACACCTGCATCAGGCGAAGAATAAAACTGAGGTCCGCAGGCCAAATTGGCCTATATGGCTAATTGGTATTAGTTCTGTTGTTTTTAGTCAAATGCATAGTTAAGCACATATGCATAGTTAAGCATATGTGACAGTTTGTGGTGCACAGTTGACCCGATGAGGACTGTGTTGAATCTATAATTAAATAATTCAGTTAGTGAATTGTCAGGCTAATTAGTGAAACACATTTTGATCTCACCCACAAGGAGCTCACAGCAACTTCCAAGTGGACAGTAGTTAGCACTCGATCCAGAAAATCTCATTTTTGTTCAGTTTGTATCATGAGGACTCAGACTTCCATCTAGTTCTCAGAAATAGTTGATGCGGCAGTCAGCTTGTGCTCTGGACTGTATCACTTCAGATTGCAGGTTGGGGCACACTT
Organism: Shinisaurus crocodilurus; assembly: GCA_021292165.1. Lineage (NCBI taxonomy): Eukaryota > Metazoa > Chordata > Lepidosauria > Squamata > Shinisauridae > Shinisaurus > Shinisaurus crocodilurus. Next base: position 117,167,718 of record CM037876.1, on the reverse strand, counting down.
GACTGAAATATCCTCCTCAATTTTTTTTTTAATCTCTCCTTGCCCCCCCCCCCATCCCCTGACATGTTAGTTTTCTATCTGTAGGACTTACTATTTTTATTTATAATATAGAAGAGCATTCAATTGTGTGAGCAGCCTAAGTTGGTGCTGCCCAGACATAGGTTCATTTTATTTATTAATTAAAATGTATAAGAATACATTTCTAAGGTTCATCACGATTGATGAAGGTTCATCAGAGTGAAAGAAAATTGTGTTTAGTGTTATCACACTAAAACAAGTGAATACCTGCATATCCCATATCCGCATATCCCATGTCTCTATATATCTGTCAAAATGAAGTGATTATCGAAATGGGCTTGGCTGTGGTAACAGAGAAGGAGAATTATCATGGAATCAAAGAGTTGAAAGGGACCTTGGAGATCCCTCCACCTCCTGAGGCAGTCCGTTTCACTGCTGAACAGGCCTCAGTTTTGGGAGGTTTCTTCTAATATTTAGCAAAAAATTGCTTCCCTGAAATTTCCACCCATTGGTTCTAGTGTAGAGAGGTTGCTTATCAGATTTGCAGATGACACAGAGCTAGGAGGGAGAGCCAACACCATAGAAGGCAGGATCAAGATTGAAATGGATCTTGACAGGCTGGAACACTGGGTGAAACGAACAAGATGAAATTCAGTAGAGATGAATGTGAAGTGTTGCTTTTAGGTACAAAAAATCAAGGTCATCATAGGCTAGGGAAAACCTGACTTGGTAACAGTACATGTCAAAAGGACCTAGGTTTTGTAGTAGGTCAGGGAACCTCCAGCTTGTGGGCCTAATCCAGCCCACAGAGGTTGGCAATCCAGTACACAGAGGGTTGGGTTCCCTCCACAGATCCCCCCTCCCCTCCAAGCCCTGTCCCCTGGGGGGAAAGGAATCTCCATGTTATCTCTGGCATGTGATTGAAGATAATAAGGGGAATCCTTCTGTTATCTCCAATCACAAATTGGAGATGGCATGGGGGTTCCCTCTGAGGGACCTGGCAGCCACTTGCAGGAGCTGGTCCTGGAAGCGGGTGCTGAGTCCCTTTGCTTTGCATGTTGCTCACACCCCACTGTTGGGATGCAGGCAGGCAACATGCAAAGCAGGCGAGCGACTCAGAAAAAAATAGGCGGGTTGAGGCTGAATGATGTCAGGCGATGGGAGCTTTGGGACAGACTTCTCTTGCCATCCTCCAGCCCCTTGGCCTGATCTGGTGGGGGGCAATCCAGCCCCTGGACCAAAAGAGATCACCCACCCCTTGTTCTCTGTTGCTCCAGAGGGCAGGACTAGAGCTTGAAAGCTTGCCTGCTTTTCATGCTGTCCCACATCCCAACAATGGGATTTACATTGATCTCTACTGAATTTCATCTTGTTCGTTTCACCCAGTGTTCCAGCCTGTCAAGATCCATTTCAATCTTGAGCCTGACTTCTATGGGGTTGGCTGTCCCTCCTAGCTTTGTGTCATCTGCAAATTTGATCAACAACTTCTCCACACCCTCATCCAGGTGATTTATACAAATGTAGAAGAGCACAGGGCCTAAGACAGAGCCCTGCAGCGCCCCACTCAAGATGTCCCTCCAAGGGGATGCGTAGCCATTAATGAGCACCAATTGAGCACAGTTGCTCGATCAGCTGTTGATCCGCTTAACAGGAGTAGCATCTCACCCACATTTTTACCATCTTGTGAACTAGGATATCATGGCAAACCTTGTCAGACACTTAGCGAAAATCAGGATATACTAGGTTCACAGCATTCCCACAATCATCCACTAAATTAGTAACTCAACCAAAAAGGTGATAAGGTTTGTCTACCATGATTTATTCCTGATGATCCCATGTTGGCTCCTACTAATCAACACATTGTTTTCTAGATGCTCACAGATTGACCTCTTAATAATCTGTTCTAGAATTTTGCCCAGTATTTTCATCAGGCTAACTGGTTTGTAGTTTCCTATGTAATAGAAAGTTTTTAAGCAGCCTCTAAGAACATGCTTTGACATACTCTTGTTGTATAAGGGGTGTTCAATTGACCCCCTCCCATGAACTTACACAACACATGAGGAAGAAATGCTACATCCCCAAGTACCAACATGCCTGCTGGCCAAGCCATCATTTGGTATTAACGAGAAGGGGCATACAGGTGTAAAGCTGTATGCACACAGGATTCTTCCTTTCGATCAGGAACCTTGACTGGCCCAGCTGTACAAATGTAGGGCCCTTTCTCATTAAAGCCAAATGCCTGACTGCCTGAGACCTGGTCACATTTCAGGATGTGGCCAGTAGGCACAATCCCAGTCCCCCCTGACATGATTGGTGAATGCATGAGGGGAGAGGGGTCATGTGTAAGTCCTGTTGAGTTATCGCACAGATAGTATAATCAAGATGAGTTCTCAGCCAAATGTATACGTTGTGGCAAGACATTTTAGCTAAAAAAGTAAATTATTTGGGATGTTAAGAGACCAAATTGATTAGAATTTTTCAAATAGCAGCTTCTAGAATTGTACTTTGAAGATAATGAGGCAGTCTTTGAGCTATGCTGTAAATATTCCTCCAGATAAAATAATTTGGTCTTGGTGTAATGACAACATGAGTGAAAGTTGCCAGGGTGGCTTAGTTAGCAGACAGAAAAAATGGGATATATAAGAGATAATGGACATGTTCCAACACAGACCTACAGTGCAATCCTATGTATGTATATTGAGGAATAAGTGTATAGGATTGCACCCTTAGATATTTTTAGGCCCATTTGAAATCTTAAAGGCCTAAAGGGTTCCTGTGTTGGATTGGGACTTATCTCTTTGCCAGTTATAAAATGGCAAAGGGTATATACTAGGATTGTGCCAAATGTTAATGTCTACTTATTTTTGACCATATGTTGGGGGGAGGGGTGAAAAGAAATTGCACCCAAAAATTGTTGGAAGGATGGGTTACCATTTCAGATAAATGGTGCTGGGCATCAGCGCTTACCTCAGGGAGGTGACTGAGGGTGGTGGTGGTGTGTGCTCCTTATTTTACCATTTTTAAACTATTCTGTCCTTCTAACCTCTCCGGCTGCTTGAGCTTTCTGACACCCCCCCCCCGCCCCAGGAATTAAGCCTGACTTTCTCCCTTGGGGCTTTCCAGTGCTGCTGCCTGCTGAGTGCATGAAAGCTGAGTGAGGCATTTTTGGGTTTGTTTTGTTGTTGATAAAAGGACTTTTAACGACAACAACAACTCCTCATTCAGCTTTCAGGAGGTCCCTGATTCAACCCTTGCCTCATCCAGGAACTCACTTGGTGGCTTTAGGCAAGCTGTTCTCTCTGAGCCTAAGCCAACCCCTTATCTGCCATAGTGGGGATAATAAGAATACTTACCGACATTGCATAGTTGTTGTTGTAAGGTAGGGATAGGATAACAGCCGCCACCTGAGCCCTCCACAGAGTGTATAACAGATTGGTTCCAGTTTGCAGGGGGTTTGTAAACTCTGCACTGTGTGCCTGGTAAGGCATGGCAATTAGTGTTGTGAGTGCGGGGATTAAATAGGAAATGTTAGTACAGCAGAATGGCAGGGCTATGTCGGAAAATTAACACAAAGATGGAAGAAGAAAGGTGAGTACCCCCGAGACATATTTAAGGAGACTAACTTGCGCCTCTGGGCTGTGGGACCTGGAGGCAGAGTATGGGTCCCTTTTGGGGGCTACCCTGCCCCACCCACTCATAAGGCCAGTTTGCACGACATGGCTGGGCCATCGTGGATTATTTAACCCACAATGAACCATGGTGTGTGCCGGGTGCATGCGGCCGCCATTTTTAATATGCATATCCAGTTGGGGCAATTCAGGGTTGTGCTGTGTTGTGTGAACCTGGCCACCATGGGTTATTTCAGGGTTAAACAACCCTCACATAACCCTAATACTAATTAAGGGTACTACCCTTAATTAGTAGTAGGGTTACGTGAGGGTTGTTTAACCCTAGAATAACCCGCAGTGGCTAGGTTTGCATGACACAATGCAAGTGTTGTACCCCCGTTTGGGATGGAGGAGGACACAGAGCAACTGAGCCTGAGAGTGTTTGGGGAGGGGCCAGGCACATGAGTAAGCTGAAGACATCTGCATGTGTATCTATTGTCTGTTGACTTACTGTTTATGCTGGTCTTGGACCGTAATAAAGATTTGATTGAGACATCTGCAGCTTGACCCAGCTATGCTTACTCTTCAATCAGCCCCTGCATAAAAGACAAGTCTCAAACCCAGTTCAGGTGCTGGAAGCAATTGTCAAGGTTCAGCCATAGTGGAGAACATTCCTACCAGCTGCTGGACCCAGCTTTGCTTATTCTTGACTCCAGAACAACTTCAACTCTTCTTCAGCTCTACTTGATTGTGTTTTCATTGACTCGGACTGTTATTCTACCCTTTATTCCTTCAGGCGCCAGGCGAAGACCTTTTTATTTACCCAACATTTTAATGGTTAGATTTTTGTTCCCATTTTTATTATCACTACTGTACCTCCGGTCTGATTCATCTGGCTGCTTTTGTTTTATTGTATTGTATTATATTGTATTTGTATTTCTATTTTAATGATACTTTTGGTTTTAAGATGATTGTTTTTATCCTGTTTCTCTTGTAAACCGCCCAGGGAGCCTTTTGGCTGATGGGCGGTAAATAAATATATTAAATAAATAAATAAATTCTTGGCTTCTTGACCTTGGACTATGTAAACGACTAACACTAGCTGCTACTTATCACTCAACTTGAGCAATTTATGACAGCAAGTCTCAGTCACCCTGATTGGGGGATGCAATTCAAAACAGTGGTCGTACGTGCCCGGCACATGCCACGGCTCATTGTGGGTTATTTAACCTGCAATAACTTGCTGGGTCGTACAAAACTGGTCATAGTCTTGGGACCCAGGAAAGAAGTAACTTGGGAAGTCCTCATCATCTGAAGAGGTATGGCCAGTGGGGGTGGGGTAAGGAAGCTTATTACCTCTGACCCTTGGCTGGGCCAGCCTTGCCCTAATTACACAATAGTATCCCACACAGTTTAGAAGGGTTGCAGATTTTGTATTAAAAGTTAAAGAAAGCTGTGACCCTAGTTAGCATCACAGCACATGTCTCATCTGTTTATTTGGGATCTCTGCACAAGTGTGCAGATGTAAGACAATGAGTGTAGAATAGATGATATTATCCCAATGGCAAGATCATTTGCAAAAATTAATGGGAAACTTTATTGGGAAACTCAGAATTAAAAATTGGTTAGAAAATGTTTAAACTGGCCCGTGTTAGCTGTGGGTAGATTGATGTGAGAGTGAGTTCCCATGTTTAAGGTGTGTGTGGGGGGGGGGGGGGGCACTGTTCATTTTTATATGCCAATTTTTTAAAAAAAATTCCCTGTTGATGCTGTACTGAGAGTAAATCCAGACGGAAAAGAAACAAGTTTAGATCAGGGAACAACCAGCCATATAGTAGCCCAAAAGTTAAACCTATCTTTATATGTTTGTGATGCCTGTAAAAACGTCTTTGCTGCTAGGAGCCTGCTACTACAGTTGAAAAACTGATGTACATTATTTGATGTATTTTATATTTTGTAGGTTTTAAGCTATAAGTCTTAAACCAGGAACTTCACTTTTCTTTTTCTCATAGACTTCTGCAGACGAGAGCATGACTAGACCTCCTAGTGCTGTTACTTTTGTCATGGGAGGAAGTGTGAGAAGGAGTTTGCTACTGCACTCAAGGGGAACAGTTTGGCACAAGACTCCCAACATGCTTTCATCAGTCTGCTGTCTGGCTCCCCTGCCATGTCATAGTCTTTGTGCCACATGCCAGCTGGCTTCTCTTGGCATGTGTGAAATCAGCAGTTCACAATCAGCTCAGCAAAACTGCACTAATTGAAAGTCCCCTGTGGAATCATAGCACGTTTCTAACCCTCCCCCACTGCCCCAAAGAACACAAGTGCCCAAATCACAAATTCATACATACCTGATCCCTGTAGATCACATGGACAGAATTCATTCAGAGGGCTTACCTTGAATTTAAGGACTTCTCCAGACCATGCCCCTTTGCCTCCTTTCACTCTTTCTCTGCATTTATTTTCCCTTTCAACTACATTATTGTGTCTCCTACCTAGGACAAATGGGTTGCTGCTAGATCTTTTGGAAGTGTTTCAGCCAAATAACAAACCCTCTGGAGTTTTATTTTTCCCTGTATTGTTATTTGAGCTAAGACTGTAAATAAACTCTACAAAATTGTGTAGTGCAAGCTTGTGGTCAGGTGAAGCTGTTTATATATTGACAACCTCATCCCACCCTCAAACTCAAACCCTGCCCAAACAGGTAAAATGGGTGGTGCTCACCAAATCACAGTGGAAGAAGAATGACCTTCCCCCGCATCACGCGCAGCTGTGGGCGGGGAGAAATTTTGCGGACGTGGTGGGAGGAGAGGCGAGACTTACCAGTTCTCGCAGGTACGCTCAGGTAGAGGGGGAGGGGTTACAGGAGCCAATATTAGGACCTGCAGCACCGCCCCACACCCTCTTTGTTCTTCGCAGCTCGGTCCTTCACAGCTTTCCTCCTCCGACGCAGACCAGGAATTCAGCTACCACTACGAGGACACGTGCACGGTCAGCTAAAGGGATGGGGAAAGCAGAGGGGGCATTAAGAGGGTGGGGGCTCAAGCATCCAGATTCCACTGGAGATTAAACCTAAACAGAACAAAAAATTGAAACAGAGGGTCTGGGCCAGATGCCAGGGCTGTCCAGCTGCCGCCCTGAGACTGGCCGGCCATGCGGGTACGGACACGTGGCTGGGTCCTGCCTCGCCGCTCTGGCCGAGGCAGGGATGAGGCCCTGCTCCGCACACACCCCCTCATACCTGGGGCCATCCGCCCGCGCCCCCTGTGCTGGCCAGCCACGCGGTCCGGCCAGAAGGGCTGCTCCAGCTAGGGAGCTCCAGCCATGCCCCCCCCTCTCTCCAAGTTCGCACGGGGTCTGCCGGACCATTAGGACGGCGCCGGGGACGAGGGGGTGCTCCGCCTCCCCCCCCTCTCCAGCTGTGTACGCAGCCGCCCTCGTCACCCGAAGAAGACGACTCCCGCCGCCGGGTGGGACTGCCGCTCGGGTCCGCGGCCCGGCCTGCCGGGCCTTGGGGACTCCGGAGGGAGGGGGGTCACTCGGCCTCCCCCCCCTCCCTCCGGGCCCTCAGCGGCCGCCTCCGGCGTGGCCGGGCGCACGGTGCGGGCCTGCATGGCCCGTGTCGGCCGCGGCGGGGACGGGGGGGGATGCTCCGCCCCCCCCGTCACTCGAGGACGACGGCTCCCGCTATTGGGCAGACCTGCCACTCGGGCCCGCGGCCCGGCCTGCCTGGCATTGGCGATTCCGGAGGGGGGGGGTTACCCAGCCTCCCCTCCCCATACCTCCAGGCCCTCGGCGGCTGCCTCCGGCGTGGCCGGGCTGCGCGGTCCGGGCCTGCCTGGCCCGTGTCGGCCGCGGCGGGGACGGGGGGGGATGCTTCCGCCCCCCCCGTCGCCCGAGGACGACGGCTCCCGCCTGCCGGGTGGGCCCGCTGCGCGGGCCTGCGGTCCGGCCTGCCTGGGCCTTGGAGATTCCGGAGGGGGCGGGGGTTGCTCAACCTCACCCCCCCTCCCTCCGGGCCCTCGGCGGTCGCCTCCGGCGTGGCCGGACGCGCGGCATGGGCCTGCCTGGCCCGCGTCGGCCGCGTCGGGGACGGGGGAGATGCTCCGCCCCCGTCACCCGAGGACCCGGATGGGCCTGCCGCTCGGGCCCGCGCACCGGCTTGCCGGGCCTTCAGGATTCCGGAGGGGACGGGGATTACTCCGCCTCCCCCCCTCCCTCCGGGCTCGCGGCGGCCACCTCCGACGTACACCGAGCGCGCGGTCCGGGCCTGCCTGGCCGGTTTCGGCCGAGGCGGGGACGGGGGGATGCTCCGCCCCCACCCCGTCACCCTAGGACAACAGCTCCCGCCGCCGGGCGGGCCGGCGGCGTGGGCTCGAGCCCGCGGCCCGGCCTGCCGGGCCTCGTGGATTGCGGAGGGGGTGGGGGGGTGCTCCCCTCCCCCCCTCCTCCCTCCGGGCTATCGGCGGCCGCCTCCGGCGGCCTCCCTCCAGGCCTCCCCGGCGGCTTGCCGGGCCTTGTGGGTGGCGGAGGGGGCGGGGGGTGCTCCGCCTCCCCCCCTCTCCCTCTAGGCTCTCGGATCCCTGCCGCCCCCTCCCCTTCCCACCGTAGCTCACAGCTGCCGCCTGGGGCTGAGCCGGCCGCGCGGGCATAGGCGCACGGTCCGGGCCATCATCGCCGCCCCAGCCGCAGTGGGGACGGGGGCCGCTCCACGCACCCCCCCCGTTGAGCCACACAGCCACCACATCAGCGCAGGCTTCACACACGATGCATGGCGGGTTTTTTTTTTGTTTTGTTTTGTTTTTTTGTTGTTGTTCCCCTCCTTCCCCCCCTTTTTTTCTCGCCCTTCCTCTTTCACAGATTCATGAAGTGACTGCAATGAGACAGCCTGCACACGCAACACAATGGCGCGTACCATGGGACGGGCATAAACTGACTAGAGCGCTAACCCAGGTACAACACACCCATAATTGATCTCCCCCCAACATATCCTAACTGTTTACTTTATTTCATCAATTTAGCGAACCACCTTCTCGAAGAAATGCCTTCAAAGAGGAAATCAAGCAGCAAAAGCAACAAGGGGGCTGTATCAAAAAATACAGCCCAAAAGCATCCACCCAAACGACCACGCAATCTGGTGACATACTCATCCTCGTCCGACGAAGAGGAGATCGACTTATCTATCCTTACACACCAAGTTGAGGCAGCCGAAGGAGCAGCAAACCAGCTGGGGGGACACCGGGCCCCGAGTGCGCAGGTGAGTGGGGAAAAGTTGCGCACAAGAGGGCAATTTCAACGTGCACTATGGCATTCCCTTGCAGATCGCATCAATGCTGTAGCGGCCACGACCGAAGCAGCTGTCCGAAAACAATACACATCTCCCGGTGTCAGCCCCAGGGATACGAGAGATGAACATCATTCGAGATGGTCTCTCAGTAACGACAGGGCGAGTACATACAGAAGCCAACAAGCAGCGATCAACAGTGGCAGGAGCCCCCCCTATGCACAAGAACAGGAACCTCATCCGGGACCGTCAACGCGCGACGGTGAGTACATGCGACATGATACATTGAGCAGAGGCTCTGACCAACACCACGACAGGTACAGGCACTCCTCCGTGAATTTGTACCCCCCCACAACGCCTGTGGCAAGGCTAACACCAGCCAGAATAGGGACACTTAGTACACCTCAAGTGTCACTGCAGGAGATTGTTAACATACTAACAGAAGCGTTAGGGGGTCATAATTCCGGTTCAAATGTTAGGGGGCAGTCGCAGGTAGCCGGGAGCAATAACACGAATGCCAGCAGCCCCGACAGGCCGACAACGTCAAATACTAGTCAGGCGGAGCTGCAGGGTACAAACAACACCCAGGCTGTCGCCAATACAGCATCCATAACAGCGGCGGAAGCAGGCCAAGCACATAGGGACATTGCCGTCCCAACGAACTCAAATAACACACAACAAGTGGCCCTCTATACACTTCCCAACCCACAGGCAGGGGGCACTACAACTCTGGCCGAAGCATGCGCACCAGCGTGGGGCGGGCCAAACACACCTGGTGCGATGGGTTTTGCACCGGCAGCTGTAGATAACTACCCGAACTCAACTGCCGGAAATAGATACCACGGAGGGCCGTCAGTCCCACTGGGCTTCCACCTAACTCAATCCACAATGGAAAAAATATTAAGGGGGGAGTTCATTGACATGTTCTCCCTTTTGCAAAGGGAACCCGAAACACAAGAATTAGAGAAACTTAGCGACGCTGAGAAAGAAAGGGCAAAAAAGAAGAAACCCCCGCGCACATGGTCTAACTGGTTAGCGGGATACTTGACCTACCAAGGAGTAGTTCTACAGAAATACCCAGAAAAAGGTGTCGTACTGGTTAAATACCTCGACATAATATTTAGAGCATACTCCTGCTACGAAGGTTCAGCGTGGCTACAGTATGACGAGGCCTTCCGCGAGAAGGCGGCAGCAGATCGGTACATCAGATGGGATATTAAGGACAGTGATATATGGATGGAGTACACAATTCCAGCACGGCCAATTTTTGGGGAAAGAGTGGCCACTGGGCACATCATGGCTAAATACCAAGGATCCCCCGGTGCGTACAATTCATCGGGTCAGCCGGTTCAACCCCAGCCAGTCTGTTGGGATTTCTCAAGGGGAGGCTGCAAACGATCCGGATGTAACTTCAGACACGCATGTGGGCTGTGTGGAGCAGCACATGCCGTCAGCACATGCCCCAAGCTTAAACCCCTTAAGGGCCAACCCAGACCAAGCAATCAAAACAATTTCACACACGGAACAGGACATTCACAGGTTCCCAAAGGGCCCCAGTCCAATTAAATTACAAGCACTATGGCCCCTATTAGACATCTACCCACACAGAGAAGATGCATGTTATTTATACCATGGCTTTAAATACGGCTTCAGAATTCCATACACAGGTCCGCGATTGCATTCCATGGCCCCCAACCAAAAGTCAATTGCCGAGCTCCAACATGTAGCACTAGACAAAATTAAAAAAGAGATAAAAGAAGGGAGGGTCCTCGGCCCTTTCGACACGCTCCCTATGTCAACACTCAGGGTATCCCCACTAGGCATTGTCCCTAAGAAGGCACCTGGCGAATATCGCTTGATACATAACTTGTCATTTCCTAAGGGCGCCTCGGTGAATGATGCAATCCCCGAGCACCTATGCTCGGTGAAATATGCATCATTCGATTCAGCCGTGGCAATGGTCCGAAATTGCGGACAAGGCGCCCTGATGGGAAAATGCGATATTAAATCAGCTTTCCGTTTGTTACCAGTCCACCCACAAGACTTTGACCTGTTAGGCTTCCATATACAGGGCCAGTTCTTCTTCGATAGAGCTATGCCAATGGGGTGTTCCATCTCTTGCTCGGCATTTGAGCGCTTCAGCTCATTTTTGGACTGGGCAGTGCAGAACAGAGCTAACCTCACACACGTAGTTCACTACCTGGACGATTTCCTGTTTGCTGGCCCACTCTACTCCAACCAATGCGCAAAACTTATGCACCAATTCAGTATACTATGCAATACAATTGGAGTACCATTGGCGCATGAAAAGACTGAGGGACCAGCAAATAGGCTAACCTTCTTAGGTATAGAATTGGACACAGTGCAACAGTGTTCCAGGCTACCCGAGGAGAAGATCAAAGCCCTACGGGCTAAAATCAACGATACGCTGCACGTAAAAAAGATCACGTTAAGAGGGTTGCAGGAACTGGTGGGACATCTCAATTTTGCTTGTAGAGTAATCGCACCTGGTAGAGCCTTCTTGCGCCGGCTGTGCAATGCAATGCAAACATTGACTCGATCACACCACAGGTTGCGGGTGTCGGCATCCATCAGAGCCGACCTGCAAATATGGGCCGCATTTTTGACACAATTCAATGGTGTTTCATTTTGGAGACAAGACAGGTTATTGGACGCGGAGTTTAGGGTACAATCAGATGCATCCGGCACCTTAGGTTTCGGAGCCATCTTGGGGGAGCAGTGGTGCGCGAACAGCTGGCCAGAACAATGGAAATCCTCCGAACTGGTGCGTGACCTTACGTTTCTAGAATTGTTCCCGATATACGTAGCCGTACACATATGGGCAGAACAGCTTGCCAATTCTGTGGTACACTTCCTCTGTGACAATCAGGCAACTGTTCAAGTAATTAACTCACTTACCTCAAAGAATAACAACGTGATGTGCCTAGTAAGGACCATCACGATGCAGTGCCTCAAATTCAATATTCTGTTCAGAGCCCGACACGTGCCCGGGTTAGACAACGGAATCGCTGACGCATTATCACGAAATCAGATGGGAAGATTTAGGGAACTAGCCCCATGGGCGTCTGAACTTCCTATAATGATGCCAGACTATCTTTGGCAGATTGGAGGTCTGCGGCTGAAAAGGCCATCATGAGTTCCCTGGCGCCCAGTACGCGGGCAGCCTACGACAGGGCAGGTAGGGAATTTCAAAACTTCAGGGTGAATGAACAGGGTACCCGAGACATGGCCCATTCCAGCAGAACAGCTGATACAATTCTGCGTATATGCTAGAAAGCAAGGTGCATCTGTACGCACACTGAGAACAAAACTATCAGGCCTGGCATTTTTAGCCAAAGCTAGAGGATGGGGTGACAATTCGAGGGACTTTAGGTTGAAAAAGATGCTAATGGGATGGTCACGACAAAACCCCCCAGCACCTGATGCGAGAATCCCCATATCACCTGAAGTACTTATGGGCTTACATTCACAGTGGCCAGGCATATGTAAGTCCAACTACGAAGCAGTTTTGTTTCATGCCACGGCATTAACAGCCTTTTTTGGCGCATTCCGTATATCGGAACTGGTGGTTAGGTCCAAAACTGACTCATCAAGCCGAGCCTTGCAATACGCTGACCTCACATTTGTCGCAACTGGGGTAAAGATTAAATTGCGCAGGTCAAAAACTGATCAGTTAGCTAAGGGGACAGACATATTTCTTTACCAAGCCACTGAAGCTGAACTGTGCCCAGTTACTGCATTGCGCACAAATGCTTCCAGCAGAGGAAAGAAAGATGGTCCACTTTTCCAACATGCGGATGGGTCACCACTCACCAAGTTCCAATTTTGGGCTGTAGCGAAATTAGCGCTGGGAGCAATGGGCCTAGGGGACAAACGATTTGGAACACACTCATTCCGTATTGGCGCGGCGTCAACGGCGGCAGCCGCAGGCTTACCCGCCAACAGGGTACAAGCAATAGGGCGTTGGCAATCGCAAGCATATCGGTCTTATGTACGCAAATTTCTATGAACGATACTGTGGCCTCTGTTTCTTCATTGCAGAATATCCAGGGGCCAAACCGGTGCGTGTTTTGGTGTGCGGACACAGCTTTGTTTTCTGGGCAGCTCGAAGGGCGGCAGCCTCGGGCCAAGGAACACAGCTGGGAATGGGCGGAACGGCTGAAATCCATTGGTTGGGATACCGCGGCTTGCGGTGGCAGAGCTTGATAAAAACCCTGTTTGGGTTCGGCTGCAATGAACAACCCCCGCACCTGCTGGTGCTGCACCTTGGGGGGAACGATTTGGGTTTACTCAAGAGTAAAGCCCTGGTGCTACAGGCGCTCGCAGATTTCCAATACATCAAGGAAAGGTGGCCGGCGGTCCAGATTATTTGGTCCCACATCATACCACGACAGTGCTGGAGGAACAACGCAAACCCCCGAATTATGAACAGAGCAGCCAGAAGGGTGAACAGAGAAATTGTGAAAGGACTGGGGGGCGTGGGTTACAATGTACCCCATCCTGATATTGTACTGGCCCGGAGGGAGCTGTACCGCATTGATGGAATTCATTTGTCTGACAAGGTAATGATGTATTTATCAAGGATCTGCAAAGGGCCCTGCTGGAAATTATTCCTGGCAGGTGGGGGAGAGGGGACTAAGCAGGCGCTGGTCCCTCTCTGTGGCGGGTAAGTGCGGGTTAGGGTATGGATAGGGTAGGTGAGCATCCCTGGCACCATTCAGGTGACAGGCGGTTTTATGATGCCTCAGATGGATGGGTCAGTAGGCTCAGACAGCTGGGGGTCAGGAACGCCTGTGAGGCCTTTGTTCTCGCCAAGCTTGTTGTCGTGAGACTCCGAGAGGGTGCGACGCAACAAAGGCTCCCAACACTGGAAAGTGCAAAAGGGGGAGGCGGCGGAATTCCTCGCCACCTCCCGGTTTTGGATGCTCCGCCCAAGTGCATAACAGAGCGGCCTACCAGGCCAGAATAGAATAACCCGCACTCGATCCCTTTGCAGTTCTTTGTATGTAAATATGTAAATAAACGTGGCCCAGTTAAACACCAACTGATTGTCTCGGTTCTTCATTTCCCACCTATACGTCCGCAATGGGAAAGTTGATGAACAGGGAAGCAGGAAGGAGAGGCATAAAATGAATACAACAGGCATGCCGAATCAAGTGCAACAGAATAAATATGATGCTCTGTCTCTCCTATGGCTCCCTGTGGCATCTTGTTGCTATAGATGAGGGGCCCACATCTATTCCCCAAAGCACTGATGCTTAATAGCCATTTTCTAAGCTTAATTACCACACGGGGTGATTTTCAGGAGGGGGTGCAGGTTCTCCTCCCCATGTGCTGCAGCCACCTGCCAAAATCCCCCCCCCCCCAGTGTGGTAATTAAACTTGGGGGTGGAGAAAGTTTCCACTGGTGCCAATAAAAGTTATTTTCCCCCTTTGAATTGCTATGGGAAAGGGACTGTGCAGGGGGGGCTGGCTGGGGAGGGAAGGGCTAACCCAACCCTCTGTGTGTGCTGTGTGATGCCCCCTGAAAATTGCCCCCAGGCAATTAAGCTTAGGGGGGAAATCCATTGGTAGCTATGTAAAGCTCTTTATAAGTTTGCCCTGCTGCGTGTGTGTCTTTGTGTGTCTCCCTGCATGGAGAGGTGATGCTAAGCGTGGGGCTTCCTAGGCTAGCCCGTTCTGCTTGTATCTTTCTCAGTGTGTCTTCATATGTGTTTTTTGTGGGATGGGGAAAATCCCAAGCACCCACCACTTAGTCAGGCAGCCTCAGAAACTGCAGAACAGAGAAAGGGAGGGAGTCATTCTTCCACAACCTCCTCTTTCTCTTTCCAGGCTCCCACTTTCTCCTCCACCCTGCCCAGTCTTTGCTGCTCCATCCTTCCTCTCCCGGCCAAACCTGCCTGCTTTGTCCTTCATTCAGCCTCCTCCTCCGCTCTCCTTTCTAAGTTCCTAATCCTCTTCTTTGCCCCCTTTCCTGTACTTCCCCTGCCTCACTGTCCAGGGCTGACTCCTCCCATCACCCACCCAGCCAGAATGTTGAGCCCTCCTGAACAGAACTGGGCCTCACTTTGTTTTATTTTATTTTGAATTTAATTTACAGATGTAAAGATGACTGATGAGTAGGGGTAAATAATTGATAGTAAGTTTTGGTGCAGGATCTGGGTGAGGGCTGGGAAATTAATTCTGGGTGACCCTTGAATTAGTACTCTGTCAAATGTTCAAAATTCCATTTTGGTGCAAAAATTGCTATTTTAAGGGTGCATCCCTGCGGAACAGGCACCGGCCCTTTGCTACCTGCATCACCTGAGCTACTGGCTGAAGTGGGGTGGGTAGCTGCAGGCAATTCCAGCTAGGAGACTCGCATGACAGTCCATGATCCTTCATCCTGGGAAGTCAGGTGATAAAAGAGGACCAGCCTGGTGCTACTAGCGAGTGTCAAGAAGACTCTCCCAGGCCTGCTAACTTTCTCTGGCTGGGCAATTTGTATTTGGGGGAAGGCCTGTGTGGTTCTCCCGCTGCACACCAACCCGTCAGTCCCCTCCAGGCTGGGCCCGAGCAACAGGCTTCTCTTGATATCTCCAGCAAATCATGCACAAACCAGCCGTTCCGA
The DNA here is from genome assembly GCA_021292165.1 of Shinisaurus crocodilurus. Taxonomy (NCBI): domain Eukaryota; kingdom Metazoa; phylum Chordata; class Lepidosauria; order Squamata; family Shinisauridae; genus Shinisaurus; species Shinisaurus crocodilurus. Next base: position 117,152,180 of record CM037876.1, on the reverse strand, counting down.
ATGCACCCTAACAGTGCACACATTGTGTTGGTCTTCTGCACTGTAATCTCTTAGCTCACACTCTACAAGACTGCTCTGCACTTCAAGACAATAGCTTTAATTCCCCATCAAATTTGATCCTATATGGATAGTGGCAGTATTGCACTTCTTAACATGATGCAAGTCACTCCCTTGACTCCCATGATATACGATTGTGTTATGACTTGTTATGCCATGTCAGCTCTCCCTGCGTAATTAATAAGATATGATCTGATGCGGCACCAGCGGTTTTGGAATTGAAATTAAAAGTTGTCTGCGCACCACAGAACACATCTGCTTCATGGCAGTATTCAAATTAACTTCAGGGGATTGACTCCATTTTAGTGTCTATGGCCGTGATACACCAAATACAAAGAAACACAGGAAACCCTGGAAGCTTCTTCAAATACTTGTTAGTCAAATCACTTTTAATAGTTTCTTCCCATGCTAAATGACTGACACAAACAATTTTATTTAATATGCTGTAGCATACTGAGTGTAATTCTCTTAACGGGAACTTAATAACCCAATAACCATATTGATTCCTACTCTGAAGTGGCCTAGGATACCAACTTCTTGTGATTATGCAGCACTGGGGGAAGGAGAAGGCTTGGGGGGAGGCTGCCATGTTTTTGGCCTTCGTTCAACCTTCCACAAACTTTTCTCTTGATTATTTTCCTTTACTTTCTTCAGCACCAGCTCTGGGTTTTGGGGGGCCTTTGGGAAAGATGTCCTTGCCTTGCCATCATCACCTGAGGATGGGGTAACTGAGGTGATGGCAGTAAACAGTAGTCATGGTGTGTGTGTGTGTGTGTGTGTGTGTGTGTGTGTGTTGGTCAGTGGGTCTGAGTTGTGGTGAGATACAGAGGCCTTAGCATTCTCCCAAAGATGCCAACTCCTGATGTCAACCTTGCTGTTTTGTATCATCTGAGGAACTCCTCAGTATCAGCAGCCACACTTGATTACTTAAAACAAAACCATTTTTTAATCCACACCGCCTTCTTTGTATCTTAAGTCCAGCCTCAGCATCTGGCTAAGGACAGGATTCATCTATTAACCAACTATGTGGGATAAAAACAAGTGTTAGTGATCCATCTTTCTTCTTTGCCCACTTCTGTTGTCATGTGGGACTTGCAGATCTCACCTGTAGTGACGTTTATTTGTTCCAGGGGCCATCTATCATAAGAACTCCCATTCAGTGGAATCGCACTCAACTATGGGAGCCAAACTAGCCATGAAACAAAAGATCCATGACTAGGCTATCCCATGTGGCTGCCTTAAAGATCAGGGAACTGGGACTCTGGGAGAAGTTGTTTAACCCTCTCTTCCCTTTCCCTGTACACAATCTAACCATACCCTACCCACCAAAGCTGCTATTGATATGGTGTGAAAGGACAGATACAGCTAATTGCATGTACATAGTGGCAAATTTGGGGGAAAGAATAGGTCAAGGATTGAATGAATTCACTGTTTACATGCCAGTACTGCAGTGCCACAAAGGCATTTGGAATATGGGGGGGGGAGCAGGTGAAGGAGAAGGGAAACAAACAAGCGAGGGACTGAGAAAGCAAACCATCTGCCAGACAAACCCTGGGTAAGGAACAAATCATGGTTTAAATAAATCATGGGTTAGCACTACGTGTGAACCAGGCCATTGTGAAGGAAGTGGAGTCACACCTCCTGACCCTGCCCATAGTATTATGCACCTCCCTGGTCCCACCCTGACATTTGTGTATTGAGCCTGGACATTTGCAGTGAGGAAGTCTCTGTGTGTAGAGGTCTGTGTGCATAGACTTCCATATGATCTGGAATCTTGCATGATCAGGCTTCCCAAGTGTTTGTAGAGTATTGTACTGTATGCCCAGTGTGCAGTGCAGAGAGAGCTCTACATGTGTAGGCTTCCCCACTCCAGATGTCCACAATCAGTGAGTGGACACTGTGGGTGGAGGAGACATATACTGATGGGGCCAGCAGGGTGCCGTCGTTGCCTGTTCTGTGCATGGACCCCTTTCACACGATTGACACTTGAATGGCACTAAAGTCTGAAACTCAGCTGAGCCCTTTTATCCTTCTTGGCCAGACTTCCCTTCCTGGACTCTCCTGAAGAGTGGAGAGCCTCAAAGGGATAGTTCTCTGGCCTGAAGCCTACTGCTCTGCCATCTTAGAGTCACCACCCCCTCAGAGTCACCTTGTGCATGGACTGCACTGACAAGCAGGCCCTGGAGAGCATGGGTCCCCAGGTATAGAAGGGGGCAGTCCCTCAGGAGAACCTGTTTCAGGAGGTGTTGTTCCTGTAGGTCTGAGTTCAGTGCTCCCTGGTTCAAGGGGTTCCTGACTGATGGATTCACAACCTCTATGGCAGTGTTCTCCAACCCTGGGTCCCCAGATGCCAAAAACATCTGGGGACCCAAGGTTGGAGAACACTGCTCTATGGCTTGCACTACTAGTCATAGCTTGCACTGCTGTATTAGAGTCCTGGTTGCTGCTCAGACTTGGGATCATGACACATACCAACATTCTTCTATTTATGCGGAATTATGAATATCTATTTATGATTGTACCATTGTCCCTGCCCCCTCCATGCTCCTGACTTCCAGATGTTGGTTCAAATATGTGGAGGGTGACCCCTTATGTTACCCTCAATATGTAAGGTGACCCCTTACACACATGCATAGTAGCATGCATAGACTCCTACAGACATATGTATGCCTAGACTCCTACACACATGGAGAGGAATCACATTATTGGTACACCCCATTTTACCAGTATAGAACTCATGCAGCCCTCATCTATGTGCATTGGTGTGTTCCAGCCTATGTGTGGAAGTTGGACACAAGGTAGGTCTGCTGCCACTGTTAATGCAATCTCCCTTCTCCATGCATACATCTGCAAAGGGCTAGTTAAAGTGGGAATGAGGAATCTCAAGGAATGAATCTGCAAATAATTTATTATCTGGTTTCCTGTGCCAGATATCTTCTTATTGAAAATGTACCATGAGTTCCTAGCAATATTTATAAACATATTAACTATGAAGGATGCACAACTCTTCTAATGAGTAAGGTGTCACCCTCCACATGTTCATATTTTTTTTAAATAAAAAAATTATTATAAACTAGTGGACCAATTCACACAACATTTTATTTATTTATTTATTTATTTATTGGCTATTTGGGCTTATTCTTCATTTATGATGGCAACTGCTGTTTGCTTTTGTTTTGTCATTATAGATAGAAAATTGTGATGGTGAACTGGATACCTAAACATTTCAAAGGAAGCCAAAAAAGAGGTGAAGCCTCAAAAGTACTGGAAAACTGAATATCAGATACTATAGTCCTTGTAGAACAATAAAATGCTCAACAAGTTTCAGTTGATGACAACCATTTCAGAGACACAAGATTAAGGTTCTCCTGTCAAGGCAACCTTACTTAACAAGAGAATGTTGACCTTGTGTTCCTGAGGGAGCTTGTCATCAGCCTAAACTCATCATCGGGCATGCTGTTGTTTTGCAAGGGCTATTATACTTGATTAAGATTGTTTTCAGTGCCGTTTTGAGTCTTTGCTTCTCCTCCTCCGCTTCCTCCTTCACCACCTCCCTTTCTTTCTCCTTCCTTTTATTTTTGGTGCTACCCCCCTTTCCCCCCTTGTACCTATGCTGGAAGGCCTTGATGGCAATGGCCTGGTGAAATGCATTCACCTGCCTTTCATGAAGACCCAAGTTGGTTGAAATATCACTTTTTGTATGTTTGGACAGAAGTAGTTGTCTAGGGCACGGTTCCCTGACACGGTACCATGGTGCCCATGGGCACTTCCAGCGGCACCTACAAAGGTCTCCACTCCCTGCCCCCCTCAAAAAAATTAAAATAAAAACATTGGAAAAATGTTAGGGCAATCTTCTTTCTCTCCCTCTTCTTCAGTACAGGTGGGTGCAGCCTCCACCGCCTTTTCAGCAGGTAGAGTGTGTGTGTCTCCGTGGAGCTGTTCGAACCTAAAAAGAGCTACACTTAAAGGGACCATGCCATGGGCAAAATTGCAGCTAAGCTTGCAGTTTTAGCTTAGCTGCAATTTTGCCCATGGCATGGCCCCTTTAAGAGCACTTTAAAGTAACTTGCAGTTGTGGGAGGCAGGGGAATTTGGGACTCTGCATGACAAAGTGAGAAGCCGGGATGGCTTAAGGGTTTTCATTTCATTTATTTCATTTCTATACCACCACACAACTGAAGCTCTCTGGGCGGTTCCCGATAGTCCCGGCATTTGGGGGGCAGTTGGAGACTATGCGGCAGCTATTGTGTGACTAGCCACATCCTCCATGGGAGCCATTTTGTGGTGGTGCCCACAGCAGTAGGCAAAAGAGGGAGTTCTGGCCAGGTGCAGCTTCTTCTCACCTTGTATGTCAAGCAGCACCAGTGAAAAACCCTTTGGCTTTGCATCCATTACAGTTATATAGGAGTCCTGTCCTGCTTTGTGTCTGGTCAGCCTAATTACATTATATGGGCACGACCACAGTAAAGTCGTTATAATACATGTTACCACACAGAATAACATGCAATTACTCGGGGAGAAAATGTTAAGTGCAAATGCAACCTGATGAAACAGCCTGATGAACAACTGTTCATCTCAGACAGTTGAGATGAAACTGTCACCTCAACTTTATACCCTTATTGTTTTCACAGCACTTGAATTTTTTTTCTTTTAGGTCTCTCTTGCCAGAACCGCTGCCCATGCTGGAGTCATTAGGTGCTTTGGCCTCATATCTTTCCCTGCTGATTTCTTTTTGTAACACAAACTCTCATCTTTTTGGCCTAGTAATGCCATCTGTTCCATCTTTGCCATCTAACAATCCAGCTGTTTCCCATCCTTTAATCCCATCCTATTTCCCTTGTGTCTTGGGAAATGCTACTGTATTCCAGTTTGTTTTGATCTTAAAATTAAAGCCTCTTTACACCCATTCACCCCATTCCACAGCTGCTCATTAGCCTTTGGATAAAAGGCAGGATTACTCAGCCATTTTGAAAGGATGTGCACAGCACAAGCAGAGGCTCTCCATTGTAATGTTAACGCTTATATCAAGGTGCCTCTCTAATGAGCCACTCTGGGGAACTGTAATTAAAATTCAAAATAAGGAGTACTTTTCTGAGTTAAGAGTTTCTGTATACTATATCCAGGCTATAGATTTGTAGAGATGGGATGCGGGAGAGAGCAAATAGCTTTCTTTTACATTACTTTGTAGGATGCTGAAGTTCAGTATTGGGTTTGAATCAGCAAGAGAAAGTTTGGTTGTTTATCTGAGCCTTACGTTGCCAGATTCCCAAGTAAAGGTAAGGGAAGAAGGTGGCAGTATTTTAAAGATTTTCACCGATTGGCTGCTTCCTAGCTCTATCCATTCTGAAGTAGCATATAAATGAGGGTTTTGCAGTAATGCATGCATGCTACATGTTTTATGAGTAGAAGACTCAATCACGCCACCAACTGCGAGATAGCAGAAATCAAACAAAAGCCACAGAATATAGGTGCACGTGTATTATATCTAGAATCGTAGAATCATAGAAAAGTAGAGTCGGAAGGGGCCTACAGGCCATCGAGTCCAACCCCCTGCTCAATGCAGGAATCCAGGTCAAAGCATCCCCGACAGATGTCTGTCCAGCTGCACCTTGAATGCCTCCAGATTGGGAGAGCCCACCACCTCCCTAGGTAGCTGATTCCATTGTCTTATTGCTCTGACAGTCAGGAAATTTTTCCTGATGTTTAGGTGGAATCTGGGTTCCTGTAACTTGAGCCCATTATTCTGTGTCCTGCAAACTGGAATGATGGAGAAGAGATCCTGGCCCTCCTCTGTGTGACAACCCTTCAAGTACTGGAAGAGTGCGATCATATCTCCCCTCAGTCTCCTCTTCTGAAGGCTAAACATGCCCAGTTCTTTCAGTCTCTCCACATAGGGCCTTGTTTCCAGTCCCTTTATCATCCTTGTTGACCTCCTCTGAACCCTCTCCAGTTTGTCTACGTCCTTCTTAAAGTGTGGTGCCCAGAACTGGACGCAGTACTCAGGCAAGGTTTGTTTGTCCAAGCTGCAGCCTAGCTGGATGGTGCAGTCAGTGTACAACACATTCCAGTAAGAAATGTAGTACTACGGGATACCATCTTGGAATGCCACTAGAGAATATGAATCCATATTTGCTTATGCAGACATTATTTATGCAGACATACATTCACCATGTATGCCATACACTGCCAGTTTCTCTAATTAGATGCCACGTCAAGCTGACTGCAGCCCTGCCCCTGACACAGACTATCGGTGGCCCCTGAAGGAATTCCAAACACCTGTAGTTTCCAGTTCTCCACATCCAGGTGAGAATATCTGAGGCCCACCAAAATCTGTCAAAAGTGGGGGAGGAGAGGGCAGAATGTCTGCAACAACAGTACGGCTGCAGGGCTCCTCACTTTCCTGGAGTCAATGGAAGCTTTTCTTCTACCACTTTTAACCCCCCTGCAGTCTGTGTCTGGAATTTGGGGATGAAAACAGGAGGGGAAGGTTTAACAACCACCCCACCCGGAGCACCATGGTCTCCATCCAAGTTGGGTCTGCATGCATTTACACTGGAGTAAACAAACCTATAGCTTCACTATGCATGATTAGAAGAACATTTAGTTTGGCCAAAACATGGGATGGAGTTGATGCCAGTTTTCCAGGCTGCCTGTATCTGAGATTTCCCCAGCATGTGATTGGTGGGGAAGTGAATGTCTTGTGTGCTGTTGTGAGGAACAGGAGAGAAGAGTGGTAGAAGCAAAGCAAAAAAAGAGAATAAAGAAATAAGAAGAGGCTGCAGAAAGGTATGTGGTGGTTCAGAAAGAGACAACAGAGTGCTATGGGATGCAGAGAGAAAAATAAGGGGAGGTAATAGAAGCTGTAGAGAGAACTGTGATGTATGGGGGAAGAGACAGGTAACTGAGAGATGAGGGCACACAGAGATGACAGCATGTGCTATACGTGGTGAGAGGAAAGGGGGGAAGACTAATAGAGACAGAGGTTCAGAGAGACCTGTGGTGGTGCTGAGAGAGAAGAGAGAGCATGCCATGCCATGCCATGCAGTGCAGAGAGATAAAGGGGACTAAACAGAGAATGGGTTAAAAAAAAGCTGCTGAGTTAAAATAGAAAGTGATCTTCTGCAGGTTAACTTCATGATTCATAGAATCATAGAATCATAGAAAAGTAGAGTTGGAAGGGGCCTACAAGGCCATCGAGTCCAACCCCCTGCTCAATGCAGGAATCTAGGTCAAAGCATCTCTGATAGATGTCTGTCCAGCTGCACCTTGAATGCCTCCAGAGTGGGAGAGCCCACGACCTCCCTAGGTAGTTGATTCCATTGTCTTATTGCTCTGACAGTCAGGAAATTTTTCCTGATGTTTAGGTGGAATCTAGGTTCCTGTAACTTGAGCCCATTATTCCGTGTCCTGCAAACTGGGATGACCGAGAAGAGATCTTTGCCCTCCTCTGTGTGACATCCCTTCAAATACTGGAAGAGTGCGATCATATCTCCCCTCAGTCTCCTCTTCTGAAGGCTAAACATGCCCAGTTCTTTCAGTCTCTCCTCATAGGGCCTTGTTTCCAGTCCCTTTATCATCCTTGTTGCCCTCCTCTGATCCCTCTCCAGTTTGTCTATGTCCTTCTTAAAGTGAGGTGCCCAGAACTGGACGCAGTACTCAAGATGAGGCCTAACCAGTGCCGAGTAAAGGGGAATTATCACTTCCCGCGATTTGGAAGCTATACTTCTATTAATACAGCCCAAAATTGCATTTGCCTTCTTTGCAGCCACATCGCATTGCTGGCTCATATTCAGTTTGTGATCTACCACAATTCCAAGATCCTTCTCACTTGTAGTATTGTTGAGCCAAGTGTCCCCCATTCTGTAACTCTGCATTTGGTTTCCTCTCCCTAGGTGCAGCACTTGGCATTTATCCCTATTAAATTTCATTCTGTTGTTTTCGGCCCAGCGCTCCAGCCTATCGAGGTCACTTTGAATTTTGTTTCTGTCTTCCAGAGTATTAGCTGTTCCACCCAACTTTGTGTCATCTGCAAATTTGATAAGCATTTCCTGTACCTCCTGATCCAAGTCATTAATAAAAATGTTGAAGAGCACCGGGCCCAGGACCGAGCCCTGTGGTACCCCGCTCGTTACCTCTCCCCAGTTTGAGAAGGAACCATTGATAAGGAACCATTGATAAAGAATCGGACTCTTTGAGTCCGATTCTTTAGCCAATTGTGGATCCACCTGATAGTTGTTCCATCTAGCCCACTCTTAGCTAGCTTACTAATCAGGATATCATGAGGCACTTTGTCGAAAGCTTTGCTGAAGTCCAGGTATATAATGTCCACAGCATTCCCACAGTCCACAAGGGAGGTTACCCGATCAAAAAATGAGATCAGATTAGTCTGACAGGATTTGTTCTTGACAAATCCTCTTGAGTAAGCAAAAATGTAAAAGTGTCCCCCATGCTATTTAACATCTCCATGATTGGGAGAGGACATTTGAGGTTTTTGGATGAGGTGCCACTGATAAGCGGGTGACACCCAGATCTATTTTTTCTTTTCATGATCCAGGCGGGAGAGTGGGTGTCCTGAATAGGTGCTTTGAAGCAGTAATGGACTGAAGGGACAAATGAACTGAAGCACAACCAGAGAAGGCTAACCGTGAGTGGTTCAGCTGATCATGGAGGTGATATTCAGCCTGTACTGGTTAGCATTTCACTCTTCATGAAAGATCAGGTTCACAGCTTGGTGCTATTAGATCTAGATTTGCTTATGGATGGTGTTTGTGGCACAATTTTGGTTGGTATACCAGCTGTGGCCAGTCCTGGTGAAAAAATATTTTCCCACCACAGTTATCCATGCCTTATTCAGTTATCAAAGCTTGACTACTGCAATATGTTATAAGGCTGCCTCTGAAATCTTCAGAGACTTCAGGTGGTCCACAATGTGGCAACCAGGTTATTAACCAGGACATATTGTACCAAACACATCTCACAACTCAATATTAAAGTTCAGGACTGGCTGCCAGTTTTTTTCCAGGTGCAATTCAATGTGCTGGTCTATAGAACCTATAAAGCTCTAAATCAGTGATGGCAAACCTATGGCACGTGTGCCACAGCTGGCACGCAGGGACCGCTCTGTCGGCATGCGAGCCATAGGTCGCCAGCCCTCAAGCGGCTTTGGGGGCACAGAGCTCGAGAGCAGGAGGGCGAAGCCACTGAAGGATGGAGGCAGGCGGAGTGGCCACTCCTGCCCGCCACATGTCTTCTGGCATCCCGCCGCCTCTGCCAGGGAAGGGCTGAGAAGGTCCTCCCGGGGCGGGGCGGGCAGGCCTGGAGAGCCGCTGTCAGCCCGGCGACGATGTCACAGGGTGGCGCCAATGCTCCCCGGCGGCGGCGCAAGGTGGCGTCACGCCCTCCGCGCAGGCTCAGGTCGTGATGCGGCAGGCGGGGCCGATGGGAGCACCTGCTCTTCACAGGGAGCACGGGCCACCTCCCCACAGCCGGCGCCGCCTCCGCAGCCCATCCGCAGCTCGAGGTGCGGCCCCTCAGGAAGCGAGCTTGCGGGTGCCGCAGCGCAGGGCTCTTCTTCGGCCCAGCGCTGCGGAGGGCGGCCCCGGGCACGCCGGCAGCAAAGAGGCTGTAGCAGCCAGAGAGCTGCTGGGCCAAGTCCCGCCTCAGGAGGCTCTGTGGGCGGTGGCGCGGCGGGCCAGGAGGCTGACCGGGTCCCTGGAGGAGGGCAGCGGCGAGGAAAGGCAGGCCGCGCGTGCATTATTTTTATTTCATTATATTTGTTAATCACCCATCTGGCCCATCTGGCATAAACACACATTGAAGATCTCTCTCTCTCTCTCTCTCTCTCTCTCTCTCTCTCTCTCTCACACACACACACACACACACACACAGAGGTTTACGGTAATTGCTGTGTTTAAAAACAGGTTTAATTCAGGTTTAATTGCAGTGTTGGCACTTTGAAATAAATAAGTTGGTTTTGTGTTGCAGTTTGGGCACTCAGGCTCAAAAAGGTTCACCATCACTGCTCTAAATGGTCTTGGACCAGGGTATCTTTCTACGTTCCTGACACCCAGCTCTATTCTCTCTTTTCCATCTGGCTCCATCTGTGATCAGTGAAGGATTGGATGTGGAGTAACAAACTGAACCTTAATCTAGATAAGACAGATAATAAGAGGGAGGCCCGATGTGGCTAGAGATGTTCACCCTGTTCTGGCTTGGATTGAACATTCTTAAAGGAGCAGCAATGCAACTTGAGGATGCTCCTTCCTGCATCCTGCTTTGCTCCTGAGTAGATAGGGACAAGAATGCCCTTACCCAGCTTTGGCTGGTACACCAGCTGTGGCTTTTTCTAATTACGGTATTCTTTTTTAAGAAGGCTGATCTTGCCACAGTTACACACTTCTAGGTTAGACCTTTGGTACAAAACACAGCAATGAGGTTGCTGCTGACAGTGACCACATTACACAAATATATCAGGTGCATTGGCTCCTAATTTGTTTCCAGGCCCAATGCTACTTTTGAAGCCCTAAATTGTTTGGGATTTGGATATCAGAAAGCCCATATCCTTTCACACTAATTCTACAGTCCTCTGGAGCACCTTGTTCCATGTCCCTCAGCCTTGTGAATTTTGGCATGGGGTCATGTGATCAGGCCTTCTCAGTAGCAGCACTTAAATTATGGCATTTCCTGCCCCAGGGGACCCTGCAATCCACCTTAATTGGTGCATTCAGGAAACAGGTCAAAATGGCCTTGTTTGGATGTGCTTTTCCGATACTGTCTCTGATTTTTGATGTTTTTCCTGCTGGAGGGCTTGTTTTACTGTTTTACATTTTAATATTTGATTGTAAGTGGCTCTGAAAATCCTATTGAGGGTAAAAGATACATGACAGTAATAACTGTACAAATAAACACACACATATATAATTATATGTTTATTAATCCTGCTGGTCCACTGAGATAATTGCCTTAGGCCCTGGAGAATTAGGTGATGGCTGCTTGAGTCAGGCCTCTTCTGTGGCAGCAACTCTGACAGCAGAACTCCCTCCCCTGGCATGTCTGCCTGGCACTGCCATGGCTCCCTTTTTGGCACCAGGTTAAAATGGTCCCCTTCTCCTGAGCCTTTGATGGCAAATAATATAGATGGTCCTACTTACAATATTTCATAAGAACATAAGAAGAGCCACGCTCGATCAGACCAAGGGTCCATCTAGTGCAGCATTCTGTTCTTGCAGTGGCCAACCAGCTGCCTATGGAGACCCACAAGCAGGACATAAGTGCAACAGTACCTTCCCACCCATGTTCCCCAGCAACTGGAGTACATAGGCATACTGCCTCTAATACTGAAGGAAGCATATAGCTAATCAGGACTAGTAGCCAATGATAGCCTTCTCCTCCATGAATTTGTCCAATCCCCTTTTAAAGCTGTCCAAATTGGTGGCCATCACTACATCTTATGGAAGTGAATTCCATAGTTTAACTATGTGCTGTGTGAAGAAATACTTCCTTTTATCTGTCCTGAAACTCCCACCAATCAGCTTCATGGGTGACCCTGGGTTCTAGTATTATGAGAGAGGGAGAAAAATGTCTCCCTGTCCACTTTCTCCACAGCATACATACTTTTGTGCACCTCTATCATGTCTCCCCTTGCTCGCCCTTTTTCTAAGCTAAACAATCCCAGCTGCTGTAACCTTTCCTCATAGGGGAGTTGCTCCAGCTTCTTGATCATTTTAGTTGCCCTTTTCTGCACGTTTTCCAAAGGGTCCTTTTTAGGGCGCAGTGACCAGAACCGTGCACGGTATTCCAGGTGTGGTCACACCATAGCTTTGTATAAGGGGAGTGTGATCTTGGCAGTTTTATTTTCAATTCCTGTCCTAATTATGCCTAACATGGAGTTTGCCTTTTTCACAGCAGCTGCACACTGGGTCGACATTTTCATTGAGCCATAACCCCAAGATCTCTTTCTTGGTCTCAGCTCACTAGCTCAGATCCCATCAGATTAAACTTGAAGTTGGAATTTTTCACCCCAACGTGCATTACATTTTGGCTGTTTTGTTTTAAGCTGTTTTTAGAAATTATTTTTATGTGTGGCGTAGTGTGGCGTAGTGGTGAGAGTGTTGGACTGGGGACTCCGGAGATCCGGGTTCTAGTCCCCGCTTGGCCATGAAACCCATTGGGTGACTTTGGGCCAGTCACTGACTCTCAGCCTAACCTACCTCACAGGGTTGTTGTGAGGATAAGATGGAGAGGAGGAGGACTATGTAAGCCGCCTTGGGTTCCTTGCAGGAAAAAAGGCGGGGTATAAATGAAATGAAATAAATAAATAAATAAATAAATTATCTTTTTAAAAAATGAATTAAAACCTTGAAAGCCAATTTTGTTTGAGAGAAATTTTTAATTAAATAAATAAGTGGCCCACTCAGAGTTGTTTGGATTGTGCACACTTGATTTAAACTATGCTTTTAGATTTGCAATAGTTGCTTTTTGTTATAAATAATCAGCAGAGAGATATCTTCCATCTTACCCCAACAGTTCAGGTAAGCGCTGCCAGAATGTCAAGGGCTGATCATTGTAATAATAAATGCTGTTTGGGAAAAACATTCTGAACATGCACATAATGATGAGCAGAGCTACCCTAGCTGGCCCAGTGTGGAGATCTGTTGTGGAGCCACCACTGCATCTGAAACCCAGCCAGAACATGGGGGCCAAGCTGGGTTGAGAGGGACCTACCTGCATGGCTTCCTAGTCTTTTCCAGCCAGCAGGTCTGGGGGCTGGGATTGCACTGTAATTTTTGTTTAAGCTGCCTAATAGCATTTGAAACTGCATTATTGGTAGCAAGTGAGCTAGCCATCCATTGTTAAAAAATGGTTCATGTTTGATATAATTTTAATTGATCATAACTTAGGTGGCTCTGTGGAAAGGATGTTATACGGTAAATACGATAAACAAATAGTCTGAACTAGAGCTTAAAAATGGACATGACAAATGCCTAACCTGAAAACAGTGATCAGTAAATGCTTGATAAAGGCCAGATTAGCAAAAGTAACCCCCTGAGTTGGAGTCGGACTCGGAGAGCACTTTAGTTTGTGTGAGTAAAGCTAACAGAAGGCCTATTGTAACAAACCATGTAAGTGGTGCATAGGCATAGGGTGGAATTTCAATGATCCTGAGGCAAGGGACCTCTTAGAGGTCTGCAAAACTGCCAGGGCTCCGTCCAAATCTCACTGTAAAGTTCATGTTAAAACAGTTTTTCTTTTAATGCAGACAAGGTCACTACTATAAACTTTTTCAAAGGTACAATCAGGAATCATTTCTGCTCCATCCACACAGAAAGCAAATCCTTATAGGATGAAATGTCCTTTAAAGGGAGACTCGGCTAACTGGAGTCTGGAGAAAGCGATTATCACAGTGTTCCTGGGGCCCCAGACATGCTAGCAAGCTGAGATTTATCTGCCAGAAAGAGCAGCAGCAGCTCTAATGTGATAGTGCTACCCTAATGATATTCAGGCCATGTCAATGTTGCTTTTATAAAAAGCCTCCATTGAAAGGGAGCTTAATTCATAAAAGACAAGCCCCATGCCAAAATGTAGCTCAGAAGCTCGAAATCCAATAGCACTTGGCTAATCACCCCTCTCTTTTACAGTTAACTAGCAAATTCTGTTGATCATTTATCCTAAATATTGCAGCCGATGGCTTCTCTGTTCAGGAAAACAAGTGTCTTCCTTGCTTCAGACCAATCCAGGACTGGACCAACAGCAGTGTTAGTGAACAGGGGGCAAACCCCCACCCCTTTTAAACTTATTTTTTACTTAGCAAAATTACATATTTGACATCTGGGTATGAATGCTAGTCTGTCCATATAACACGAGTCTTAGTAGATCTTCACTGGCTTCCAGTGTGATTCTGAGTGCTGGTTTTGTTTGTTTGTGTGTGTGTTTCATCTTTGAAGCCCTAAATGGCTTGGGTCATTCAACACCAACTTCAATGGACCAGTCATGTTGTTCGAATGTCTGACTGCCGTCTCCCAAAGCAGTTACTTTATTCCCAACTCAAGGATGGAAAGCAGAATATCGGTGGTCAGCATAAGAGGTTTAAAGATGTTCATAAGGCTAATCTAAAAAAATGCAATATAAACATCGAAAACTGGGAAGCTCTGGCCCATGAACGATCTAAGTGGAGGTTGGCCTTTCACAAAGGTTCCATGGACTTTGAAGAAGCCCGAGTGCAAGGTGAAAGGGAGAAACGTGCTAAGCGAAAAGCACGTCAAACGAATCCTCTACAGGACCATCTTCCATCTGGTAACCTGTGTCCTCACTGTGGGAAGCTGTGTGGATCTAGAATTGGCCTCCACAGTCACTTACGGACCCATCGCTAGAGTCTACACAATCCTCTTTAGAATTTCCTCCTTTTATAATTTTCTTTTGTAATTTTATCCTGGAAGACAATCTTACTCGGTCACGAGTGATCGCCTACTACTACTAGGCTTGGGTCCAGACTTCTCCTATAGGAATCTGTTCAATGTTTAAGATCACATCATAGGCCCTTCTCTGGGAACCCCCACCTGGTAAAAGTAGGTTGGTGGTTGTATTGTTTTGGTTTTCTGAACAGAGACTCCTAGCAGATGAGGTACTTAAATATAACTGAAATATATCCTTCATGAACTCTTTTCAGCATGTCTGGGTACATTTTGGGGGGATTATTATTCTTTCCCCTTTTAGAATTAGTCAGTTTTCCACTGTGAGTTCTGTTTTGTCATCCCAGAACTCTCTTTAAATCTGGGCATATTTCTGTCCTGATTGCACCTGTGCTCTTTTTTTCTACAGTAGCCATTGAGCTGATGCACTCAAATGGTTCCTCCACTCACTCAAACTATCCCAAGCTGTTCCAAATAGAATCATAGAATCATAGAAAAGTAGAGTTGGAAGGGGCCTATAAGGCTATCGAGTCCAACCCCCTGCTCAATGCAGGAATCCGAGTCAAAGCATCCCTGACAGATGGCTGTCCAGCTGCACCTTGAATGCCTCCAGACCGGGAGAGCCCACCACCTCCCTAGGTAGTTGGTTCCATTGTCTTATTGCTGTAACTGCAATTTTTCCTGATGTTTAGGTGGACTCTGGCTTCCTGTAACTTGAGCCCATTATTCCGTGTCCTGCAAACTGGGATGGAGTTCTTCCTTCACTTTGTGTGTCATTGTTAGAGAAAGACGCCATTGTGCATGAATCATTGGCATTGCATTTTCTGATAGCTCAATCCTACAATAGCCTGGTAGACATCCCATTGCCCTCCAGCAGCACATCTAGAAATGCTTTCTTATCCAATTCTACTGTGGGAGGTCTGTTAGTTGATTCTACTGCCCTTACGATTTATATTAGTTTGAAGGATTTCAAAGCCTTCAGTCCTAATACTGGTTTTCAAGCTGTATTTACAATAATGAAATTCAAATGTTGGCATCTGTCACTGTATATACCTTTAGCAGAAAATGTTCCTACTATGCTGAGTGGGTGTATAGAAGTATAGCTTCCAAATCGCGGGAAGTGATAATTCCCCTTTACTCGGCATTGGTTAGGCCTCATCTTGAGTACTGCGTCCAGTTCTGGGCACCTCACTTTAAGAAGGACATAGACAAACTGGAGAGGGTTCAGAGGAGGGCAACAAGGATGATAAAGGGACTGGAAACAAGGCCCTATGAGGAGAGACTGAAAGAACTGGGCATGTTTAGCCTTCAGAAGAGGAGACTGAGGGGAGATATGATCGCACTCTTCCAGTATTTGAAGGGATGTCACACAGAGGAGGGCAAAGATCTCTTCTCGTTCATCCCAGTTTGCAGGACACGGAATAATGGGCTCAAGTTACAGGAACCTAGATTCCACCTAAACATCAGGAAAAATTTCCTGACTGTCAGAGCAATAAGACAATGGAATCAACTACCTAGGGAGGTCGTGGGCTCTCCCACTCTGGAGGCATTCAAGGTGCAGCTGGACAGACATCTGTCAGAGATGCTTTGACCTAGATTCCTGCATTGAGCAGGGGGTTGGACTCCCCTGCTCAATGGCCCCTTCCAACTCTACTTTTCTATGATTCTATGATTCTATTATCCTCTCAAGTGCTCTGCTCCAGGTGGCCTCTGTGTGAAATGGTGGGCTAAATGTTTCCTGTATTCTACATTTGGAATGCAATTCACTTCTGCCCCTGTGTCAATTTTACACTTCATGTGTACTTATTTGGGGCTATCCCTATGGTTATGTAGGTGTCAGGGCTGGCGCTACCGCTAGGCCAACTAGGCGGCTACCTAGGGCGCATGGCTAAGGGGGCGCAGAAATGCCCCGCTCCTGCGCCTTCCTTCATTCCTGGGCCGCAGCGGCCGGCAGCAGCAGCAGCAGCAGCAGCAGCAGCAGCAGCAGCAGGAGGAGGAAGCTCGCTCGCTCGGCCGACTCTTCCTCGCCGCCGCCGCGGAGCCCGGATCTGTCGGCGAGGTGGCCGGGTGGGGCAGCCGCGGAGACGCCATGGGCGACAAAAAGCCATGTCTTAGACCGGCGGGGAAGGCCTCGCCCCTCCCCTCCCCCGGACGCGCACCCGCAGCTCCGCCGGGCAGAGGCAGCCGCGCCAGGAGCAGCAGCAGCAGCAGAAGAGGAGCGTGGCGGGCAGCCGGCCTCCCGCTCCTCCCCGCCGGCAGCGCATCCCCAAGGAGTGAGCGGGCACCCGGGCTAAGCTAGACGCCCCTGGCCGTGCCCGCCTCCCCCCCGCGAGAGCCCAGCGCGCTCTCCGCAGCTCCGCCGCCCCCTCCTAAAAACTTTTCCAAAGGAGAACTTTGGGGGGGGCGCTGGGCGAGCAGGTGTTTCCCAGGCCTGGCTGCTTTGCTCCGGAGCCCCCCCCTGGAGGGCGGGAGGGCGGGCTCAAGT
Organism: Shinisaurus crocodilurus; assembly: GCA_021292165.1. NCBI lineage: Eukaryota > Metazoa > Chordata > Lepidosauria > Squamata > Shinisauridae > Shinisaurus > Shinisaurus crocodilurus. The sequence continues at coordinate 117,135,230 of CM037876.1, read as the reverse complement.
GGGAAGGGGGGGCGCTAAATATTTGACGTTGCCTTGGGCGCCAAACTGCCTTGCACCGGTCCTGGTAGGTCTCACTCCTTCCCTTTTCTTTGCCTTAGATGGTAACTATGAACATTGTCAGATCCTCACTGTTGGATTCTTCATCACCTGTGTGTACTGTACTTCCTCTGCCCATTTATATATTTAGGAGCCACACTCAGGCAAACGGATTTGCTTTGTGGCAATTCATGCATATTTGCTCTAAAGCTGGGCACAAATCTGAGCTCCCTTCACATGTTGCAATGCACATGTTCTATAGACCTGCAGGGTTTGCTTTATGGTAGTATATTTTTCCCTTGCAACAGTTTGTGCAGTTGTATCCTTGCTTCTCTGTTTTATTGCATCCACATTTCAGTGATGGCTACTAAGCATTTTCATTTGTGTGTTAGATGTTTTGTGTGCTAGGACTATTTTTATGGCTTTTTCCAGTGTTAGGTTGTCTTCCATGAGTAGCTTTTCCTGTATGTCTTGTGAGTCTTGTGAGTATTCTATCGTTTAGGATATCATCCCCATCTGTGAAGGCACAATCCATACCCTCCAACATTTCACAGATGAAAATAGGGACATGCATGTGAATTTGTAAGAGGTATGGTTAAGCAACATGAAGGTGTGATCAAGAGGGTGTGGCCAGGCAACATGAGGGTGTGGCCAAGGGTATGGCCAGGCAACCAAGGAGCATGGTCAAGTACAAAAGTTATTAGAGGAAACACAGAAAATCTTATATATTATAATTATTACATTATTATATTATATATTATTTTATAATATTTTATTAGTGGCTTTTGTATTTATTTATTTTTTACCTTACTTAAACCCTTAATTGTTGATATCTGGTGTTTTTCATGGGTGGGTGTCAGTGCTTACAGGGCAATCTCTTTCTTTTTGTTTTAAAATTGTCGGGATTGGTCCCGCATTTTCAGGGCAGTTGGAGAAGGAGAAGAAAAGGAGATGCAGAGGAGGGAGAGCTATTGGGTGGGGGGAAATACAAAAAGACACACTGGGGTTTTGAGCCCCTTCAGCGTTTTGCTCCAACAGCTCCGGTTTTTAAGCACAAGGAGTAACTTTGAGGGGCTGAACAGCTTTGTTGTTGTTTGTTATTGCGGCAAGGCCCCAGTTTAAAGCACTTTTTGTGTTCTATTCACACAATTTAGATTTAAAGAAACACTTAAACTGGAATAATCTTACAGAATTTAACTAACTTGAATTAAGTTAAAACAATCAGTGCAACCCTATGCACAGTTATTCAGAAGTAAGTACAAATGTCTTCAATGGGTCTTTCTTACGTACCAGTAAGGGGGCCTGGTAAGTAAGGGGGCCTGGTCAGAGGCAGCAGGTAGAGCGCGCGTGCATGCACGCGCACGCACACACACACACACACACACACACACCCTCGGTCTGTTCCCTTCCTGCTTAAAAGGTCCACAAAATCCGGAGCTAAGCTAAATAGCTTGCAGGAGGCAGGGAAATTCAAGGCTCTGCATAACAAATCGGGACTCTGCATAGAATCATAGAAAAGTAGAGTTGGAAGGGGCCTACAAGGCCATCGAGTCCAACCCCCTGCTCAATGCAGGAATCCAGGTCAAAGCATCCCTGACAGATGGCGGTCCAGCTGCACCTTGAATGCCTCCAGATTGGGAGAGCCTACCACCTCCCTAGGTAGTTGATTCCATTGTCTTATTGCTCTGACAGTCAGGAAATTTTTCCTGATGTTTAGGTGGAATCTGGGTTCCTGTAACTTGAGCCCATTATTCCATGTCCTGCAAACTGGGATGATCGAGAAGAGATCCTGGCCCTCCTCTGTGTGACATCCCTTCAAGTACTGGAAGAGTGCGATCATATCTCCCCTCAGTCTCCTCTTCTGAAGGCTAAACATGCCCAGTTCTTTCAGTCTCTCCTCATAGGGCCTTGTTTCCAGTCCCTTTATCATCCTTGTTGCCCTCCTCTGAACCCTCTCCAGTTTGTCTATGTCCTTCTTAAAGTGTGGTGCCCAGAACTGGACGCAGTACTCAAGATGAGGCATAACAAAGTAAGAACTAAGAAGTCCTGATGGTTTAAGTGTTTGCAGGACTGTCCTGGCAAATTCAGGGCAATTGGAGAGTATGACAATCTTTGAGGATTAATTACCCATTCATCAGTAGTTTCAGATGGGCCCTTGTTTCTTTTTTTTCCTTTTTTTTAAATTTTTTTTATTAAATTTTAAAACAATACAAAGAAAATAACACACACACATAACTAATATTGTGCTCCCATCACCATGGGACCAAACAATACAATAACTCTATAATTGTTCATTATTCCAAAAATACAACATATCTTGACAGGGTAAACTCCCTTTCCCCCTTTTAAACACATATTCCAAAAATAAACCCCAAATATCCTTAAAATTATTTTTCTTTAATTGACCCCTTTTGCATTTAATATTACAAGTCAACATATCATTCAAAGCCATATCCCATACTTCGTTATACCATTCAGTAATAGTGAAAACTTGCTGGATTTTCCATTTCCTTGCTATCATTAGTCTACCTGCCGTTAACAAATTTATGATTAATTCTTTAACATTTTGAGAACCGATCACCTTTTCCGTTATTGTTAGCAAAGCTAGTTTAGGGCATACCTCTAAATCAGCTCCAACAATTTCTGATATTTCCTCAAAAATCATTTTCCAAAAATCCATTACATTTTTACAACTCCACCACATATGAGCATATGTACCCAATTCCTGACATCCTCGCCAACACATTTTAGAACATTTATTGTCTATTCTATTTAATCTCACTGGAGTCAAATACCATCTCCAAATTAGCTTATAAAAATTCTCTTTAATTCTTATAGACATATTTTTCAATATTCGCCTATCCCAAATCTTATTCCACTCATCCTTTGATATTTCCTCTTCAAACTCTGTATCCCAAACTATTTTAAGATTTTCTGCTTGCTCTACTGATTTCTGCAACATTTTATATAACATCTTTGTAAGACCCCTAGCTGATGCATTTCCTTCTACGAGTTCTCTAGACATAACCACCTGCTCAAATGCAGTGAAATCCCTTTCATGCTCATGTCTCCTCTTCCATTTCTTACCCCATTGTACTAATTGAATTAAATTTAACCAAGAAATTCTTCCTGCCCCAACCCTATCAATTATTTGCTGTCTTGTCTCCATTTTTTCCAGCCAATCCATTAAAGTTATCACCTTTTTCTCTCTAAAAATTGGTTCTAAATGTCTAACATTCTCGGGAAAATCTTCCATAACCACCACTGGAGTAAGCGGGGATATACCTGGTAAAAATATTTCCTTATTTCTACCCCAAATTTCTAACATATTTTTTAAAAAGGGATTTTCTAATCTTTTTGTCATAATATGTCCTTGTTTTGTAAATAAGAATTTATCCACCCTATTACCCAATTCAAATGCTTCTATTTCCCACCACATAAAATCTTTTCTAACAATAATATCCATAATATATCTAAGTTGATTAGCTATATAATACCATTTTAAATTAGGGAGACCAAGTCCCCCTATTTTTTGAGCTTTATACCATCTATTCTTAGTAATCCTTGATTTTTTTCCCCCCATTACAATAGCTATTTAACATTACTTGCCACGCTTTAATTTCTTTCTCTGATATCTTATATGGTATCATTCTAAATAAAAAATTAAACTTCGGTAAAATCTTCATTTTAATCAAAGCTATCCTACCAAACCACGATAATCCCAATTTTTTATAATCCTCTATTTGATTTTTAACTTCATCTTTTAGTTTTTTAAAATTACATTCCCCTATTTTATCCATATCTTTTAGTATATCAATACCTAAATATTTAATTATGTTTTTATCTTTATATCCACTTTCCTTTGTTTAAATCCCCTTTCCTCCACTTTACTATAATTAAATGTCATTAACTCCGATTTATCCCAATTAATTTTTAACCCTGTTACTTCTCTAAATTCATCTAAATGTTTCTCTATCCAATCCCAATTTTCTATAGGCCTTTCTAATGTTAACAAGATATCATCTGCAAAAAGGTTTATCTTACATTTGGTCTCTATTCCTATCCCCAGTAATTTCTTCTCCTGTCTTATCGAATTCGCTAACAATTCCATAACTAACACAAATAATACTGGGGAAAGGGGACAACCCTGTCTAGTTCCCCGGCCTAGGCTAATAGTTTCTGTTATTCCTTCATTTACAATTACCGACGTGACATTATGAGTATATAATTGGTTAGTAATACCTATAAATTTTTCTCCAAACCCCATAGTTTTTATTAACATCTTTAATGCAGGCCATTCCACACAATCAAAGGCTTTAAAAATATCCAATGCAAGAACCCCCGCTTTCAAATTATTTTCTTTATTAAATAAATTATATTCAGAACCCTTCTTGTTAAATCTGCCATTTGTCTTCCTTGAATAAAACCACATTGATCTATCCCTATATACTTATTTAGAAAACTATTCATTCTTCTAGCTAAAATTGCTGTCAATAGTTTAGCATCTTGATTAATTAATGATATTGGTCTATAAGAACCTGGTTCCGCTAAATCCTTCCTTGGTTTCGGGATTAAAATAGTCAAGGACTGTTTCCATGACGGGGGGATCTCTCCCCCCTGTAAAATATCATTAAACAACCGTTTTAACTTTGGAACTAACATTTTTTTAAAGACTTTATAATATTCCGCCCCCAGACCATCCAGTCCTGGCGTTTTCCCCTGTTTTAATTTATTTATAGCACTTTCTATTTCAATTTCTGTGAATGGTTGCTCCATTTTCTCTCTATCTTCATCCTGGATTTTTATTTTTAAATTTTTCTCGATATATTTTCTACTCTCAGCTTCCGACCATTTTCCTGCCTTATATAACTCCGTATAATATTCATGAAAAATTTTCAATTCATCCTTTACTAGATTATATTCTTTACCCCTCTTATCTTTAATCACCCCCACTAAGCTTTTTTCTTTTTTTTTTGTGCTAATCTAGCCAACATTTTAGAATTTTTATTACTATTCTCAAAATACTCCCTTTTTGTATAAATCAAATTCCTTTGTACCCTATCCAGTTCTTTATTCTCCAATTCTTTCCTTTTACCCTGTAATTCTGCAAAAATCTTTTTATCCCTCTTCTCTAAATACTTCTTTTCCAAATCCCTAATCTCCCCCTCTAGCTTTTGATAAAAAACTTCTTGTTGTTTCCTCAAATTTATTGCCTCTCTCAATCCTATTCCTCTCATTACACTCTTCATTGTATCCCATATTATCGCTTCAGTACATTCTTCTGTTTGATTAAATTCCCAAATTTCCCTCAATTCCTTCTCTATTTTTTCTGTTAAATGTTTAAAACGAAAAATATTACAATTCAATCTCCATCTTTTCGCTTCTCTATAATCCTTATATATCTTCAAATCCATGTTAACCAAAGCATGATCTGTAACTTTTATCACTCCTATCTCTGTGCCCAGGACCCTTGAAAACAGTGTCCTGGACACAAAAATAAAATCTATCCTCGAATAATTCTTATTTGCTGATGAGTAAAATGTATATCTTTCCTCATTCCCCTTGACCCCTCTCCAAACATCTAGCAACCCTTCCTTACTAATTAACTTATTCAAGATCGTTAGATTATTTCTCTGATCTTCTCTCGTCGGATTGGATTTGTCTTTTCTTCTATCCAATACCATGTTAAAGTCCCCAGCCATAATAACCCTTTGATTTTGAAAATTACCCATTTCTTTAAACACATGTTGATAAAATTCTCCTTGATTTTGATTGGGAGCATAAACATTAACAATAACATATTCTTCCCCTCCCAAGGTCCCATACATTATAATATATCTACCTGTATCATCCTTTTTCACCTTTAAAACATTAAAACCACAATTCTTTGAAATTATAATTGCTACTCCTCGTGATTTAGATGATCCACATGCTATCTCATATATTCTAGACCACCTCAATTTCAATTCATTGACTCCTTTCCTTGCCTGGTGCGTTTCTTGCAAGAATATAATATCTGCCTTATCCTTCTTAAGAAGTGCTTCTATTCGCCTCCTCTTAGTAACTGAACCTAGCCCCTTAACATTTAAAGTTGAAATTCTTAACTTATAATCCATCTATTAACATCATTTTTTCTTTTTTGGTCCCCAAAAGTGAAAATAATACACAATAACATACCCCTTAACCCACCCCCACATTCATCTAAACTATCCCCCCTGCTAAGCCAGGGCAACTTGCCCCACCCTAAACCTACCCACCTATCCCAGGGGCGGGGGGAAAGGACCCATCACCAACCCGAACAGCAGCCCCTCATTCCCTCCCGGATAACTTCTTTATAAAACATTTTCTATTTCTTTTTTTCTTCTCGTGTTGAAACGAGCTCTTATACAATTCCTCCGCTGGCTCCTTCTTCTTCCAGTTGACCCATCAATTCTGGACCCTCCGCATCATCATGAAGCCCCAACTCTCCCAGCAGGCCCATGCCTTGATCACATGATGAGATCTTGTATCTCTTACTGTTCCACACAAAAGTAAGAAAAACTGGATAGCCCCAATTGTATTGTAATCCCTTTCTGATCAAGACTGCTGTACACGGTTTAACACTTCGCCTCCACTTAATTGTTTGCTGACAAAGATCATTGTAGATTTGCAAAGTAGCCCCCTTAAAAGCTACTTGACCTTTCTTTCTGATCGCTTTCATGAAGACATCCTTCTTGTATAAATTTGCAAATTTCAGTACAACATCTCTGGATGTCATACCACGCCTTAATGCTCCCACTCTATGCACAATCTCAATGTCCATATCATCCCAAAGAATTGTTTCTCCAGAGACAACTTCATTCATCCATTCCAAAATACTGCCTCTTAACTTATATCCAGTCTCCCCCATCTCCATAGGGAAGCCTCTGATCCGAATGTTGGAACGACGTTGCCTGTCTTGCATGTTGATCATCTGTATTTCCATCTCATTAAATTTCATTTCATACTTTTCAAAACTTTTTTCATCCTTCACCTGGAGTTTTTCCACCTTATCCACTCTAACTTGCAGCTCTTTAACTTGAACCCCCAAATGATCTATGGTCTCTCTCATGTGCTTCATATCATCTTGATGCAGTTTTTGAAATTTCTCAATTGCTTCTGTATGTTTCTGCTGGCCTGCTTCCATAGAGCTTTGAAACTGTAATAAAATTTTCTCCCAATCTGGTGCTGCCCCTTTAAGCTTAGCTGGAGATGTTGTTTTTGGCTTGGCACCAGCAGGGAATTTGCCAGCTGTGTCCGCCATTTTTCCGCCCTTCCCCCTCGCTGTCTCGGAACTTTCACTACCTCGTAGCTTCTTATCAGGACCCAGTTGCTCAAATTGATAAGACAATTCAGTATCTTACGTGTCAAGGATCCTAATTAGCCTTTTCAAACTGTTATCCGAGGGATGCGCCCGATCGCGTTTCCAAAGAGGGGGTAGGGACTTTTTCACCCGTCTGGAGCTCATAAACAATCCAGGGCAAAGCACATCAAAGAAAAGCTATTCTTTTTATTTCTTTATTAGCTCTACATCTGCATACCTTCCAGAAAACAAACAGCAAAGGAATTTAAACTCACGATTTGTCTCTCCTGTGTATTTTGCAGATGTTTTCAAATCATTCCGGGAGCTCGGCAGAAAAGCTACTGCTCCATAGCCGGCGAAGGCTCCTCCCCCCTGGGCCCTTGTTTCTCTCATGGAAATTGTTGCGGACGTATAGGTGGGAAATGAAGAACCGAGACAATCAGTTGGTGTTTAACTGGGCCACGTTTATTTACATATTTACATACAAAGAACTGCAAAGGGATCGAGTGCGGGTTATTCTATTCTGGCCTGGTAGGCCGCTCTGTTATGCACTTGGGCGGAGCATCCAAAACCGGGAGGTGGCGAGGAATTCCGCCGCCTCCCCCTTTTGCACTTTCCAGTGTTGGGAGCCTTTGTTGCGTCGCACCCTCTCGGAGTCTCACGACAACAAGCTTGGCGAGAACAAAGGCCTCACAGGCAGTTCCTGACCCCCAGCTGTCTGAGCCTACTGACCCATCCATCTGAGGCATCCTAAAACCAGCCTGTCACCTGAATGGTGCCAGGGATGCTCACCTCACCCTATCCATACCCTAACCCGCACTTACCCGCCACAGAGAGGGACCAGCGCCTGCTTAGTCCCCTCTCCCCCACCTGCCAGGAATAAGTTCCAGCAGGGCCCTTTGCAGATCCTTGATAAATACATCATTACCTTTGTCAGACAAATGAATTCCAGCAATGCGGTACAGCTCCCTCCGGGCCAATACAATATCAGGATGGGGTACATTATAACCCACTCCCCCCAGTCCTTTTACAATTTCTCTGTTAACCCTTCTGGCTGTTCTGTTCATAATTCGGGGGTTTGCATTGTTCCTCCAGCACTGTCGTGGTATGATGTGAGTGAGACCAAATGATCTGGACCGCCGGCCACCTTTCCTTGATGTTTTGGAAATCTGCGAGCGCCTGTAGCACCAGGGCTTTACTCTTGAGTAAACCCAAATCATTCCCCCCAAGGTGCAGCACCAGCAGGTGCGGGGGTTGCTCTTTGAAGCCGGACCCGAACAGGGTTTTAATCAAGCTCTGCCACCGCAAGCCGCGGTATCCCAACCAATGGATTTCAGCCGTTTATATGGCCCTGTATATGGAAGCCTAACAGGTCAAAGTCTTGTGGGTGGACCGGTAACAAACGGAAGGCTGATTTAATATCGCATTTTCCCATCAGGGCGCCTTGTCCGCAATTTCGGACCATTGCCACAGCTGAATCAAATGATGCATATTTCACCGAGCATAGATGCTCGGGGATTGCATCATTCACGGAAGCGCCCTTAGGGGATGATAGATTATGTATCAAACGATATTCCCCGGGTGCCTTCTTAGGGACTATACCCAAAGGGGAGACCCGGAGGGATGGCATAGGTAGCGAATCAAAAGGGCCAAGTACCCTCCCTTCTTTTATTTCTTTTCTAATTTTGTCTATAGCTACGTGTTGAAGCTCAGTGATAGATTTTTGATTGTTGGCCATGCAGTGTAGTCGCGAACCTGTGTATGGGATTCTGAAACCGTATTTAAAGCCATGGTATAAATAACCTGCATCTTCTCTGTGTGGGTAGATGTCTAATAGAGGCCATAGCGCTTGCAATTTAATTGGACTGGGGCCCTTTGGGAACCTGGGAATGTCCTGTTCCGTGTGGGAAATTGTTCTGGCTGCTTGCTCTGGGTTGGCCCTTATGGGGCTTAAGCTTGGGGCATGTGCTGACGGCATGTGCTGCTCCACAAAGCCCACATGCGTGTCTGAAGTTACATCCGGATCGTTTGCAGCCTCCCCTTGAGAAATCCCAACAGACTGGCCGGGGTTGAACCGGCTGACCCGGCGGATTGTACGCGCCGGGGGATCCTTGGTATTTAGCCATGATGTGCTCGGTGGCCGCTCTTTCCCCCAAAATCGGACGTGCTGGAATTGTGTATTCCATCCATATATCACTGTCCTTAATGTCCCATCTGATGTACCGATCTGCTGCAGCCTTCTCCCGGAAGGCCTGGTCATACTGTAGCCACGCTGGACCTTCGTAGCAGGAGTATGCTCTAAATATTATGTCGAGGTATTTAACCAGTACGACACCTTTTTCTGGGTATTTCTGTAGAACTACTCCCAGGTAGGTCAAGTATCCCGCTAGCCAGTTAGACCATGTGCGCGGGGGTTTCTTCTTTTTTGCCTTTTCTTTCTCTGTGTCGCTAAGCTTCTCTAATTCTTGGGTTTCAGGTTCCCTTTGCAAAAGGGAGAACATGTCAATGAACTCCCCCCTTAATATTTTTTCCCTTGTGGATTGAGATAGATGGAAGCCAAGTGGGAATGACGGCCCTCCGTGATATCTATTCCCGGCAGTTGAGTTCGGGTAGTTATCTACAGCTGCCGGTGCAAAACCCATCGTACCGAGTGTATTTGGCCCGCCCCACGCTGGTGCGCATGCCTCAGCCAGAGTTGAAGTGCCCCCTGCATGTGGGTTGGGAAGTGTATAGAGGGCCACTTGTTGTGTGTTAGTTGAGTTCGTTGGGCAGGCATTGTCCTTATGTGCTTGGCCTGCTTCTGCCGCCGCGATGGATGCTGTATTAGAGACAGCCTGGGTGTTGGGTGTACCCTGACGCTCTGCCTGACCTGTATTTGTCGTTGTTGGTCTGTCGGGGCTGCCGGCATTCGTGTTATTGCTCTCGGCTACCTGCATCTGCCCCCTGACATTTGACCCGGAATTACGGCCCCCTAACGCTTGTGCTAGGATGTTGACAAACTCCTGCAGTGACACCTGGGGTGTACTAGGTGTCCCTGTTCTGGCTGGTGTTTGCCTTGCCACAGGTGTTGTGGGGGGGTACAAATTCGCGGAGGAGTGCCTGTACCTGTCATGGTGTTGGTCAGAGCCTCTGCTCAGTGCATCATGTCTCATGTACTCACCGTCGCGCGTTGACGGTCCCGGGTGAGGTTCCTGTTCTTGTGCATAGGGGGGGCTCCTGCCACTGTTGATCGCTGCTTGTTGGCTTCTGTATGTACTCGCCCTGTCGTTACTGGGAGACCATCTCGAATGATGTTCATCTCTCGTATCCCTGGGGCTGACACCGGGTGCTGCGTATTTTTTCCGGACGGCTGCATCGGTCATGGCCGCTACCGCATCGATGCGATCTGCAAGGGAATGCCATAATGCACGTTGGAGTTGCCCTCTTGTGCGCAACTTTTCTCCACTCACCTGCGCACCCGGGGCCCGGTGTCCGCCCAGCTGGTTTGCTGCTTCTTCGGCTGCCTCGACTTGGTGTGTGAGGGTAGATAAGTCGATCTCTTCTTCGTCAGACGAGGATGAGTATGTCACCAGATTGCGTGATCGTTTGGGTGGATGCTTCTGGGCTGTATTTTTCGAAATAGCCCCCTTGTTGCTTTTGCTGCTTGATTTCCTCTTTGAAGGCATTTCTTCGAGTAGGTGGTTCGCTAAATTGATGAAATTGATGAAAGTAAACAGTTAGCATATGTTGAAGGGAGAGCAATTATGGGTGTGTTGTACCTGGGTTAGCGCTCTCGTCCGTTTGTGCCCGTCTCATGCACGCGCCGTTGTTTTGCGTGTGCAGGCTGTCTCATCGAAGTAACTTCATGAGTCTGGGAAAGAGGAAGAACGAGAAAGAAAGAGGGGGGGGAAGGGAGCGAAAGAAGGAGGAAAGAGAGAAAAAAAAAGGGGGGGGAAGGGGAGCCCTGTCCCGGCTGTGCGTCGTGCGTGTGGCTGTCGCCCCCGGCCCCGTGGCAGCCGATGTGGCTGGGCCGTCCAGAGCGTAATTAGCTCGGGGGGGGCGCGAAGCAGCTTCCGTCCCCGCCGAGGCCAAAGCAGCCAGGCGGGCCGGGCCGCGCGCTCCTGCCTGCCCTGAAGCGGCAGATGCCCGCGGGAGTGCTGACTCGTGGGAGGGGGGGTCGGAGCGTCCCGCATCGCCGCCGCGGCCGCAGTGGCCAGGTAAGCTGGGCCGCGCGCTTGTATCCGCGTGGCTGGCCCTTCTATGGCGGCGGCTGGATGGCTCCGAGGTGGGGGAGGGGGGAGGGTCCAGGCAGGCTGGACCACACGCCTGTGTCCGTGCGGTCGGCCCGCGCCGATGTGGCGGCCGTATGACTCCAGGAGGGGGGGGCGCGGAGCGGCCCCGCCCCCGCCGAAGTGGCCAAGCAGGCCCGACCGCACTTCCGGCCCGCGCGGCGGCGGCCGCTGGAGGACTCGGGGGGAGAGGGGCGGCGCAGAGCAGCCCCCGTCCCCGCTGCGGCCGGAGCGGCAAGGCAGGCCCGGACCGCGCGCCTGTGCACGTGCGCCGGCCCGTCCGGAGGCGGCAGCTGCGAGCCTCAAGGTGGGGGGGGCGCGGAGCAGCCCCCGTCCCTGCCACGGCCGAAACGGCCAGGCAGGCCCGGACCGGGCGCCTGTGCCTGCGTGGCCGGCCCTGCCGGAGGCGGCGGCTGATAGTTCTTCGAAGGAGGGGGGCGGAGCAGCCCCTGTCCCCGCCGCAGCCGAAACGGCCCGGCAGGCCGGGCCGCACGGCGGCTGCGAGCCTCGAGGGAGGGGGGGGAGGCGGAGCAGCCCCCGTCCCCGCCGCAGCCTAAATGGCCCGGCAGGCCGTGTCGCGGGCTTGTGCCCGCATGGCCGTCCCGCACGGAGGTGGCAGCTAAGATCGTCGAGGGAGGGGGAGGGGGGCGGAGCAGCCCCCATCCCCGCTGCAGCCGAAACGGCCCGGCAGGCCGGGCCGCGCGCTTGTGCCCGTGCAGCCATGGCGGCCGAGAGCCTCCAGGTAGGGGGGGGAGGCGGAGCAGCCCCCGTCCCCGCTGCAGCCGAAATGTCCCGGCAGGCCAGGCCGCGGGCTTGTGCCCGCCCGGCTGGCCCGTCCGGAGGTGGCAGCTTTACGCACCAATGGAGGGGGGGGCACGGAGCCGCCCCTATCCCCGTTGTAGCTGGCGCGGCCAGGCAGGCCGGACCGCGCGCCTGTGTCCGCGCGGCCGGCCAGCACAGGGGAAGCGGCTTGATGGCTCCAGGGAGGAGGGGGGGCGCGGAGTAGCCCCCCGTCCCTGCCGCGGCCGGAGCGGCCAGGCAGGCCGTGCCGCATGTCTGTGCCCGCGCGTCCGGGCCGTCTCGGGGCGGCAACTGGATAGCCCTAGCAGCTGGTTTAATTTTAAGTTTAATTTTAAGTTCAAATAAGTTTAAGTTCAGGTAGCTTCTGGAGGCTAGAACCCCCACCCTTTTTACACCCCCTCTGCTTTCCCATCCCTTTAGCTGACCGTGCACGTGTCTTCGTAGTAGTAGATGAATTCCGGATCTGTGTCGAAGGAGCTGCGAAGAACAAAGAGGGTGTGGGGCGGTGGTGCAGGTCCTAATATTGGCTCCTGTAACCCCGCCCCCCCTACCTGAGGCGTACCTGCGAGAACTGGTAAGTCTCGCTTCTCCTCCCCCCACGTCCGCAAAATTTCTCCCCGCCCACAGCTGCACGTGATGCGGGGGAAGGTCATTCTCTGTAGGTATTTTTTCTTGGTGATTTGTTTGGGTCTTTCTTATCTGCTTTGGTGAGCTTTGCCACTTGAGGTCCATGCTCTGCAGATGTCCCTGCCCTTTTGCCCATATCAGAATATCAGCTCCATTAATTCCTTCTATTTTATCCAGTTCTCTGCTGTGTTTCCTGTTTCAAAATCCATGGGTGGCACATTTCTTGTATTGCTCTGGGTGAGGGTCATCGTTCATCTCCCTCTGACAGCATGCATTGCACTGGTTTTCTGAGCAGAGACTCACAGTAGATGAGGTAGTTGAATATAACAAACTTTATTTCCCACAGAATGAGGCCTGCCAGCCTGCTGCATACTCGTTTACATTCTAGCTAGCCACAGTAGGGATGTCCGAGGATTCTGAAATGGATTGTTTTTGGCTTACTTTCTGGAATTGTACACAAATTTAGTTGGACATAAGTTAAGTGGAAAATATGCACATATATTTGGCATTAAAAAAACAAAACCAATGCTTTATACATCTCCGATCTCTCTTCAGTGTAGCACTAAGAAAAATACACAAAATATTGTACACCAGCAAAAGTTACATAAATTGCAGTGGACCTTTTTGTGTACTTTTCTGAAGGGGGGAAAAATCCAATTCAGTCAGTGAGTATACAACAGAATGAAAGATGAGCGACAATCCACAAAACACACATGGAACAGATTAAACAAAATCAATCCATCCCTACCCAAGAGTCAGCTCTCCAGCGGGCTGGCCTCTAGGATCATAGCTGTTTCTCTTAAAGGGACCACACACTAGATGTTCAGCTGGGTACATACAGTATTTTTCCATGTATAAGACTATACTTTTTCCTAAAATCGTTAGACTAAAAATTGAGGGTCGTCTTATACACGGAAGTAAGCCGAGGAGAGAACCGCGTGGTTGCGAAACTGCCCAGTGGGGGGGCGTCTTATACATGGGGGCGTCTTATAGACGGAAAAATACGGTACATTTTAGTGGTGACCATGCAGAGTGCCTTTTCTCTGCAGAGTAGTACCCCATTTGTGGGATGCCCTTCCCTGATAAGTAAGTAAAGCACCAATATTTTATCATTCAGGAAACAATTTAAAACTTATTTGTTCACAGAGGCTTTTAATGGCTCTTAATAGTTTTATCATCTGAAGTTTGCTGCTGCCACTTCTAATTTTAACTTTATTCTTTATTTCAGTGGGCCCTTTAAACACCATTGGGCCTTGGGTAGCTGCCAACAAGGCAAAGTGCTGCCACTAGACCTAGTTAACCCACTAGCTATTGGCCCACTCTGTCTTCCCTTCACCTTACTTACATGGGATGGTCTATCATACATTCCCTTCACCAGTGTCTATTATCATATCTGTTAATAAAAACATTCTCTATAAAATATTGTCTCCCTTACAAAGAAAGCGTTATTGAGTGTGACAGATGACAGCACTTTTATCATCCCCTGTGAACTATGGCATTGGGTCAATTAAAAATAAAGTCAGCCTTCCTGTAGGTGGGTAGGATTGTCAGTGCACCTTTGGGAAACTTCTTTTCTCTGCAAGAACAAAATATATAATGTCAGGGCTCCATTGTTTCAAATGAAGTGCAGCTGTGAAGCCAAAACATTTCATAAGCAGCAAGTAAGGCATAAAATCCCAAATGCAAAACTGCAAGCTCTTCATTATTTTCTTATTCTTTTTTGTTAGCCAGTTGTAAGTAGTTTGCTTAACTAATTAAGAACAGGTCCTGCATTCCAGCATTATCTTTCCTTAACAGAGACTGTTAAGTTGTTGGTTTTTTGCTTCACTTTACTGCAGTACCTTTCCTCCTATTGATTAGAGGAAGGGTGAGCAACTTGTGGCCCTCCAGATGTTTTGGCTTATAGCTCCCATGATCCCTCACTGTTGGCTGTGCTAGCCAGGGCTGATGAAAGTTGTAGGCCAAAACATTTGGAGGACCACAACTTGCCCACTCCTGGATTAGAGAAATATCAGAGAAACATATGTTGGCTTTTTAAATGCCAGCATTACATATACAGGCAGTCCCCAGGTTACGAACGAGATCTGTTCTTAAGAATGTCTTTAAGTTGAATTTGTAGGTAAGTCAGAACAGCATAGTGTTCTATACGTTAAAATCGGCATTTATGCAAATTGCATAAATTACACAAATTGCATAGTATACTACACTATGTACTCTACGTAAACGATGTAGCGCCGGGGAACCCAGAAGGCCGTTCTTAAGTATGGGCTGTCTGTAAGTCGGACATTCTTAACTCGGGGACTGCCTGTACAGTATAAGCCAGCCTGATTCTATAGAATCATCCTAGCAATATTCCGTGGAAGATGTAAAATTGCAGGAAAGATTTGATCAAAATCTTTGGTACAGATAATTGCTGCTTTGCATTAGTTTTAAAGAAAAAGTAATAATTGCTGACAGCTGTCCATCAGAAAAAAAAAAAAATCCAAAAGCAACAGTAGTATAATACTTTTAATAGGACCATCTAAAAATTACAAAGAAATGAGCAAGCTTTTGAATTCATCAAAGCTCTTCATGAGGCTGAGTGCTAAGCAAAAAAGAAAAAGAGGGTGGGAAGAAAGAAACAGAGAATGCAGGGCATCATGAAAAGCCCAGTTTGTAATAGTCTTAAGATGGAAAGGAGGAGGTGTTAATGCAGCCATAATTAGGTAAGTCCAAGCTTGATACAAAAAGATCTCAGATTGCACTGAAGGCTGCTGGCACAAAGAACATTTGAAAATGTAAAAGGTAGCAGCAGAAGAGAACAAACAACAGAAATTCTTAAATATTTAAAGATAGAAAATTATAAAATATTACCGTACTAGAAAACCCAAACATTGGGCAGAATCCAATGGGGTGTTTATGGCCCCGCCAATTCCTTTATGCCTTCCTGATTCCCTTCTGCAAGCAAGGGTCCCACCAATTCCATTGCACAAGTGGGATCCACTGCTTCTGCAAGGGAGATTTCACACCTCCGAGGGGAAGCCTCAAAATGAGCGGAAACACTAGTTTCTGGGAGGAGGCAGGTCAGCAGAGCTCCCTTATGCAACTTCCACTGACCTGTCTCCTTCCAGAAACGAGCATTTCTGGTCATTTTGGGTTGCCCTGGAAGCACTAAATCACTGCTGCACAAGCGGGGGAGGGGTTGCTTGTGCAACGGAATTGGCGGGGCGTAAGAGAATCTATGTGAGCGTAAGCACCCCATTGAATTTTGCCCCATGTAATTGAAATCACAAATATCTCTGAAGATTTAAGATCATTTAAAAAATGGAAGTCACTCCTCATGGATGTGTGGAACATTCAGTGTTATTTTCTTTTCCTCCACCTACTGCTGCCAGCAACTTACAGTCACTTTGCACCATATTTTGAGTGAGGAGCATGCTAAAAGTGACAGCATTACACTGGACATGGTGAGACTGCCAGGACTCTGCAGAGAGAGAGTAAGCAATTTAATTTTGAACTAGCAACAGATGCTGCAAAATATACATTGTGTAGCACTGAAACATCAGGTGCTTTTTTCAGAACATTTTGGGCAGTGGTGAAAAATGCCTCCCTTTTCTCTTGAATTATTGGCACTCACTAAACTGGTCACATTAGGTTTATTTGCCCTCACTTTCACTTGTCCTCAGTGAAATCATCACACAGCCAGTTCTAATTGGCCATGTAATCACTGAGTGGTCTCTGATTGGGTGTGTGATTACTCATGTGATTATTCCATAAAGGAGGGAAAAGACGGAGCAATTGTGGGTGGGGTGAGTTGGGAGGACAATGTCACTGAAGTGGAAACAGTCACATTGATAATTGCAAGGTGATATTCACCCAGCGTAAGTGTTTGGGCCTGGGTGGGAATACCCACTGGAATTAGTAGCTGTTTCTCAAAAACTGGAACTGGGATCTATTTTTGAGCTACCAAACTCCAAACCTCCTGCCCTTATTCTCCCCCTGGGAATACATGTATCTTTAGGTCATGAAGATGGGTCAGCCTATACAAGTTTGTTCTCTATAAAAATGAGGCCAGGCTGTTTCCATTTTAATAATTAGTTGTCAGGAGAAGAAGCAAGCTATAATATGTTAAAATAAATATTCATTTTGGGTTTTCATGTTTTACAACTCTAGTTGTTTTACACTAAAAATTACCTTGTACATTTTCTATTTCAGCTGTGCCAAGTTTGCATGAAATTTATGGTCAATACAATCCTTCTTACAAAAGGAATTAAAACCAAACTATCTCCTTAACTTCAGGATTGCATCAAAAAAGTAATAACCACACCAATAAATCAGAGGGAGGAAACCTTTCTGTATTCATTTCATATACAGCCCCAGGACAAGGCTAAGGGCCTTATTCCATAGAATTATCACAAGGCAGCAACCATAAAAATACTCTCCACTGCAAAAGGAATGTTTTCTATCTTGCATTTATTAATATACCGTGAAGCAATCATGCTCCCATTGAATCCATCTCCAGTACATTTGGATGTTCATAAACATATTTTTCACCACCATTACACTCAATATCAATACGAGAAGTTTCAATTTGCAAGCCTAAAATGATTTCTTTATCTGTTCTCAAGCTGTGCCATCAGAATGAATCCCTGTGATCTATGGTTACAATTACTCGATACTGGATTAAGTGCAGCTACATTATGCAAATGGTTACTGTGATTAGGAGACTGCCTGCAGGCAAATGTGCTGCCAAGGCATGTTGTGGGCCATTTTAGAATATCTTGTTCTCTCTCTGCAAATTCAGATACGAATCACCATTTTTGTACATAACACAACACCTATTACATGAAAACATAATAATTACAGATACTGATAAATACATACCAGATTTAACACTTTCCCCTTATAAAACCAACTTACCTGCCCTACTGCCCTTATAGTTTACTTTCACCCCTTTAGTTCATTTCAGAATTTATTTGTTTTCTAATGTGTCAGTCATCTCAGGCTAACTCAAATGATCACTAAAAGTGAGTGTTCTCTTTTTTCTTTTCTTCTTTTTCTTTTATTTCTATACTGCCCCATAGCTGAAGCTCTGTTTGGCTGGCGTGTGGATGTGGCATGTGGGCTCTGTCATGCTCCCTGGTTACAACTGGGGGCACCACAACAAACCTTTCTCAAAACTAGGCTGAAGGATGCCACATCCAGCCGTGATCTGTACCGTTAGCAGAGCCCTGACAACAAGCAATCTGAAATCAAGGAGGAAATAAAACCAGCTGTGTGAATCTGCCTTCTCTTGAACTCCAGGAACTTGTGGTTACTGAGATTACATGTGTGTCTCATAAACATTCTAGTTAGATTGGAAGCATATTTTGCATACGTGACTATCAGTAGAATCTTCAGCTCTATGCAGCGATATCGCTAGGATCCCTTAACCAATGAAAGCCCAAGTGGAGTAGCAGGAACCGCCACCAACTTCATAGAAAGAACAGTACGATCAGCAATCTCAGCTGCAGCAACTGGTGTAAACTCTCCCGCTGCCTGAAGTGGGAAAGCACCTGCGTTACTGCCAGCCACCATTGCCACTGCCCCCCACCTTCTCTGTCTCCCTCCTCGCCCATCCCTCCCTATGGCATTTCCACAGCTGCCAACCAGCTTGATCTGAGAGGATCCGCAGAGCAGGTGGCAGCAATGGGACGGGTAGGTAGGCAGGGGTGGAAGTGGTGGCGGCGGCAGTGGTGGCAACAGGAGGTAGCATAGTGCCTGCAGGTCCGCCTGGCAGAGGGGGAGTGCACAATCTGCTGCTCTTCCTGGTCCACCAGCCTGAGGAGGGGGCTACACCCTGCCTCATGAGAGGGCCGGCCTTGCTCAGCTGTATTCCCCACCTATTCTAATCCCCCAGGAGGCTAAGTGGGGATGGGGCAAAATACCCTGGGTGGATGGCCTTATGTGGCATTGCTATTTTATTTGGAGGGGCTAGCCTCCAAAAATAAATACTACCAAGAGTAGTAGAGCCAAGGGAATTAGTATAAGGACTGATCACCAGAATGTTGCTCTCTTTTATGCAATCCGACTTTGGATTACACAGAGGCCACCAGGTTCATAAATTGTGAAGGCTTTTTTCTCACTTGCTTGAGGCTAGGAGCCCATTTTGCCTGGGCCACTTGCTGCACCACTCACACGCTGGAAGTGCGTAATATCAATCATATGTTCACTTCAACACAATGAGCAAAAGGAACCACATTAGAAAACTAAAGAGCAAGTCCTCCCCCCACAAGGTGCCCCAGAGTCTGCCATGTAACTTACAGACAAGAAGTTCCACCAATCCAAGTGCAACTCAGAAGCCTCTGAAACAGTCAGGAACATCCTTGAGAATGCACTTTAGGATTACAACCTGGTCCTTTAAAACTGCTGCAGGATCAGGATTTCTTGGGTTAGCAAAGACTCAGTTCTACTTAAATTATCCTGTGTGCGATCAAATGGGCTGTACACACCTAGATTTATCCCAGCGGTGGGGAGCCTCAGGCTGGGGGCCAAATTCAGCCCTCCTGGCTTCCCAATCTGGCTCTCCAGGGTTCCTCAGAAGCCCCCACCCCTCCCCTCCCCTCCCCTCCCCACCCCTCCCCCTGGCCCCACCCCCTTTTCCCTCATCCACCAGGGCCCTTTCAAGATAGGGAGAGGCCCAAGGCAGAATGTTCATTTGAGACCCTGCCCACCCACCTTCTCACAAAACCTTGTGTCAGTGTCATTCCCCCCCTCAGCTGGAAGAAAAGTAAGTATGCATATAACGGGCAGTATCCAGTGGCGACTGCCCATGAGCAGCCAGCCCCGCCAATTCCATTGCACAAGCTGGCATCCACCACTTGCACGACCAAGATCTAGCACTTCTTGGGGCAACCCCAAATGAGCAGAAATGGGGCCGGTCAGCAGAGTTCACATAAGGGAGCTCTGCCAACCTGTCCCAGTCTAGAAACAAGTGTTTCTACTTGTTTTGGGTTGCCCCTGGAAGTGCTAAATCTCCATTGTGCAAGTGGTGGTGGTGGCTGTGTGCAAAACAATTGGCGGGGCTGGTGGCTTGTGGAATGGAAGTGGCAGTGGACTCCACACATGGACAGACAGCATTGGATATGTTATGATGTATTATCAGCAACAAACTGTGAGCATTTGTTTATACATGTTTGGGAACAAATTGGCTGTCATGGGCAGTTCTGTTATGTCTGCAGACAGGACTCAAGCCTGGGAAACAAGATCAGTGGGAATTTAACAAACCAACAGTCATGTGTTTGTTTTTCTCTGACATAGTGAACTGTTTCAGACAGAAGCCATTTTAAGGGGAAGAACTTTAGCTGTGTTCTTGTTGTTCTTTTGTTCTTGCAACTGCAACAATGTAACGCTTTACATTGGTGGGGTGAAGTTCCACTTCTCTCCACTGGACTAATGCTTGCTATGCATTTATACTCTGCACATGGACTGTAACTAGGGAATGTATACTCTGTAGTGCTTACTTTGAATAAGTAAATAAATGGGTAGAATAGGCCTGTTGATGTCACAGAGTGTTTCCTGAGTCCTGCATTAATGTGCAATTGGAGAATCTGAGAATCTGAGTCATTACAGGGTCTGCTGCTGCTGTGTAGGAGATTTACTCTGCTACTGTGTGTGGAAGGCCAGGCTACGCTAGCACACGGATTATAAATCTCATTCAACACCAACAGGATACACTGCCCTAATACTTTCAAAAACAGCTATATTTGACATCAGAATGTTGAGGATTTGTGATTAAAGTTAAAGAAAATATTTACACACGATGACAAACTACATGCAGAATTTTTAAAAAGTTATCTCATCTTCTTTTTTCCACTTTTCTTGTAAGCAAATCCAGAGATGAGATTATCAAAAGACATTTCTCTCAGAAGATCCCATTCTATGGATAGAATGGATAATGACTATAACATGGTAGAACATAACTTGTTTTTGTTTTTTAATAAAGGCTAATTTGGAGAATCCTCTTTCTACCTCACTATTCGAAATTGGCAGAGTTAGATAAAGGTGGAGAGCTATGGTAATATTTGGAAAAGCTTCAACCAGGTCCTTCCTGTAAATTATCTCCAGATTGCTACATACAGTAGTCTCAGATCCATCCCATCCCTCTGCAGTATTCCAATGAATGAATAAAATGTTTTAGTTCAGAAGACAGAGAAATTTGCAGATCATTTGGGTAAGCTCTCACTAAAGCTACTGCAACATCTGAATAGCCCTGAACAGCCCGATCTTGTCTGATCTCGGAAGCTAAGCAGGGTCAGGCCTGGTTAGTACTTGGATGAGTGACCGCCTTGGAATATCAGGTGCTGCAGGGAGGGACCATAGCTCAGTGTGATAGCTCAGCTTTGCATGCACAAGGTCCCAGGTTCGATCCCCAGCCTCCAGGTAGGGCTTGGAAAGAATCCTGCCTGAAATCCTGGAGAGCTGCTGCCAGTCAGTGTCAACAATACTGGGCTAGAAGGACCCATGGTCTGACTCAGTATATGGCAGCTTCCTATATTCCTATCCCTTTCCAGTGTACCATGATTTTGGGAAGAATGGTGCAGTCTTGCCAGGAATCCAAATAGATTCACAAATTCTGTGTAAGCACAGGAGCACTTCTCCAGTAACATTTGAAGTTTATCTAAGGCACTGCAGTATGTTTCCACCCTGAACCTGTTTCTGTCAGTTAGTTTTCAGTTACTTTTTCCATCTGGGAAAATTGATTTGTGTCTCCAAGCTGTTGATCTTCAGTCTGAATGTGTAGATTCCACTTGCTTACTCAATTTCTTTACCTCTTCTTCAGTTTCTTCAAAGGTGTTCCACATGTCATGGATAAAGGTGATGTGGGAAGAAAGCCTTTTTTCCTGACACAACATCAACACCTGGGTTTTGTAGGATTTTGTTGACACAGTCAATTCTGTGAAGGAGAAGGACTTATGCCAGAATATTGCTATAAAGATATTTCAAATGTTTTCAGTTATTATTATTTATTTATTTTTTCTGAAGTGTTTGTTTCTGACTTGTTTCAGCACTAGTTAGGCCTCATCTTGAGTACTGTGTCCAGTTCTGGGCACCACACTTTAAGAAGGACGTAGGCAAACTGGAGAGGGTTCAGAGGAGGGCAACAAGGATGATAAAGGGACTGGAAACAAGGCCCTATGAGGAGAGACTGAAAGAACTGGGCATGTTTAGCCTTCAGAAGAGGAGACTGAGGGGAGATATGATAGCACTCTTCCAGTACTTAAAGGGTTGTCACACACAGGAGGGCCAGGATCTCTTCTCGATCATCCTAGTTTGCAGGACATGGAATAATGGGCTCAAGTTACAGGAACCCAGATTCCACCTAAACATCAGGAAAAATTCCTGACTGTTAGAGCAATAAGACAATGGAACCAATTGCCTAGGGAGGTGGTGAGCTCTCCCACTCTGGAGGCATTCAAGGTGAAGCTGGACAGCCATCTGTCAGGGATGCTTTGACCTGGATTCCTGCATTGAGCAGGGGGTTGGACTCAATGGCCTTGTAGGCCCCTTCCAACTCTACTTTTCTATGATTCTATGATTCTAAGAGAGCAGGGAAAGAACAGACGCGAGGATGTGTGTGTGCGCGTGCACACAGAGGGAGAGATGAATGAGGGAATTTATCACATGATTCCTATCTTTATATTGCCAAAGATTTTATTTCCTAACAGAGCTGACTCTGTGCCTCTAACAGGTGAGTTTACAGTGTCAGAAGGAAATGCAAGAAACTTCCCCTTCTCTCTGAAGCTTCATGTTTGTGGGTGTGGGGTGGGTGGGTAAGTTTCACCTGCTGAATTCGTGCTAATCTTGACCATTTTAAAAGAAAAAGAAAGAGATTGCCCTGCAAGCACTGACACCCCCCCCCAAATACTAGATATCAACAATTAAGGGTTAAAAGTAAGGTAAAAAAAAAATACAAAAGCCACTTATAAAATATTATAAAATAATTCATAATATAATAATGTAATAATTATAATATATAAGATTTTATGTATTTCCCCCATCCCTGGTATTTCCTCTAATAACTTTTGTACTTGACCATGCCCTTTGGTTGCCTGGCCATACCCTTGGCCACGCCCTCATGTTGTCTGGCCATGCCCTCTTGATCACACCTTCATGTTGCTTAACCATACCTCTTACAAATTCACATGTGTGTCCCTATTTTCATCCATGAGATGTTGGAGGGCATGTTTAAGACCCTTCATGGCTTGAGACCAAAGTGCCTGAAAGATTCTTCTCATGTGAATTGTGATGGCAAAGTGAGCGAGCTTAAAGATATAAGAACAGTTTCTTTTGAAATTTTGAATCAAGAGGCAGGGGTGGTAGCGGCCTTTCTTGTGAGCAGGGAGTAGGATTTATTTGCTGAATATACCCATTGCTTTGGGAGCCCTAACTTTGTTGAACAATACCAGGGAGCCAAACACTGTACAGTGTGCCGCTGTCCTGTGGGAATTTAATTTTCCACACACATTACTCCACCCAAATGTAAGGGTGAAACTCATGTTTCCAATGTCTCATCTGCAACTCAACTTGTATTTGTATTTTTTCCTGCAAGGAGCCCAAGGCAGCTTACATGATCCTTCTCCTCCTCTCCATGTTATCCTCACAACAACCCTGTGAGGTAGGTTAGGCTGAGAGTCAGTGACTGGCCCAAAGTCACCCGGTGAGCTTCATGGTCGAGTGGGGACTTGAACCTGGGTCTCCCAAGTCCCAGTCCAACACTCTCACCACTACGCCACGCTGGCTCTCAAGTTATGGAATAAAGAGAAGCAGAACCAAGCAATAGTAGTTATGCTGGTCAGGATCATCATCATCATCATCATCATCATCATCATCATCCAAGAGACATGTAATTCTACCCAGAGTCCAGTATCTGATCAGGAAACTAGCCTACCTGGGACTCAAACTGCACATTCCACAAAGTTCTGTGGTTCTTTCATCTGAGGTTTTCTTCCAGACCCAAAGAAGCACAGGGCAGGCTGTGTCTGAGCAGAAGAAGGGCTCACAGAGGGAGGCTGCTTGACCCTTTCCCATTGGCTGTTTTCTAGTTAAAATTGCCTGCCCTACGCTGCTTTTCCATCCGCAGAGGAAATATGTGGAGTCCCCATATCTTCACCCTGGCTTTCTTCCAACTTGTGGAAAAAGGGCTTTGGGAGGGCAATTTGGAATGGAAAAACAACCAGGCAAGAAAGGATTAAGCAACCTCTTCCCATCTATGCTACTTCCACACTGCTGGGGTCAAAAACAGACAGAGGAAAGAGTATATTTTTATTATATACTTCATGTATGGCAGAGGTGCAAATCTGGTCCTCCGGGCTTTCCCACATGGCCCTTCCCCATCTCCTGGCTCCACCTCCTTTTCTCCAACTACTGATTGGTGGTTTCCTGGCTTTTGTGCAGTTTTCTCCCATTCTCAAAGGTTGACTTGCCTCTTCTAAGGCTGAGTTACTGGCACTAAGAGATTTAAGCTCCAATATGCTGGTATTTTGGCCCTGCTCCTTTTGCTTTTGGCTCCACCCCCTTTTGCCCCACCCACTGCTGGAATGCAGCCCCCGAGAGCTTCTCCAAAATGGAATTTGGCCCTCGGGCTGAAAGAGGTTCAACACTTCTGATGTATAGTTTAATCCAAATAAATAAATAAAGACTTTCTTTCTTAAAAATAAATTTAAAAAATTATTTCTAGCTCTCATAGATCTCAGTGGGGGAGGGGGGAATCTAGTCAGCATCTGCTATATGCTACATGTTTTGGGGTGGGGTGGGTGGGAGTAGAGTGTTTGCCCACGTACTCACAGCTGTCTTCCTGCCACTGTGCATTTCCTTTTTGCAACAATGCAGAATCATGCACAAATTCAAATAGTAAGGTCAGACAATGAAGAGTTTGAATGGAAGACATCAGTACTTAGTCATCACATTTGTGTATACTTTATTAATCTGCATTATTTTTTGTGAGTGCTGAATTTGGGTTTTTGGTGCAGCATTTGGGACTTGCTTATTTCATTTGGTGAATCTTATGGGGATTTGACAGTTGTCTTATACAGTATATGCATGTTGTTATACTAGTTGTACCAATGATATATTACTCAGTAATTCATTCTAGGGTGTCCATCTTCCAAATAACTCAAGTTAATCTAATACAGAAAGAAAATAATTCAATTTTTCCAGACTTCGCTCTATCCCTTAGCAAATTGCTGTTCACCCACTTACCTTCTAATGGACTTGTGCTTTATCAGAAAGGGCCAGTCATGAACTTGAAGTAATAGAAAGATGTGAGTGAAATTAACTGAACATCATTTAAGAGATGTAATCAAATTCCAACCTAATGCCTGAGAAAGGTTTGCTTTGCATTTCTGCCTGGCAGTGACAGATTCACCTCTTTCATCACCTGATGAAGCAGGTACTGATGTGAAATATTTCAGTTGGTCTCTTCATTCCATTTTGTAGCATTCCACAGGTAAGCAACTCCTCTATGGACAGAATAAGGTTATATATTGCTTTAACTAATACAAGGAGATATATATATATACACACTTCTTCAGAAGAGGAGACTGAGGGGAGATATGATAGCACTCTTCCAGTACTTAAAGGGTTGTCGCACAGAGGAGGGCCAGAATCTCTTCTCGATCATCGTAGTTTGCAGGACACGGAATAATGGGCTCAAGTTACAGGAACCCAGATTCCACCTAGACATCAGGAAAAATTTCCTGACTGTTAGAGCAATACAACCATGGAACCAACTACCTAGGGAGGTTGTGGGCTCTCCCACTCTGGAGGCATTCAAGGTGCGGCTGGACAGCCATCTGTCGGGGATGCTTTGACCTGGATTCCTGCATTGAGCAGGGGGTTGGACTCGATGGCCTTGAAGGCCTCTTCCAACTCTACTTTTCTATGATTCTATGATTCTACACGCACATATATACACAAATCTGCTTTTCTCCATGTGGAATATCATCAAATATAACCAAATACTGAGAGTTCAACTCAAAATGCAGTACGAATGTTGAGGAGCAGAGAGACAAATTTCAGAGCATTGTAGCTTTCCTTGTTTACCTAGAAAAAAACAACCCCTTGTTTTCTCAGGAAGCTCTCTCTGTCTCTGACTCTGTCTCTCTCTCTCTGTCTCTCTCTCTGTGTATATGGGACATTGATCAAAATGGGAGGAAAAAGAGCACCCACCCAGTCAGTCAGGCGAGTAAGATTGTCTTCCAGGATAAAAAATAAAAAATAAAAAATTTACAAAAAGGAGATTTTAAAAGGAGGAAATTCTAAAGAAAATTGTGTAGACTCTAGCGATGGGTCCGTAAGTGACTGTGGAGGCCAATTCTAGATCCACACAGCTTCCCACAGTGAGGACACAGGTTACCAGATGGAAGATGGTCTTGTAAAGGATTCATTTGACGTGCTTTTCACTTAGCACGTTTCTCCCTTTCACCTTGCACTCGGGCTTCTTCAAAGTCCATAGAACCTTTGTGAAAGGCCAACCTCCAGTTAGATCGTTCATGGGCCAGAGCTTCCCAGTTTTTGATGTTTATATTGCATTTTTTTTTAGATTAGCCTTAAGAACATCTTTAAACCTCTTATATTGACCACCGGTATTCCGCTTTCTATCCTTGAGTTGGGAATAAAGTAACTGCTTTGGGAGACGGCAGTCAGGCATTCGAACAACATGACCGGTCCACTGAAGTTGGCGTTGAAGGATCATTTTTTCAATGCTAGTAGTCTTTGCTTCTTCCAGTACACTGACATTTGTTTGCCTATCTTCCCAAGTAATTCGCAGGATTTTCCAGAGGCAACGTTGATGAAATCTTTCAAGGAGTTGGAGGTGACGTTTATAGATAGTCCATGTTTCGCAGGCATACAATAAAGTTGGTAATACAATGGCTTCATAAACCAGTGTTTTGGTCTTCTTACAAATATCCCGATCCTCGAACACTCTATGTTTCATTCGAGAAAACGCGGCACTTGCGGAGCTCAGACGATGCTGGATTTCACTGTCGATGTGACCAAGCAAGCAGTGGCAGTGGGAACTTGGAAATGCCCTGTATGGTGGATGGGGCCCCTGGGGCTGTTGTAGATTCTGAGGGCATTGGGAGCTGCTTGATATGACCTCAGAAAACCTGTCACTAGAGATTACAGTAAATAAAACTTCCATTAGCTTTTTTGGGAAAAGACAATAATGATGGTTTCTGTGAAACGTCATGCTTAAGGTCACATTTTTCTAAAACTGTCCAACATGGACAGTTTAGGAAATGCAAGGCTTAACATACATACAGTTTTACTAGATTAAGATGTAAAGAGTTTTCATACCAGTTAAAGCTGCAAGGTTTAATCAAAAAGCTTACATGATTAAAAATCTTTTGGCAATTAAACTGGGCAACAAGCTTCTTAAAAATTGTTGATTTTATTTTTAATGTAAGTACCCATAGTTCTCTTTTTCTCATATGCAGGAGGGAATGCAACTTGTGCATGTATAACCTAAAAACAATGAATGTATCATCTAAAACAAGGCAAAATGCTTCTCCCCCCCCCCACAGTTATTTTATTCATGTGCAGGTTTAATCAAATAATTATTAGCCTAATCCCAAGGCACAGAAATCAAGAACATACCTGCCTACAAATCAGAGTTATGAAACCTCCTATACTCTCTTTCTCACTCACTAACATAAAAGTAACCATCCTCCTGTATCATCTTACAGCCTGAGATTTTCTGGAAATCTGACAAATTATTAGGGGGCTAACTGGAGCTGAAGCAAATATCTGCATATATTCAAAATATTTGCAAAAATTCCACCATTCAAACATGAAGCATGTGGCTCCAAATTTTTCTCCAGCATTCAAAATCTGAATACTTTACAACGCACTGACATATGTTTACTTGAAAATAGGTCTCACTGAGGAAAGAATGCATAGGAATGCATAGGACTGTGTGGCGTAGTGGTGAGAGTGTTGGACTGGGACTCGGGAGATCTGGGTTCTAGTCCCCGCTCGGCCATGAAACTCACTGGGTGACTTTGGGCCAGTCACTGACTCTCAGCCTAACCTACCTCACAGGGTTGTTGTGAGGATAACATGGAGAGGAGGAGCAGGATTATGTAAGCCGCCTTGGGTTCCTTGCAGGAAAAAAGGTGGGGTATAAATATAATAAATAAATAAATAAATTGTTGTCATGTTGTTGCTGATTACTTTGACCAGGGTAAGAAAACATGGAGATTTCCAAAGAACAAGCAAACCCAAACAAGGGTCCCACATCACAATATAGGTTAACAAATGTCCAGTCTAATGAAAGGGTCAGCATTGAAATGGTGAATATTTAGGTAGAAATTATTTGAAAATTGCAAGATAGAGAACTATGGTGGCATGAACTCTTATTAAATGGGGGGGGGGGGGTAGTGAGGAAGAATGCAAGGCTTAGAACAGATATTCCAGTTACATTGATACCTAAGCTATCTTACTCCTCCTTGATCTGACAGCTAATAAGAAAAAAACCTCTATTTGTATGAAAAAAATCTAGGTGGAGAGCACAAATCAGGAGAGAGCACATAAAGCAGGGGCAAACACAACTTGTGGCCTCCAGATGCTTTGGTCTACAGCTCTCATGATCCCTCAACATTGCCTGTGCCAGGTAGGGCTGATGGGAGTTGTAGGCCAAAATGGCTGGAGGGCCACAAGTTGCCTAGCCCTGACATAAAGACTTCAAGGTTTGATGCTGAGTTCTGCAGACAGTTACAGACAGTAAATAACTGTCTGTTATTTACTGTATTTCACAGGAAAATCAGCCAGTTTATTGAAGGTGCCAAATGATGATGAATCCATACTATACTCCACTTGGATTCAAATTCATTACAGATTTCATTACAGGGTAAACAGATTTCAAATGCTGATATAAAATGATACTAGAATATGATCCTATATGGCTGTGATAGTTCACTCACTGGCTTGCATCCAGATTCAGGCACGTGGAACTGGGCTGGCAGAAGCAGATTTCCCTGTTCCCTTCTCTTCACTGCAGCTCCTCCAGCCCCCTGAAAACGCTGCACAGAGGATCGGGGAACCCTACTAAATGGGTGAGCTGGGGTGGGGAAGGAGAGGATCCCTGAAAATCAGGCAGAGGCACCTTCCATGAGCAGAGTCCTTCTGTGAGTGGAAGGCAGATCCCGGATCCAACCCATTCTTTGAAATATTGAAGTGGGGGACAGCCAAGGCTGCACGTAGACTTCTTGGGGGGTTGTATTCAGCCACTGGCCCACACTTAGCTCCCACCCCTGTAGTGAGGGGGTTTATCATCTGGAATGGAATGAGAATTAGATGTTGCACCCAGGGCTTTTTTTCTGGTGGAACTCACCGGAACTGAGTTCCAGCACCTTTTCTTCTATTAATTGCATTACAATTTAATCGCCATCTACTCCCGAGGAAATGTAATCCAAGAGTTCTGGTACCTTTTTCTCCAGAAAAAAAGCACTGCACCATACTCGCCATCACTCACTAGTGAGACTTTGGATCCAGCTTAAAAATAAAACTTTTGACGACAACAGAGATCCAGCTATTTAATGCCAAACCACAACTCAAAATTCAAAAGGCTTGTTTGATTTGGATCCATCTGAAAAAAACATTTTCATTTGGGACCATCTCCAGGAATGTTTTTCCTGCAACAAATACATTCCTAAAATGGAAAATAGATTCAAGTGCATTCGTGTGCATTCTCCATAGAGCAATCATTTTCCTTTCTGCTGTGTCAGATTTACAACTGAGGAAAGCATTAAGTGCAGCGACCTTCTGCCAAACAACAAAGTGAGTCCTATCAGAATAGGGCTGTGCCTGCACCAGGTTTGGCTCCTATCAGTTGGTATGAGATAGACTTATTTTACTCCAAAACTTGTATATACACCAAATCATAACCCTAGTATGCTTTAGTCTAGTATGACATACCCTAGTCTGTCAGAGATGCTTTGACCTAGATTCCTGCATTGAGCAGGGGGTTGGACTCGATGGCCTTGTAGGCCCCTTCCAACTCTACTTTTCTATGATTCTATGATTCTATCACAGTGCCATTCTGGAAATGTGCCTTTATGCTATATTAGATTATATGACCTGAAGAAAGTGGTCATGCTGCTATAATTAATCAGCTGTGTATTTTTATTTTTTTTATTGATGTAGACATCAACAGCAAAAATAGAGAAAGGTGAATTAACTGTCTTCATATTTAAAGCAGAAAGAAGAGTGGTCTGTCAAAAGTGTCACAAGTTTCATGGGCAGCAGAGGTTGTGTGCTACACCTGCACAACAAGAGGAGAGCTATGGCTGGGCATGGGTGGTTTCCCCCTGGAATTGATCCATCTTAGTTCTCTCAAAAAAACAAAGGTGTTGACCGTAGTAGCATGCTGTGACAAGTTTGTGTGAAATTTTGAAGATAAAGTTGCTCAGATCCATCACAAATTAGGCACTACAATTAATGCAGTTCTGTTAGTAGAGTTGCCCAAAGCAGTGTCTGTTCCAGTTTTATTTGATGAGTTTCAGTTGTTGAGGCCCAAGGATGCGGACAAGGTGCTTGGCCAAGTCCAGTCGACCACCTGTTTGCTTGACCCTTCCCCTTCATGGCTTATTACCTCTAATAGGGAGGGGATATCAGGCTGGGTCCAGGACGTTGTAAACTCCTGTTTGAGAGAGGGAGTGGTGCCAGCCTCTATAAAGGAGGTGGTAGTTAGGCCACTCCTGAAAAAGCCTAATCTGAACCCAGATGATGTTAACAACTATAGGCCATCCCCTTTCTGGGCAAGGTGCTTGAGCAGGTGGTTGCCGGTCAACTCCAGGCACTCTTAAATGAAACAGATTATTTAGATCCATTTCAATCAGGCTTTAGGCCTGGTCTTGAAACAGAAACTTTCCCTTGTCGCTTTGTTGGATGATCTCTGCTGGGAGAGGGACAGGGGGAGTGTGACCCTGTTGATTCTGTTAGACCTCTCAGTGGCTTTTGATACCATCTACCCTGGTATCCTTCTGGGTAGGCTGTGTGGGGCTGGATCTACACTATGCATTTTTACCAGCATTGTAATGCCTGACTCACTGGTGTGTCACATGACGCTCTCCCCAAACCGTCCTCCTTGCGCTATTTCTTCCATTAATATATCCCAGATTTCTCCAGACCAGGTATATCGTGACTTTTTTTAATATGTTGTGTTATTTCCCCAGTATATATCAGTGTGTGCTAATCTTGTGGTACTGTTCTGAGGCCAGGAGGGGTGGCTTCTGTGGGCCGGTGGGCTGTGTGGGAAGAGGAAGCGTCCAACTGGGCTTTGACAAAACAGCAGCAACTCTGAGAAGGGGATCCTTCAGTTGCTTTCCCACCTCCCTCGCCCCCCCCCCCACTTCTCCCTTTCTCTAACTTGCCCAGTGACTGGAGAGTAAATGCAATGCTGCTTCCCCCTCCCCTTTGTAAAAAAAAATAAAGTTTGGAATGTCCCCTTGCCTCAAGGAACAGCTAGCTGAAAATGGGCCAAAATGCATGTCTACTCAGAAGTAAATCGCATCATCTTCAATGGCCTTACTCAGAAGTAAATCACATTGATTTCATTGGTGCTTACTCTTGGGAAAGTCAGCATGAGAGAGGGGCTACATTTGCTTTGGGGAATTGCTTTTGGATGAATGGGAATGGGGGTACTGATCCTGCTGGCTTCACCCCATGGGAAGTGGGAGGGTGGCAGCAGAGCCACAGCCTCCCCCTCATCTCTTCCCATCCCCCCCCTCCTCCTCCTCCATGATTTTTTGTGAGGGAGCAAGAGGAGCTGTCATTTTTTTCCTTAAAAAAAAAAAAACTATCTCTGCTCGTTCGCTCCTTTGCACCTGTGCAGAGATGAACAAAGGGCCACTTCCCCCTGCACACATCACCTTTTGAACTCCTCCTACTTCTCCCACACTTGCATTTGTGTGTGACACAAGATCACGTTTTCAGCACGCTGCTGTATTCATTAGCATGTGCCCCAACAGCACTAAATGCGTTTTGCATAAATACCACAACAGAGTTCCCTAACAAAAGGGGCTCTAGTGTAGATCTGCCCTAGTTTGGGAGTTGGAGGCACCGGGCTGCAGTGGTTCCACTCCTACTTGAATGGCCAATTCCAGAAGGTGGTGCTGGGGGATTATTGCTCTGTGCCTTGTCAACTATGCTATCAGGATCCACAGGACTCTATTCTATCCCCCAGGCTGTTCAACAACTACTACATGAAACCACTGAGGGAGGTTATCCAGAGGTGTGGGCTGAGGTGTCATCAATATGCAGATGACACCCAGCTCTTTCTCACCTTTAATCAAATCCAGGTGAGGCAGTGGCTGGTCTGAATCAGTGCCTGACATGGATGGTAATATACTGGAAGACGGCCAATACACTGAGACTCAATCCAGACAAAATGGAGGTACTGTTAGTGGGTGGTTCACCTGCCCAGATGAGTGATAGTCAACCTGTTCTGGAAGGGGTTGCACTCCCCCTAAAGCAGTGTTCTCCAACCTTGGGTCCCCAGATGTTTTTGGCCTACAACTCCCAGCGTAGCTGGCTGGGGCATGCTGGGAGACTGGGAGTTGTAGGCCAAAAACATCTGGGGACCCAAGGTTGGAGAACACTGCCCTAAAGGATCATGCTTGTAGTTTGGGGATGCTCTTGAACCCAGCATTATCACTAGAGGCACGGGTGAACTCAGTGACGCAGAGCACCTTTTATCAGCTTAGGCTGATATACCAACTGTGTCCCTATCTGGGTAGGGATAACCTAGTTACAGTTATCCATGCAGTGGCAACCTCTTGGCTTGATTACTGCAATGCATTATAACCCACTTGGGGCTGCCTTTGAAAACAGTCCGGAAACTTCAGCTGGTCCAAAATAGGGCAGCGAGATTGTTAATGAGGACTGGCCAATGTGATCATTTTCAGCCAGTACGTTTCTATCTGCACTGGCTACCAGTCCATGTCCAGGCCCAATTCAAAGTGCTGGTATTAACATTCAAAGCCCTAAACAGCTTGGGACCAGGTTACCTAAAGGATCCTCTCCTCCCATATATACCTGCCTTGACCCTAAAATCATCCCCAGCTGTCCTTCTTCAGGAGCCCCTGCCAAAGGAAATTAAATGGGTGGCTACTAAGAAGAGGGCCTTTTCTGTTGTGGCACCCTGGTTGTGGAATGAGCTTCCCAGAGAGGCTTTCCTGGCACCTTTGTTGTGCTCTTTCTCACACAAGGTGCTTTTCCCCCAGGAATTTTATTCTTTCTGTTTCTGTTGTTTTAAATCCTTTACTGTATTTTAAACCTTTGCATTGCTGCTAGGTTTTACTTTGGCTTTTACTTCTATTTTATACTGTAGTTTTAAACTTTAAAACTTGTATAGTTCATTTTATGCTTTTAATTGTTGTGAGCTGCCCAGAGAGCTTTGGCTATTGGGTGGTATATAAATGTAATAAATACATAAATAAATAGGGGGGGGGAATCCAAAATCCATGTTGCTGTAATAACTTTATTAAGCCAACCAAAAGATCAGTAGTGAGTGTGCTGGCTCCCAACTTACTCACGTGTCAAACAACCCAGGAGCACTGTGCCCCAGGTTTTTCGAGATGTGCAAACCCAGAACTCTGGGAACCCAAGAACAAACCATGGGTTCAAACTCTGGGTTGTTTCTTCTTCAACAACTCAGAGTACTGGAATTCGCATATCATGGAGAACATCCCAGGGATGGAGCATCCCTGGGTTGTTTATCACAGTGGAAGTGGACAAGTGGTCGGGAGCCAGCACATTCACTGGCTCTCATGCGCTCCCAAATAACCAATGCTTTGTTAAATATGGGTTGTTCATTGCATGCAAACCAGGTGTTTCTTCTATAGTGAAATGAAACGCACTTAATCTCCACATTTGGAGATTAGCAAAACACAGCTCAGCAAAACACAACATAGTTTACTGCTGCATAAGCAAACTGTCTTTTATAGGCTGTTAAAGCTTTACCTTTAAATGATGACAAAAGTGTTTGGGGGTTAACTTAGAAGCATATTTGGAGAAATATGCTCCATATTGGAAGGTGGTGGAATAGGGATGCGATGAGCAGTAATCCTACCACTAAGGTGACTCATATACCCACATTTCCGGTCCCTTCCAGCCTCTCCAGCCCTAATTGACAGCAGTCCTTGGGAGAACTCTTGTGCTTCTCCTGGATATGTGCCCTGGCAGGCTGTTAACCCAGTGTATCAAGGACACAAAGAGGAAGGGAGGAAAATGCCCCCCCCTTGCTTCTGCACTTGCTGCCTGCCAGCAGTTACCAGGCGAGTGAAAAGAAGGGGCCAATGTGTTTGGGTTGGTGGGGGGTGACAGGGAGAGCATTTGGGAATGGTGTAGCAATCAGGGATGGGTGAGGGCATTTCCCCCCAGCCTTCAGATTTGTTCTGGGAAATTATCTGAGTTTTTCTAGGAAAACTCAGATAATTTCTGAGCTAATCCAAAGAGAGCTTTGGAGAGCTCACCTCTATGGAATTGTTCTCTATGACATCAACAAGTACTGTATCTATTTGAGAGTTTGGCTGCAATCATATACCCACTTACTTAGGAGTAATCCCCACTGAATACAGTGTCACTTATTTCTGAGTAGCCATGTATAGGATTGCACTGTGACTATAACGCTAGAAGTAGAAAGAGCCTACTGATTGGAATGCCTGATTGTTCTGTGTAAAAAGAAATGCAGGCGGAAGGTTGGGAATGCTTTGTCTGTTTCCCACATAATGTCTGGAAGGGGATCGTCTTTCTCCAGGGGCATGGTGCTTGCTTGCTTCTCTTTGGTTTGCTTGCTTGCAAGAAGAGAGACATACTTCAGCAATAAAGGGGCGAAATGCAGAACCTGGAAAGAGCTTTACTAGGCATGGGAGGAAGAGGGTAACCTTGCCAAGTGTTCACCACTTGGCTGTTGTTGGTTTTTGTTCTAAAAGGGCTATATGCGTCCTCCTGTGTTTGAGTGGTGCAGTGAGAATTGCAGAGGGTTGGGGGAAATGTAAGCTTAAGATAAACCATAAGTCAGAGAAGTACCGTAGTAAGAAAATGGCATGGATATTGAGGAGGGTAAAGGGGGCAGATTCATTGTCTCAAGGATGTCACAGGCACCATCCAGTAGGAACCTACATTTCCTCAGCCATATAATATTGCAGTTTCTGCAGTGGAGAAGTGTGGCATTTCTGCAGCACAAGTGTTGCCTTGAGGAAAGACATCTGGATCCTTTGCAAGGATTTTGTGCATGCTGCTCAGAATGATTTCCAGAGCAGGGTTGGCCTGTGTGGATCATGGGGCAAAATATAGCCTGATAGGTTTCATATTTCAAGAAGCTCACCCGTTGTTTTCCCGCGTTAATTTTCATAGGAAACCCTGCAATCAGCTGATCCTATGATGGATATGAAGTTCTCTCTGGCTCATTATCAAGGAACTTCAGAATGGGAGTAATGGAGTGCTCTCCTGTTCCACTACTACAAAGACAAACAGGTAAGTTGACTTTTTAAAAGTACCAGAGTTTGATTTCTATAAAGAAATGTGAGCATAATGTTTCCACTCACATCCAACAAAACTAAAAAAAAAAAGTTCTGACATTTTGAAAATCCCACTTTCAAAATGCACAGTTCAAATTAAATTCAGTAACAATAGACGCAGCCTCCTTTCTGGTCATTGGTAAGCCTGATGAAGCAACAATAATATCTGCAGGGCTTTTTTTCTGGTGGAACTCACCGGAACTGAGTTCAAGCACCTTTTCTTCTATTAATTGCATTACAATTTAATCGCCATCTACTCCCGAGGAAATGTAATCCAAGAGTTCCGGTACCTTTTTCTCCAGAAAAAAAGCACTGGATATCTGGGATATTATCCATCAAACTACATTCAATCTTTGGTAACCTGCGACACACGCGCCCCCCACCCCACCCTTCTTCTAGTCCTATGTCTATGACATTTCCAAACAATAGTAGTATCTCTTCTGTTACTTGCTAATCTCCATAGCCAATACAAAGAGCACCATCTACTGGGATAGTAAGATAACATGTATTACTCTTCCATTTGTCAGTGAGGAAGTAGTATGTTTTCCATGGTTAGAACATGGTTAGGGGTTGCTAATTCCCCATTCATCTCAAACACGTACACTTAGAAGAACTGTGCTGGAGTTTGGAGCTGGGAGGGTCTATGCACATCTGCTCCAGTTATGCCACAGAATGGTTTCCACCCACAGAATTTGCTATAGCCTGAAACTGACAGAGTCCTGAACCACTCAATCTGGGCCCAGGGCTCATGGCAGATCCATCACAGGAATGAGTAGACTTTGAAAAGCTTTGCCAAATAGTAGAATTAACTCATTCCACTCTATCCAAACTCCAGCGCTGATTTTTGGAATAGATTCTACAATCCACTTTGTGCACGCTCTGAGGTCTCTAGCATGCTTCTGAGTGTGCGCAGAGTGCACTGCAGGATCCATTCCAGATACTGCAATCTACTGCAGAATTTGCAGAGTGTGGAACAGATTAATTCCACTCTTTGCCAAAACCATTCAGAATGATATTCACTGTTTTCTCTTATCACTATGGTTCACTCCCTAAGATTCTCTTTTATTCTCTAGTTTATCATTGTTGCAAATCTTACACTAGCCGGAACAATTCTAGTTGCAGCAATGAACCAGAAGTACAAACTAATTCCGTGGCTGCACAAGTTGGGCTGATCTAGAACAGGTCTGGGAGTAAAGGGTTTAGGACATCCTGAACAAGGTCCCAGTTCTATACCCATTCACCCGTTTGTCCGTCCGTCTGTCGTCTCCCCCCCCCCCCCGGCATTGTGCACATTTCCCCCTTGCTTTCCCCTGCCTGGCCTGCTCTCTCATTTGCCAGGCAGGCATACAGCTGCCTATGGCAGCCACATTTCGAATCTGGACTGGCATTTTTTTTTTCAGATAGAGAGAATGGGAATCCACAACTACCCCCCCCCCCAATGTGGTTCCGAGTGAGCATCCCCTGCAGAATTCACCTTTCAGGCAAGTGATAAGTCCAAAAAGACTGGAGTTTCCTAGCTATAAAAACTGCTGTTAATGGGTTGCATCCAATGTTAGTCCTGTTTTGGGTATACCCATTGAAATGAATGGGACTGAAGTTACACTAACATTGCCATAGCCACTAATACGTTTGGGCCACTACTGCCTAGTCGCAACCCTGTGACTGATCACTTACAGTGCAGTGCAAATAGGCCCTTACTTCTGGCCCTCTGGCCCCACCGGAGCCCTTTCTGGAATTGCCTCTGAATCACAGCATCTGCTTGTTTCAGTTGCTGCTTATAGAGCTTGGAAAGACAATGATCAGCACGTCTTTCCCTTTTACTCCAAACAAAAGGGAAACTCTTCTGAAACTGTCATGCTCGGTACAATTTTGAATCAAACATTCTGCATTAATAAGTAGGCCTTTGGATCCTAAGATATGGCTTTTGTGTTGGGCTCACCGTGAATTTTAATAAGCCTGACTTTGTACAAAAAGTGAGAAAGAAACAGGACCACGCTCAACAAAGACAAATTTCATTAGACTCTAATCTCCAATAGGCAGTTTCTTCTTTGACAAATACTCTCCTGCAGATTTCTCTAAACCCTTTCAGACAAGCAATACTTTTTTTTTGTTCCAGCCAAAATACAACTTGTATCAAAAAAAGGCAAACCTTGGATCTACACACAGAACACATTATATTGACATTAAGCCAGGCAATGATTAAAAAGGCAACGCCTTTTATGAAGGTGAGAGGCTGTTAACGACGTATCCCATGCTGAAGCGGACGACCAGCAAATCCTTTGATGAAAAGCACACCAAGTGGCGGAGTGTGATTTATTTGTATTCATTTTCTTTCAATGATGGTAGCAGTGGCTGGGAGGGTGGGGGAACAGAATGGGGGGCACAATGGGAAAATAATACACAGCCAGGAAGCTATGCTTATTTTGGCAGCAAGATCAGAGCAGATGCTGATGGCAAGGAATGAGCACTAAGGTAGTGGCATGGCATAAGTGTGGTAGAGGGTGGGCAACTTGTGGCCCTCTATATGTTTTGGCTTACAGCTCCCATCAGCCCAATGGTGAGGGATGATGGAAGGCCACAAGTGGCCTGCCCCTGCCCTGGATACTCACTCACTTGGAGATATGGAGCTGCCTTATACTGAATCAGACCAT
Organism: Shinisaurus crocodilurus; assembly: GCA_021292165.1. Lineage (NCBI taxonomy): Eukaryota > Metazoa > Chordata > Lepidosauria > Squamata > Shinisauridae > Shinisaurus > Shinisaurus crocodilurus. Next base: position 117,096,982 of record CM037876.1, on the reverse strand, counting down.
TGTTGTTCTACCAAGCCCAGAGACTGGCAGTGCTTTTGGGATCTTAGGCAGAGAGGTGCTTCCCAGTCCTGCTACTTGAGGTTTTAAATGTGAGATGATAGAGACTGATCCGGGTCCTTTCAAGCTAGGATGGGAGGGGGGGGGGTCTACTAGTTGAGGTCTTGCAGCTTGAGATTTCAACATGTCTGGAATTTCCCGCACCAGACAAAATAGGCATGCGTGCTCCATTTAATCACAACCCGTTTCTGCCAGGGCTTAGATTAGCTTTATACTTCCAAACCTCTATGACAGTGTTCTCCAACCTTGGGTCCCCAGATGTTTGTGGCCTACAACTCCCAGCATGCCCCAGTGTTCTCCCCAAGGTTGGAGAACACTGCCTCTATGAATAGGAATTACCACAACTAGGGACAAGACAATTGGTGGCATAGAGCTGCACTCCAAATTTACTTTTAAAAACTAGGTTGCTGGATCTCAGTTAGTAGCATCCTGCTCCCCCGTTGTAGTCTCTCATTAATACAACACAAAGACAAGTATTCTTCCACTCCCACCAGCAGATGGACCTTAAGGTAGTTCTAGTTAAATGGCCCTGTATATTCTTTGGAGACTATAGTTTCTCCCCCTGCCCTTGGTTTCTGGTTTAAGGTAACATCCCTCATGACTGTGGGCCAAAAGCTACAACTCTGGGGAGTCTTGAAATATCTACAGCAAATAAGGGTTTTCTTCTCTTCATTTTCACAATATAAGTAATATAGTAAGTGCAGTTATTTAGCAGAGGCCTATAAAAATAGAACATAGAAGCAGGATTTTTCTTTAAAAAGGATAAAGATTTACTCAATTCATGCTTATACAAAGACTAGAAAATGAATAAGTAAAAAAGTTATATTGTATAGGCTTATGAGCCAATGATGGAAAAGAAAAATAGAAAAATTTGGATAAATGCTCTATTTGTCCCTATGCTATTCCTACTTCCTAGATATTTCAGGAAGTAGGTCTACCTTAAGGTTGCAGTTATTTTTCTTCTTTTTAATATTTATTTATGGTATTCCGATTTTACAGAAAAACAAGAAGAGATACTGCATACCATTAACATCTTATATAACATACCATCTTATAAACTTTCATTATTTGTACTGCCATTTTAAAATATCTCCGATAACAAAAGAAAACCTACAGTGTTGCAATCTTGCAACCTACATGTTACTGTATCAGTATCATTCTATTATTTTTATTTATAGCTATCCTAACCAATTGGGCAGATCTTAATTGTGAAATTATTACCCCAAAATACTATGTTGAATCAAATCAGTTCAGAACAAAATTTAAAGATTCAATTTCTCAATGAATTGGTTGTCTTGTTATCTCTATTCCCTTACTTTTATCATATCTGTAAGTTTGATCAAATTAATTTCTTTTTTTGAGAGCAATCATGATTGACATGTACAGGAAATAGTGATATCCTGTTTTGTGTTTCCTTCTTGCATATTCCAATAAAAAGAAAAATGCACAATTTCTGAACCATTCTTGTCGGAAGTTACCATGGTTTTGCTCTTCTGAGAAACTTAGTGGAGGGGAAGCAGCAATATGATAGCGTTCACCAATGTCTGTGTTCTGCCTAGATGTTCTGCTTCCCACATTAACAATCCTCTAAAAATGCTATTTTCAGGAATAATGCATCATGCCCTCTTGTGAATGTCCAAGGTAGTTCCATCTTTGAAGTCCCTGAAGGAACCAGTCTCACACTTTTGCTGCCCTCCTACGTTCAGATCCCACTTTGCCCTCATGATCCTGAACTCAGTTCCAAACTATAAAGAAGATCCAATCTTTTATGTCTTAAAAATATATGTAACTATATGTTACACTGAAATGTATGTAAAAGTGTGTAAGGAAATCTCAACTGCAAAGCAATGTTAAGAGGGGGCAATTTGGACTGCAAAAGCAGCTTCGGGTTGATTAAACCTCTGCCCTACTTTTCCCCATCTACACACACTTAATTTTCCTCTCCCCTGCAGGATTCCAGATACATATTTACAAGGTTTCTGGAACCGTACATATCTGGAACCCTTGGTCAGCTGGAAAGAGGGAAGGAAAGGAGAAAGAAATGGGCAGAGGAGGTGTTGCACCCAGAGTGCCTGATTGGGTAGCCGTTCCAGGAAAGTCAACCATAAACCACACCAGACACCACACAGTGTTGGGTTTAAACATGGCCACAACTTTATTGGTTACAGCTAGAGTTTGACATAGCATATGGGAGGATCCGTTAATCAGCCAGCCCGCCTGCTGGCTGAATCGCACCCCAGCCCATGTGCTGGGTGGCCCCCTTTTTGGGGAGGGGAAGTTTACCGGAGCCTGCATTGATCCTGCCATGGTGTGTGCCATGTGCATGTTTCCCTGCTCCCCCAGGGGTGGTGCTGGCACACAGCCCCTGAGCTGGGCTGTAGACCTGTGGTCCCACCCCCAGGAACATCTTGCTTAGGGAGGGGACGTGTACCCCCTTCCCCATTTTACTTGGATCCAGCCCAATGCCATCCACCTAGAAAAGTTGTGACAATTTGCCTGTCAATTCCACCTGACCAACTTGCATTGCTCTGAGAAAGGCAAAAACCCTGTGAGGCCAGGCCAGTCAGCCTTGTCAGGTAAAATTCCTTCCCAGCCCCATCAACCAGAGGCTGACTGATGTCCACAGCAATGTGACCTTGCTCCCAAGGAGTTGGAATTGGCCCCTGAAGTCCCCAAAGTTGCCCACGCCTGCTATACACACTTACCTGGGAGTAATTCCCATCGAGCTCAGTGGGGCTTACTTTTGAGTAGAAATGAATAGGATTGCACTGTTAGGGAGTTCTTGGCAGATGTGAGATTTGAACCAGGAGCTTCTTGTTAGCTCAGTCAATCCTAAGTGTGTCTACTCAGAAGTAAACCCATTGTTTTCAATGGTGTGTACACGCAGGTAAGTGTTTATAGGATTGCAGCCTTACTCCACTACATTTCCTCTTATAGGCCTAGAACCTAACTAATTTAGGGTGCAATCCTGTGGATTTTAGACAGAAAAAACTCCTACAACTCCCAGCATCCCCCAGCCTGATTTGCAGGCTGAGGAATGCTGGGAGTTGTAGGAGGTTTTTTTCTGTCTAAACATGCATAGATGGCTCTCTTAAACACTAAAATCAAAGAATCAGACATTTAGTCATGTGCTCTGATGTCCTATCTCAAGTAATCTTCCACAATCTCTTTTCATCGTAATGTCATTCTACAAAAAATGTTTTATGCAGTTTGGGCATAAAAACTATGATTTGCTTTCCAATGATCTAAAGTGCCATGGTCTCACCATGAATACTTTGCTTCTGGGTGGATGTTTGAAACCCTTAGGATGTGAATTCCATGGGAGACAGATATAACGTATTTTATTCATGGGAGAAGGAGAAACCAATAAATATCCAGCTAAGTTTGTTGGTGAGTGCAGTATAACTTATGGTATGAACATCTATTTTGTTTTGGGTGCTTTACTCTTCTTTTGATATAGAAACATTCAAATCAGGAGATCTTCTTCCTGAGCAAGAACCCCATCCGCCCTCCACCCTGGTACTGGACCTGCCAGGCTGGACGGCTTTAGCTCCGCAGCCTTCCACCCTCAGCAAGCTCCCCTTCCCTCTTCCCTTAAGATTCCATCCTCCAAGCAATTCCCGCTCCCATCCAGTCACGCTCTGGAGCACAATTCACTATACAAGCAGTAGATCTGGCCAGGGGCACCTCCAGTCATGGGGCTGGGGGCACCCCACCCCACCCTCACAAACCTCGCCCCTGCCTCTATTATTTTTATTTTTTAAATTGCTGACACCACCAGCTTCCTGTTGCAGTCGGCGTGGGTGGCTGCGCTGCCACTCTGGGACCAGGAATTCCTGGTCTGGTGCAGCAGCAACATTTTTTGGACTGCACATGCACAGATGCTGATAAGTATGTACCGAACCTTTCCCCAGAGGGGAAAGGCTTTTCAAGGCCGCCTGGTGGGATGCTCCCCTGGATCAGGAGAACCACCACCACCAAAAACATCAACAACATTGCTCAGCTCAGAGTAGCCTGAGCTAGCCAATAGGAGAAGACCCCTTCCTTACACAAAGGGGGAGGTCTACTGGGTGATGGGGTGGTTGCCCAGGGGCGCATTGCTGGCTGGCTCATTGGCTGAGCCAAGCCAGCCAATCAAACACTTGGAAAAAAAGTTTGAAAAGTATGAGGTAATCTTCATAAGATTTGGCTTATAATGCATTTGTGAGTCTGAAAAAATTTCCTGACTGTCAGAGCAATAAGACAATGGAACCAACTACCTAGGGAGGTGGTGCGCTCTCCCACTCTGGAGGCATTCAAGGTGCGGCTGGACAGCCATCTGTCGGGGATGCTTTGACCTGGATTCCAGCATTGAGCAGGGGGTTGGACTCGATGGCCTGGTAGGCCCCTTCCAACTCTACTTTTCTATGATTCTATAAACTGCCTTGAGAGCCAGTGTGGCGTAGTGGTGAGAGTGTTGCTGAGACTCGGGAGATCCGGGTTCTAGTCCCCACTCAGCCATGAAACTCACGGGGTGACTTTGGGCCAGTCACTGACTCTCAGCCTGACCTACTTCACAGGGTTGTTGTGAGGATAAAATGAAGAGGAGGATGAGGATTATGTAAGCCATCTTGGGTTCCTTGCAGGAAAAAATGTGGGGTATAAATATAATAAATAAATAAAATAATGCATTTGCACAATGTTATGTTTTTAAAAACTGCTGTGCCAACTGGCCAACTTTTATATCTTTAAAAGGTCCTTTGTACAACGTTGGCCCTGCCTCTGGTGACCCCTTGGCTCCTCTGCTGCTGACCTGCTTTATGCCAAACAGTCAGATTGGCCATGAGCTGCCAAGGGATCTGGTAGTTGTCAGGACCAAACACCAAGCAACTGCCTCAGGAAAAAATTAATATGCTTGATTTGCATATTTGGAATACAATGTGCATAATATGCAGATTAGGCTGTCTGGATTTCTGGAACTAAAATATCTCAACTTTGCACATTTTCAGACATGTAGGAATAATTTGTGAGATCATCTCCATGTATTAACATTTCTACTAGTACTAATATTGTGTATAATTTATTTAGCAAAACCAGTGTGTTATACATAGTAGACAGCAGAGACTGAAGTGAAGTAGAAAGATAGATTTCTGGGGGAGGAGCCTTCGCTGGCTATGGAGCAGTAGCTTTTCTGCCGAGCTCCCGGAATGATTTGAAAACATCTGCAAATACACAGGAAAGACAAATCGTGAGTTTAAATTCCTTTGCTGTTTACTTTCTGGAAGGTATGCAGATGTAGAGCTAATAAAGAAATAAAAAGAATAGCTTTCTTTTGATGTGCTTCGCTCTGGATTGTTTATGAGCTCCAGACGGGTGAAAAAGTCCCTACCCCCTCTTTGGAAACGCGATCGGGCGCATCCCTCGGATAACAGTTTGAAAAGGCTAATTAGGATCCTTGACACTAAAGATATTGAATTTTCTTATCAAACTGAGCAACTGGGTCCTGATAAGAAGCTACGAGGTAGTGAAAGTTCCGAGACAGCGAGGGGGAAGGGCGGAAAAATGGCGGATTCAGCTGGCAAATTCCCTGCTGGTGCCAAGCCAAAGTCAACATCTCCAGCTAAGCTTAAAGGGGCAGCACCAGATTGGGAGAAAATTTTATTACAGTTTCAAAGCTCTATGGAAGCAGGCCAGCAGAAACAAATAGAAGCAATTGAGAAATTTCAAAAACTGCATCAAGAGGATATGAAGCACATGCGAAAGAAGAAAAGACAAATCCAATCCGACGAGAGAAGATCAGAGAAATAATCTAACGATCTTGAATAAGTTAATTAGTAAGGAAGGGTTGCTAGATGTTTGGAGAGGGGTCAAGGGGAATGAGGAAAGATATACATTTTACTCATCAGCAAATAAGAATTATTCTAGGATAGATTTTATTTTTGTGTCCAGGACACTGTTTTCAAGGGTCCTGGGCACAGAGATAGGAGTGATAAAAGTTACAGATCATGCTTTGGTTAACATGGATTTGAAGATACATAAGGATTATAGAGAAGCGAAAAGATGGAGATTGAATTGTAATATTTTTCGTTATAAACATTTAACAGAGAAAATAGAGAAGGAATTGAGGGAAATTTGGGAATTTAATCAAACAGAAGAATGTACTGAAGCGATAATATGGGATACAATGAAGAGTGTAATGAGAGGAATAGGACTGAGAGAGGCAATAAATTTGAGGAAACAACAAGAAGTTTTTTATCAAAAGCTAGAGGGGGAGATTAGGGATTTGGAAAAGAAGTATTTAGAGAAGAGGGATAAAAAGATTTTTGCAGAATTACAGGGTAAAAGGAAAGAATTGGAGAATAAAGAACTGGACAGGGTACAAAGGAATTTGATTTACACAAAAAGGGAGTATTTTGAGAATAGTAATAAAAATTCTAAAATGTTGGCTAGATTAGCACAAAAAAAAGAAGAAAAAAGCTTAGTGGGGATGATTAAAGATAAGAGGGGTAAAGAATATAATCTAGTAAAGGATAAATTGAAAATTTTTCATGAATATTATACGGAGTTATATAAGGCAGGAAAATGGTCGGAAGCTGAGAGTAGAAGATATATCGAGAAAAATTTAAAAATAAAAATCCAGGATGAAGATAGAGAGAAAATGGAGCAACCATTCACAGAAATTGAAATAGAAAGTGCTATAAATAAATTAAAACAGGGGAAAACGCCAGGACTGGATGGTCTGGGGGCGGAATATTATAAAGTCTTTAAAAAAATGTTAATTCCGAAGTTAAAACGGTTGTTTAATGATATTTTACAGGGGGGAGAGATCCCCCCATCATGGAAACAGTCCTTGACTATTTTAATCCCGAAACCAAGGAAGGATTTAGCAGAACCAGGTTCTTATAGACCAATATCATTAATTAATCAAGATGCTAAACTATTGACAGCAATTTTAGCTAGAAGAATGAATAGTTTTCTAAATAAGTATATAGGGATAGATCAATGTGGGTTCATTCAAGGAAGACAAATGGCAGATTTAACAAGAAGGGTTCTGAATATAATTTATTTAATAAAGAAAAATAATTTGAAAGCGGGGGTTCTTGCATTGGATATTTTTAAAGCCTTTGATTGTGTGGAATGGCCTGCATTAAAGATGTTAATAAAAACTATGGGGTTTGGAGAAAAATTTATAGGTATTACTAACCAATTATATACTCATAATGTCACGTCAGTAATTGTAAACGATGGAATAACAGAAACTATTAGCCTAGGCCGGGGAACTAGACAGGGTTGTCCCCTTTCCCCAGTATTATTTGTGTTAGTTATGGAATTGTTAGCGAATTCGATAAGACAGAAGAAGAAATTACTGGGGATAGGAATAGAGACCAAATGTAAGATAAACCTTTTTGCAGATGATATCTTGTTAACATTAGAACGGCCTATAGAAAATTGGGATTGGATAGAGAAACATTTAGATGAATTTAGAGAAGTAACAGGGTTAAAAGTTAATTGGGATAAATCGGAGATAATGACATTTAATTATAGTAAACTGGAGGAAAGGGGATTTAAACAAAGGAGAGTGGATATAAAGATAAAAAATATAATTAAATATTTAGGTATTGATATATTAAAAGATATGGATAAAATAGGGGAATGTAATTTTAAAAAACTAAAAGATGAAGTTAAAAATCAAATAGAGGATTATAAAAAATTGGGATTATCGTGGTTTGGTAGGATAGCTTTGATTAAAATGAAGATTTTACCAAAGTTTAATTTTTTATTTAGAATGATACCATATAAGATATCAGAGAAAGAAATTAAAGAGTGGCAAGTAATGTTAAATAGCTATTGTAATGGGGGGGGAAAATCAAGGATTACTAAGAATAGATGGTATAAAGCTCAAAAAATAGGGGGACTTGGTCTCCCTAATTTAAAATGGTATTATATAGCTAATCAACTTAGATATATCATGGATATTATTGTTAGAAAAGATTTTATGTGGTGGGAAATAGAAGCATTTGAATTGGGTAATAGGGTGGATAAATTCTTATTTACAAAACAAGGACATATTATGACAAAAAGATTAGAAAATCCCTTTTAAAAAATATGTTAGAAATTTGGGGTAGAAATAAGGAAATATTTTTACCAGGTATATCCCCGCTTACTCCAGTGGTGGTTATGGAAGATTTTCCCGAGAATGTTAGACATTTAGAACGAATTTTTAGAGAGAAAAAGGTGATAACTTTAATGGATTGGCTGGAAAAAATGGAGACAAGACAGCAAATAATTGATAGGGTTGGGGCAGGAAGAATTTCTTGGTTAAATTTAATTCAATTAGTACAATGGGGTAAGAAATGGAAGAGGAGACATGAGCATGAAAGGGATTTCACTGCATTTGAGCAGGTGGTTATGTCTAGAGAACTTGTAGAAGGAAATGCATCAGCTAGGGGTCTTACAAAGATGTTATATAAAATGTTGCAGAAATCAGAAGAGCAAGCAGAAAATCTTAAAATAGTTTGGGATACAGAGTTTGAAGAGGAAATATCAAAGGATGAGTGGAATAAGATTTGGGATAGGCGAATATTGAAAAATATGTCTATAAGAATTAAAGAGAATTTTTATAAGCTAATTTGGAGATGGTATTTGACCCCAGTGAGATTAAATAGAATAGATAATAAATGTTCTCCAATGTGTTGGCGAGGATGTCAGGAATTGGGTACATATGCTCATATGTGGTGGAGTTGTAAAAATGTAATGGATTTGTTGCCGGCACCAAAAAGGTGTCCTCTCCCGGCAAAGTGATTCGGGCCTCAGTGTGTATGCCCTGCCCAATAAACACACTGATTTGGAGAAGGGAAACCAACTTTATTTAAGGCCTTAGATAGGCTCTAGGAGTCTGTGACTCAAATCAAGAGCTCCCGGCAAAGTTCTTTCTGGATCTTTTATACAGCATGGAATCAGATACAGGTTTGCATCACATACAGTCATTTTACATACAGTTGCGTAGAAAAACATTCTTATCATGACCTCTTTCACATACATTCAACAACTTCCTTTGCCCTTCTTTGGTACATACATTTCCTCCTGTTCTTTGTCTATCAGACCTCGATTTCATCTTGCTCCTGTTCTTTGGAAGTACACGCATCAGTCTGATGCTAGCACCCCCCCTTCCCCCTTCCCTCCGCCTTTCTCTGTCTCTTTACTTACTGCATACACACACACATTTTATTTTGCTTTTCCCTTATCAGTGCCCTCTGTACACACTTTGCCATTCTCCGGCCTCTTCCCCCTCCCATCTACTGCAGCCTTGAGCAAGGCTGCCTGCAACTTTAGCAAGCAGTTTTACAGAAAGCAGAAAACAAGAATGCAAGATTCTCTAGTCAGGCCTAGCTAAACATTAGAACAGGAGTACAAATTCGCATGGTCCTCAACAGATTTTTGGAAAATGATTTTTGAGGAAATATCAGAAATTGTTGGAGTTGATTTAGAGGTATGCCCTAAACTAGCTTTGCTAACAATAACGGAAAAGGTGATCGGTTCTCAAAATGTTAAAGAATTAATCATAAATTTGTTAACGGCAGGTAGACTAATGATAGCAAGGAAATGGAAAATCCAGCAAGTTTTCACTATTACTGAATGGTATAAGGAAGTATGGGATATGGCTTTGAATGATATGTTGACTTGTAATATTAAATGCAAAAGGGGTCAATTAAAGAAAAATAATTTTAAGGATATTTGGGGTTTATTTTTGGAATATGTGTTTAAAAGGGGGAAAGGGAGTTTACCCTGTCAAGATATGTTGTATTTTTGGAATAATGAACAATTATAGAGTTATTGGATTGTTTGGTCCCATGGTGATGGGAGCACAATATTAGTTATGTGTGTATGTTATTTTCTTTGTATTGTTTTAAAATTTAATAAAATATTTAAAAAAAAAAAAAGAAAGAAAGAAAGATAGATTTCTTTAGGAGCTATGGAAGAGAACAGAGATGTTGGCTTATTTTATTGATGTGGTCCCTGTAGTTCTAATCAGTACAACCACAATAGGTTTAATGCATATGCCTGCCTATTTCCAGTATCAGTATCAGGTCAGTATCAGGAGACGATAATTTCCCCCCCAAAGAATTACTGAAAGTTGGCTGCCTGTAGCTTGGCTTCTAGGAATAAAAGCAAATACCTCATATACATGATCCCACCCTCAAGAAGATTTGTTTGGGGAAGTACTGGAGATGCACAAGTAAGCGGGGATGCAGCGGCCGACAGATATACTGAAAGATTTCATTTTTCAGAAGATGAAAGGTCTGGCATTTATTCACACATGTGCTTTGGCTTTGCTTTGCTTTCCACTTGCTAATTTGTTTGCTTTTTGGATGGAGCAGGCGTACACTGGGAATTGGAAAGTAATGTGAGGAAAAGAGAAACTGTGGTTTCTTTTAACAAAATGGGCATATTTCGTTTTATTTTTTTCAAATGCTATGGATTTAAGGGAAATTTGATACTGTAAAATCTGAATGGTGTCATGAATCATCCAGCCCAACCCCAAAGCCTGATTGCTTTGTGTCAGGAATGCATTGTTCAACCCAGTTTTCTTGGACAAGTAAGAGTTAGAAGAAATGGAACAGAGAGGAAAGGGAGAAAATATGTGTTTGAGAGAAACCAGTTTGTTTTAGGTGGCAAATTTCTCTGCCATTCAAATCCTCAGATACTGATGTCATAAGGTTTTTTCATTTCACTTTATTTGTGATGTTCATTCCACAGACTAATCCACATGCAATGTGTTGCCTCCTGAGGCTTGGATTCTAGTAACATGATAAGATGTGTAACATACCACCCCACATTGGAATTCACCATCCTTTGCCAATGTTTTTAATGTGTGGAGCTGAGCATCATCCATACCAGGGGTCTTCAAACTACGGCCCGCGGGACACACCCGGCCCGGCGGGTCCTTTCATCCGGCCCGGTGGCCGATCTAGCCTACTCTAGAGGAGAAAAGAATTGCCTCGGGCAAAAGTTGCTGCCGCTTCACTACAGGAGTAGCGCCTCAGCCTGACGCTCCTGCTAGGGGGAAGAGGGAGGAGAATGGGGAGGGGGCATGAGATCAGCAGGAGCCCACGTGAGTGACTTGAGGAGGAGGAGGAGGAGGAGGGGCCCAGGTTGTGGTGGCGGCGGCAGCAGCAGGCAGCAGCTCTAATTTGAGAAAGTCATTCATTGATCATTAGCCAGGTAGGCAGAGTTTTTGGAGGAGGAGAGGCAGCCAATCGTGAGGAGAATCTGCTTCCAGAGCCTTGATGTCTGCTTTCTGCCCCGCCTCCATTCACGTGCTCTGGCCAGTGGGTTTCCGAGGGGCATCCATCTTTCTCCCTCACGATTATTTCCCTCTCCTCTTCCCCCACAGCCCCCGCCCACGACGTCCCAGGGAGTGGGCGCCAGGCAAGGGAGTCACCTTCCCCGCCAACCAGAGCAAGGCGCGCAGGCAAGGCTTTGGGTTCTCCCCCACCTCCTTCCAAAGGGAAGAAGGAGCCACCAGTCACTCTCCGCCCCTCTCTCGGCTCGTCCGGGGTCTCGCTCCGCCACTCTGAGGGAGACCCCTGCATGCTGCTCAAGCAGCTGGTGGTGGCCAGGGCGAGAGCCCTGCTGCTTCCCCTCCCTCTCCTGTCTACGCCGCACGCCTCCTTGGTGCGCCTGAAGCGCAGCAGAGGCGGCTAGCCGCTGTGTGCGTGTGTGTCCCCCCCCCCATGGTGGCTTCCCCTCCAGAGCGTGGTGTCGTGCGCCGTGGGCTTATTGGGGAGCTTCCGACAAAGTTTTGGGGGACGGGGAGGAGCAGTTTCGAGCAAAGCAGACTGGTAGATAACGGTGTTGTTGTTTGCTACCCCCTCCCCTGAAATGTATTGATGCTTGGCCCCCGTCTGTTTTGGGGGCTACAGAGATTGCGCAACGCTTGGGAAACCGAAAGGAGTTTCGAGTGTTCCAAACAGCATCGCTTACGTTGAGTTTCCTAAAAGTTAGCGGGGGAGAGGGGGGCTTCTTAAGCAAACCACTTGAGTGTTTTTCTTTCTCTGTTGTGATCGTGTGTCCCCCCTCCGAACTTGGTGTCTCTCCCCCCCCCCATGGGACTACTCATGAAAAGCAGCATGCACCTTTAAAAAGCCAGGCGTTCAGATTAATAATGTATCCAGAGCAAAAAAAAAGTATGCTAGTCACCAATGACTTTAAGACGTGGCTGCGGTTTACTTTCTTAGTGGTTTGACAGCGCTTGCCTGCTCTGGAATAAAGACTACTGTGTTCAGTATTTAGTTATTTATTATATTTATACCCCGCCTTTTTTCCTCCAAGGAACCCAAGGCGGCTTACATAATCCTCCTCCTCCTCTCCATTTTATCCTCACAACAACCCTGTGAGGTAGGTTAGGCTTTTCTCCGAGGAAAGTGCATAGGATTGCAACCTAAGAGTAATGAAACTATGCAAGACGTTTCCATCTCTCAGTATAACTGCATTGTGTTGTCCACTTTAGTGCAATCCTATACTTGTCTACTCAGAAGTAAGTCCTATTGAGTTCAATGGGGCTTACTCCCAGGTAGGTGGGCATAGGATTTATTTTTATTTATTTTATTTATGCCCCACCTTGTTTCCTGCAAGGAATCCAAGGCGGCTTACATAATCCTCCTCCTCTCCATTTTATCCTCACAACAACCCTGTGAGGTAGGTTAGGCTGAGAGTCAGTGACTGGCCCAAAGTCACCCAGTGAGTTTCATGGCCGAGCGGGGAATAGAACCTGGATCTCCCGAGTCCCAGTCCAACACTCTCACCACTAAGGATTGTAGCCTTAATCCTGCTGTGATATTTGGGAGTTCATCTAACTTTGAGATGTTAGGTAGTGTTTTATGGCTTAAAAAGATTAAAGTTGCATATACTTCCAAACTGCCTAGAGAATTTGATTTCTGCCTCTGTATTTGTGTTTGGATCCTTTTTTTTTACTTGATCCATTTGTTCATATTTTTTTCAAACTATAGTCCGGCCCCCCAACAGTCTGAGGGACAATGAACTGGCCCCCTGTTTAAAAAGTTTGAGGACCCCTGATCCATACAAACAACTGCAACTTCTGGAATGTCAAGAGCACATCTGAAGCTTTCCGTAGTTAGATGGGAATAAAAAGAAAAGGAAAAGGGCACTGGTAAAGACGTGAAGACAAAACTTCCATATGCCTTGCACCCTAGAACTGCAAATGCTATGTAAACATATAATAAGCACAGAAATGTGTGTTTTCCCCAATATAAACCTCTAGAATTTTTGCCATTGGCATAGAGATTGGAAAAAAGTTCCACTGGGCTCCTCCAGGCCTTTTGTTAGTGGTCTAGCCATAGTGAAACATTTGCCCTGGCCTGGCATACAACACAGGCATGCAATTCTAATTAAAATATGTAGACTTGGCTTCTGTTTACAGTAAGCAGTGTCAGAGATGGGAAAGATTACAGAATATCTCTGCAACTGCAAAGTGGGCCTTGCCCATTCCCCCCCCCCCCGCAAGAAATTAGAAAGCCATTTTGTGATTGGCAGCACCTTTTAACATTCTATCTAGGGCCAAAACTTTTCTTAAAACAGTTGTGGTATCGACATTAACTACATTTTATGTTTGTAAGGAGAGAGAGAGGAAGGAGAAGAATGAAAACTCACAGACTAGGATTTTAACGTGGCATTAAGCTATCTGTTTGATTTCTGTTATTCCATTATGTGGGTTTTAAGATTGTACTTGCCATTTCCTTGGGCAGTAGCTGTTGATAGATGACAAATTTAGTTCAGACTTAGGGCTTCTCTACATGAGGGGTTTAACCTGCTGCTTTACTGAGGCTTCGTCTTCCATTTTCATTGCAAGAGGAAAACTGCATCCTTCACACTGGGTTTTTTTCCCGGGGGGGGGGGTATTTCTCTGCCTTTCTATATATTCTATTAACCAACCACAAGGTGGCGCTGTGGTATAGCTGCAGTATAGCAGAATTGCAACTTTACACAAGGCTTTCATTCCAGTTTCTTCCAGTTTGAAATTTAATACAGTAATACCTTGGATTGCAAGTAACTTGGTCTGAGAGCGTTTTGCAAGACAAGCAAATTTTTAAAATTTTTTTTGACTTGATAAACGAGCAAGGTCTTGCAAGACAAGTGTAGGGATGTAACCGCTCGCCTCAAGTGGACGTAGCAGGCCGAAATCGGCCCCGCTCATGCCCGCCAGAGACTTACTTTGATATAAGAGTGTTTTGGATTACAGGCATGGTTCCGGAACGAATTATGCTTGCAATCCAAGGTATTACTGTACCTGACTTTCCTTGCTATAAACACACACCCCCTGCAAAAATGGCTGGAAAACACGGGAGAGGCCCTGGAAGATGATGACATCATGAAAAGGCCCCACAAACTTCCGTGAGCGAGGCATCATGAGCGCACAATAAATGCCTTGTGTAGAGAAGCCCTTAGGGTTATGTTATACCTAACATTTCCCTATATGGGAAAATTATGTACACCTAAATTAGGTTTTTTGGGGAAACTTTAACCAGTCCAATCCATGTAGGGAGTGTGGGATGCACTGGCTCCACTGCCAACATCCCCACAAATCCTGACTCCCCATTCCACTCCTCACCTTCCCACGTTGGGTGGAAAGGTCTGGAGAGGTCTTTCACATTCATTCAACTGAACACATGTAGAAGCCTTCCTGCCGTCAGAACCCTGTTTATGCTTTTAAGCACATTCTGCCAAATGCACCTAGAGCTCAATGTGGGGAGGCCCGAGGTTAAGTGTGGTGGGCCGGGAGAGGGACATTGTGGGTGGGGTTGGCACACATGGCCCAATGCCCCCGACAGTGGTTGGAAGTCCCTGTTCAGCTATAACAACTGCCCAGGGCCCGTGGGACAAAAAGGTCTTTGGCAGGAGCAGCATCTGCTGGTGAAGCGGTTTGGCAGTTGGAACCACCGGCTGCTGGTGCGGAGGGGCAGGGGAATGGCCTTATCTAAAATCGCTGGGGGTGGGTGGGATGGAGGCAGGGCAGACACATTTGGCAACATACAAATGTCCGGCTGCCACTAGGGGTGAGGCTTAGGTCACATGATGTGATCACATGATCACAGGGTAGTTAAGCCACAGCGACTTGCTAACCACCCTGCGCATGCCAGTTGCATGCCGACTGATTTGCATAAATACCCTCGTTGGGAGTGGCTTCTTGTGTCATCCGAACCCGGCGAGGGTTGTTGGTTGGGGCAGTTAACAAACCACCCAGAAGCCATGGCCTGTTAACCATCTGTTAACCACCCGAACAAGCCCCCCTCGCCGGGTTCAGACAACATGAGAAGCCACGGCAGCGGGGGCTTGGATCAGCACAGAGGCAGTAGCGTGGGGGGTGCAGGGGGGGCCGGCCGCACCGGGCGCAACATCTGGGGGGGCGCGCTCACACTCGCAGCTCTCTGCCCCTGCCTGGCTCACTCACTCTCACTCACTCACTTAGTTTTTAAAAGCAAGGTAGGAACGAGAATTGAAATACTCAGAAAGGTCCAGTTTAAGGAGAAGCAATCCGCGCTGAGTCGGTTTGAATTGCTTCTAAAAATCGCCCGTCGCCGTAAGGGGCTTTTAAATTTTATTTGCCTTCTGACCAGACCAGATTTGCCCCGCTCCGCCTCATTTCTTCCCAGTTCTCCAGAATAGGGTGTGCCCCCCCCCCAACTAATCTGAAGTTAGTCCCATGCACACTTACCTGGGAGTAAGCCCCATTGAGTGTCGCGGGACATAGTTCTGAGTTAACGTTGCAGGATTGCGCTGTGAAGCTCAGTCTCCGAAACGTACCTGGCTGGGAGGAGTCGCCATTGAACACACTGGATCTTTGCCTCTGATTAGGGAAAGGACTGGGATGCAGGGAATTCATTCGCACACGCACGCCATTTAAAAACAAAACAAAAAACCCCTTTCCTTCCCGATTTGATTTTGGCTAAGATTTCTTAACATCCCTAAAAAAATCTTAAACTCGTTTCCTGGAAATAAATTCGTTTGCGATAGCCGTGAGGTCGTTCCTTCTGAGCGCAGAATCCGGATATTGGCGGGCAAAGGAAGGCAACGCCCTTAATATTTCGCGATCGAAGCCAGGCAGAATTTCGGAGGAATCTAGACTACGGGTTGAAATTTAAGAAACAAAAACCTCTTCCCAAACCCGCCTTGTGTTTCTTTCCCAGTAGGCGCAGTTGTACTCCCCCCCCCCGTCCTTGCTCTCCCCTCTTTAAGTAACGTTGGTTTGGGGGCTGATAAACGTCAACAGGTCACTGTCAATTTTGGAAAATTTGCTAAAATCATTAGCATGAATAATTATCGAGGGGAGAAAATGGGCCGTTAACTTCTGCCCAGAAATTCTGGAAAATAATGGGTTGTATCTAATGTTAGTCCTAATTAGAAATGAATGAGACTTAAATTGGTCATGACTAACTTGCGTCCCATTCATTTCTGTGAGTCTATTCTTTTGAGTAGGACTAACATTGGATACAACCTTAAAAAATAAAAAGGGAAATGAGGTCTGTGGGAGCTAAAACTCCAGTCTTTGGCGGAGGATCTACTTCTCTATATGACAGAACTAGGAGATGGGGGGGGGGAACCACCATGGGCTTTGGAGTATCCCCATGAAGGATGGGCTTGGGGGCACCTGCCCTCTTTTCTATGGGTTCATCTTTCAAGCCAGCCACTCTGTTGCTCACAGAAGAGAGAGGGAGAGAGAAACTTGGAGCCAAAGCCTCTCATGGCAATTCTCTCTAAATATAAAAACCCATGAGGGGGGCTGCCATCTGCCTCCCATTCTCGGCCCAGGTCCTAGCCAAGGCCAGAGCGGGCTGCCAAAGGGCCTCAGTGTGAGGGCTTCTGAGGAAAAGCTGCAAGCACCTTCCCTTTCTCTAAAAGCCTCTCTTTCTAATTCCAGGCGAATGTTCCCTTTCCTGAGCTTCAACATCACAGGCCTCAACCCCACAGCCCACTACAACGTCTTTGTGGAGGTGGTGCTGGCTGATCCTAACCACTGGCGCTTCCAGGGGGGAAAGTGGGTGACATGCGGCCTGGGGCCAGAGTGGCTTGGGGTGGACCTTCCTTGTCTCTTGGCTTCAGCCTGCTCCATCCCTCCCTTAATCCAGAGTGTGTTGCAACGTCCGCTTGACCAGGCAGATACTAGTGTATCCCTTGCATGTAGGTGACATTCCATTTGGAACTAATAATGCCCTTTTAGATGGCCTCAAGATATGGCTTCTGAAGACCAATGGTGAGCCTACCCTGGGAAGGGAGTGGGGTTGAGAGGGAGGGGGACTTGCCTGTAAGCAGAGGCGTAGCGTGGGGGGTGCAGGGGGGGCCGGCCGCACATATCAGAGATCTACAATGAGCCAAGAAAGACTTTAATTACATCAGTATTTTCATAACAAACAATGCATGTGCTTGGGGGGTAAGGGTTTCTTTAACTAATCTAGTGGAAGAGACTCGAGTGCTAAAATCCACGGGTTAGGGGGCGCAAATTACTTGCCTTGCCCCGGGTGCTGACAACCCACGCTACGCCACTGGATCAGCAACCAGGTGCTATGGTGGGCTGCGGTGATTGTGAGAACCAGGCATTTAAGGGTTGAGCTGTCTTTCAAATGCTAGTAGGAGCTTTTTATCCTGTCAAGAAGGGGGGGGGGGACCCATATTGCAGTTAGGGACCTGAGACTGACAGAAAGTGGCTTGCCTAAGGCCAGCTGCTGAGTTCATGGCAGAGGCAAGATTCAAATTGTGGAGTTCCTGATTCCATAAAGAAAAATGCCCTGTGAATGACCTAAAATCATCAGTAGAGGGGCGTGTGATTGTAATATCCTGGAATTTCTTGCTCATGTATTTCAAGGTAATAACCGTGAGAAAATAAGCTCTGATTCTTGACCTTAATTCATTAGGTGAAGTTTATTAAACAGAATGCATTTAACAAATGGATCACATAACAGACAGATTTCGCCACACACAGTGATACTTAAATAACATATTTTCTGTGTACATAGGACACTTGCAGTGAAAATATGGGAATATTGGTCTTTCCTGTTGAAAATACGGGTAATGCAATTGTAAGGGCATTGCACCATTATGTAAAGGAAAACCAAACTGATCGATGTGTAAACTGCCAGGATCATTCTTCTATAAACAATAGCTACACCCTTCAGTCTCCCAAGGAATGATGAGTTCCTCTTGAATATATTTTGTAGTTTCTGTGGATGTAATTTGCAGTGTTAAAGCCCAGCAGCTTCCTTGATAGGATGAAGTTGACATGACGAACAAAAGTCTGCTCATTAAAAGGGAGAAATGCTTGGAGGTCATGAGAGGAACTTCTGTGGATGACGAGCTAGTTATTATTAGACAGCAGGGAAAGTGGAAACTTTGTGTATGTAGCTCAGATGGATTGCAGACTTAAACAAGTGCTAATGAAGCAATGAATAAACAGGATGCTGAAATGGCTTTGCTTCTGCTAGTAATGTGCTGTTAAAAGATAACATGCACCCAGCCTGTTGTACTTTCTGATCCTTGCAGCCTGCACTATTTATTTTATTATTTATTATATTTATACCCCGCCTTTTTTCCTGCAAGGAACTCAAGGAGGCTTACAAATCCTCCTCCTCCTCTCTATTTTATCCTCACAACAACCCTGTGAGGTAGGTTAGGCTGAGAGTCAGTGACTGGCCCAAAGTCACCCAGTGAGTTTCATGGCCGAGCGGGGAATAGAACCCGGATCTCCCGAGTCCCAGTCCAACATTCTCACCACTACGCCACACTATGCATTTTTATTGGAAGTAGGCTCAACTGATTTCAGGGTATTCCCTTCAATATTTCACAGTTAAAAATAGGGACACACTTATGACACCCCTATTCTCATATCAAGATCACTTTGAGATCCCTGCCCCTTGGGTTTCAAACTGCTGAGGCTTCTACTCCATTCTATGCTGTATTAACTTACTGTGCTCTGCAACAAACTTGTCTTCCACAGATCAATGTGCCAATAATGTGTTTGTTATTTAGGTTAAAGATATACTAGAAAAACAAAATGGCTCTGTGGTCTGTCATTACCAATAGTTCAAAATGTGAAATAGGCTGTGGGCTACATGGCACCCTAATGTGCATGTGGGTGCATTTACATGCACGTGCATTAGAAAAAAGATGCATCTTTGCATGACATATAATATCTAGAGATACTGGAGAGAGAGGGAAATGAACCCTGAAGAATGACAATGCTAGCAGCTCATACTAACAAGGCACCTCCCAAAAGGAAAAATAGGGGAAAAAATTAAGTTAGAGGTTTATCAGGAACAAAAAAGGACACATATAGGAAGTGGAAGGAAGGACACGCTACAAGGGAAGTGTACAGGCTTACAGGCAGGTAGCACAGAACTGCAGGAATAGTGTCAGGAAGGCTAAAGCTGAGAAAGAGCTAAGGTTAGCGAGGGATGCTAAAACAACAAAAAAGCTTTCTTCAGATACATGCATAGTAAAAGACAGAGGAAAGAAATTGTGGTTCAACTACGCAATGAGGATGGCAAATTGATAACAGAAGACAAAGAAAAGGCAGAAATGTTCAATTCCTACTTTGGCTCGGTCTTCTCCCAAAAGAGGGTCTATGACCCCCCTGGCAAACCTGAAGTGCAGACTGAAGGGGCAGGATTGCAGCTTCAGATTGATAGGCAAATGGTCAAGGAGCACCTGATTACTCTGAACTGAGTTTAAATCTCCAGGGCCTGACGAGCGGCATCCTAGAGTAATAAAGGAACTGGCAGAAAAACTCTCAGAACCACTGTCTATTATCTTTGAGAAATCATGGAGGACAGGTGAAGTGCCAGATGACTGGAGGAGGGCAAATGTTGTTCCCATCTTCAAAAAGGGCAAGAAGGAGGAACCTGGGAACTATAGGCCAGTCAGTCTGACATCAATCCCTGGGAAATTCTGGAGCAGATTTTAAAGAAAATCTGCAAGCACCTTGAAAACAATGCAATGATTACTAGAAGCCAACATGGATTTTTCAAGAACAAATCTTGCCAGACTAATCTGATCTCATTTTTTGATTGGGTAACCTCCCTTGTGGACTGTGAGAATGCTGTGGACATCATATATCTGGACTTCAGCAAAGATTTTGACAAAGTGCCTCATGATGATATCCTGATTAGCAAACTGGCTAAAAGTAGGCTAGATGGAACAACTATCAGTGAATCCACTGTTAACTACAGAATCGGACTCAAAGAGTGCTTAACAATGGTACCTTCTCATACTGGGGAGAGGTAATGAGTGGGGTACCACAGTGCTCCGTCCTGGGCCCAGTGCTATTCAACATTTTTATTAATGACTTGGATGAGGAGGTGCAGGGAATGCTTATCAAATTTGCAGATGACACATTGGGTGGAACAGCTAATACTCTGGAAGACAGAAACAAAATTCAAAGCGATCTTGATAGGCTGGAGCGCTGGGCTGAAAACAACAGAATGAAATTTAATCAGGATAAATGCCAAGTGCTGCACCTAGGAAAAAGAAAACAAATGCACAGGTACAGGATGGGGGATACTTGGCTCAACAGTACTACAAACAAGAAGGATCTTGGAGTTGTTTTAGATCACAAGCTGAATATGTGCCAGCAATGCAGTATGGCTGCAAAGAAGGCAAATTCTATTTCGGGCTGCATTAATAGAAGTATAGCTTCCAAATCGTGTGAAGTGATAAGTCCCCTTTACTCAGCACTGGTTTGGCCTCATCTTGAGTACTGCATCCAGTTCTGGACACAAGAAGGATGCAGACAAATTAGAAAGGGTTCAGAGGAGGGCAACAAAGATGATCAGGGGACTCGAAACAAAGCCCTATGAGCAGAGACTGAAAGAACTGGGCATGTTTAGTCTTCAGAAGAGGAGACTGAGGGGAGATATGATAGCACTCTTCCAGTACTTGAAGGGTTGTCACACAGAGGAGGGCCAGGATCTCTTCTTGTTCATCCCAGTTTGCAGGACACAGAATAATGGGCTCAAGTTACAGGAATCCAGATTCCAGCTGAACATCAGGAAAAACTGGAAAATGTTTTAAACGTTCCAAAACATAAGCCAGAGGATTCCTGTTTGGTTAAAAGGCCATAGGAGAAATGTTATCGAGATAGACAAAACATGGCTTTGTAGTTAGCTTTTCAATGAAGATAAACAGAGGAAGCTCCTGCCTCTGGCTCAGTATTTCAAGTCAATTTGTCTGGTTGCAGAACAAACATGACAGTGGGGTGTTGATTTATGAAGCAAGAGCCAATTCCCTAACCAGAAGTAGGAAAAATGTTGTGCTTTGAAATGTGACAGTTCAGAGGTCTGACATGTTTCTGGTTCCTGTAAATGCTTATCCTCTGGCAGTGGTGCCGGTAGGAAGGTACACCCATGGCACTGAGTGAGGAGAGCAGACTTTAGCTACACTCACAGAGCACTCAGTTTGAAAAGATCCAAAATCCAAGTTATCTCTGGAATTTCCAAGTGTCCATATCTTAAAATGTATAGTGAACTTGGCAGACACATACCATGCTGGAATTGCCTCCTAAATTGTTCACTTGGCCCCTTGTCCTGGTTTTACCCATGCCTGATACTCTGCTGTGGAAGTGCGTTAGCAGAGGGTTGCTTGCAGCTCAACCTGCTCCCCAGCTGCAGCTGGCTGCTAAACACATATTTGGGACAGTATTTGGGCTGACTCCACCCGTAGTCACTTCTCCATCCCATTGGAGACTTGCACTGGCATTGACATTAAATCAGTCTAGGAGGCAAGGTTTTAAAAATCATTGCAATGTTGTTAGAGCAATGCAGGTACAAGGAGTGAGATTGAGTTCTCATGCCATGGCCAGTGCTGGAGTTTGGGTTCCTTGCACAAGTATCACTGGCAGTTGCAGATCATGCACTTCGTATTTACAAAACACTACAGCAAACAAGAAAACAAAAGTAGATCTCAGCCTTTAGAAATGCAATAGATATGTCTGGTATTTAAATCATAGAATCATAGAAAAGTAGAGTTGGAAGGGGCCTACCAAGCCATCGAGCCCAACCTCCTGCTCAATGCAGGAATCCAGGTCAAAGCATCCCTGACAGATGGCTCTCCAGCTGCACCTTGAATGCCTCCAGATTGGGAGAGCCCACCACCTCTCTAGGTAGTTGGTTCCATTGTCTTATTGCTCTGACAGTCAGGAATTTTTTCCTGATGTTTAGGTGGAATCTAGGTTCCTGTAACTTGAGCCCATTATCCTGTGTCCTGCAAACTGGGATGATCGAGAAGAGATCCTGGCCCTCCTCTGTGTGACAACCCTTTAAGTACTAGAAGAGTGCTATCATATCTCCCCTCAGTTCTGAAGGCTAAACATGCCCAGTTCTTTCAGTCTCTCCTCATAGGGCCTTGTTACCAGTCCCTTTATCATCTTTGTTGCCCTCCTCTGAACCCTCTCCAGTTTGTCTCATCATCATCATCAGGCGATCACTCGTGACCGAGTAAGATTGTCTTCCGGGATAAAAGGAGGAAATTCTAAAGAAGATTGTGTAGACTCTAGCGATGGGTCCGTAAGTGACTGTGGAGGCCAATTCTAGATCCACACAGCTTCCACAGTGAGGACACAGGTTACCAGATAGAAGATGGTCCTGTAAAGGATTCATTTGACGTGCTTTTCGCTTAGCACGTTTCTCCCTTTCACCTTGCACTCGGGCTTCTTCAAAGTCCATGGAACCTTTGTGAAAGGCCAACCTCCATTTAGATCGTTCATGGGCCAGAGCTTCCCAGTTTTCGATGTTTATATTGCATTTTTTTAGATTAGCCTTATGAACATCTTTAAACCTCTTATATTGACCACCGATATTCCGCTTTCCATCCTTGAGTTGGGAATAAAGTAACTGCTTTGGGAGACGGCATTCAGGCATTCGAACAACATGACCGGTCCACTGAAGTTGGCGTTGAAGGATCATTTTTTCAATGCTAGTAGTCTTTGCTTCTTCCAGTACACTGACATTTGTTCGCCTATCTTCCCAAGTAATTTGCAGGATTTTCCGGAGGCAACGTTATGAAACCTTTCAAGGAGGTGGAAGTGACGTTTATAGATAGTCCATGTTTCGCAGGCATACAATAAAGTTGGTAATACAATGGCTTCATAAACCAGTGTTTTGGTCTTCTTACAAATATCCCGATCCTCGAACACTCTATGTTTCATTCGAGAAAATGCGGCACTTGCGGAGCTCAGACGATGCTGCATTTCACTGTCGATGTTAGCTGTAACAGAAAGATAGCTGCCAAGATAGAGAAAATGATCAACATTTTCCAGTATTGTCCCGCCAAGCTGGATAGATGGCATCACCAAAGGGTTAGCTTGCACTTGCTGATGAAGCACTTTGGTTTTTTTGATGTTAAGTGAGAGACCAGGTTTTTCGTATGCTTCTGCAAAAGCATTTAGGATAGTTTGGAGATCATCCTCTGAATGTGCGGAGACCACATTGTCATCAGCATACTGAAGTTCCACAACGGAGGTTGTAATTACCTTACTTTTTGCTTTCAGCCTGCTGTGATTAAAAAGCTTTCCATCTGTTCGATATATAATTCCCACACCAGTGGGAAGTTTCCCCTTGACAAGATGTAAAACCATGGCGATGAAAATAGCAAATAATGTTGGGGCGATAACACATCCCTGTTTAACACCTGATCCCACTTTAAATGGAGCACCATGAGAGCCGTTGTTGTCCAAAACCGTTGCTGTCATGTTGTCATAGAGAAGTCGCAAGATATTCACAAATTTATTGGGGCATCCAATTTTCATAAGGATAGTCCAGAGAGCTGTACGGTCTACAGTATCAAAGGCCTTAGCCAAATCGATAAATGCCATATAAAGGGGTTGATTTTGCTCCCGGCATTTTTCTTGGAGATGACGTGCAGTAAAAATCATGTCTACTGTCCCTCTAGAGGGGCGGAAACCATATTGAGTTTCAGGGAGGATCTCTTCTGAAATAGATAGAAGACGGTTTGCGAGAATCCTAGCAAATATTTTACCTGCGGTTGCTAAGAGAGAAATGCCCCGATAGTTTCCACAGTCTGTTCTATCACCCTTCTTAAAGAGGGTGATAATTATGGCATCCCTGAAGTCTTCTGGGATCTCTTCTCTTATCCAGATTTTTTCAATGAGTTTATGAAGATGTTGTACAAGTTCGGGGCCCCCTTCTTTAAAGATTTCAGCAGGAATCACATCTGGTCCACTAGCTTTGTTGTTCTTCATTTGATTAATGGCTTTTTTTACTTCATCCAAAGTGGGGAGTATTTCAAGTTCCTCTTTAATTTGTTTTTGCGGGATTTGCGAAAAAATCTCATTATCCACCTTAGATTTACGATTTAAAAGGTCATAGTAATGCTCTTTCCAACGCAGTGCAATAGACTCTTTGTCTTTTAAGAGTTTGGTGCCATCTTTTGATTGTAAAGGGTTTGTACCATAGGTTTTTGGTCCATAAATGGCCTTTGTGGCCTTAAAAAAGCCCCGTGCATCATGAGATTCTGCAAGTTGTTGAATTTCTTCAGCTTTCTTTTTCCACCAAGTGTTCTTAAGTTCTCTTGTTCTTCTTTGGACCTCAGCCTTTGCGCTAGCAGTAGGTTTTTTCTTGGCAGCGCAGTTAATATCATTTTGCCATATTTGGAAGGCTTTCCTTTTTTGGTCAATTATATATTTAATCTCATTATCATTTTCATCAAACCAGTCCTGATGTTTCTTATTCAATAGTTTGTTCACAAGCTGCAGTAATGGAGGTTTTCAGCTTAGACCAATGGTCCTCAATGTTGTCAGGAGGTTCCGTAGGTAGATGTTCCTTAAGAAGTGATTGAAGACGAGTTTGCTTAGTAGGATCTTGAAGGGCTTGGATGTTCATTTTATGCCTTGGTTTCTTTCCTTGAAGCCTACGTTGGGGAGCAATGTTGATAACCATTGTGGACCGGATTAGTCGGTGGTCTGTCCAGCATTCGTCGGCACTCACCATGGCCCTAGTAAGAAGTACATCGTGGAGATCTCTAACACGGACAGTTACATAATCCAGAAGATGCCAGGCACTTCTGGGAAGCTCATCAGCAGGACATGAGTGTGGCAGTCCCCCCTCCCTCTCTTGTTCCCCAGGCATGCAGCCTCTGATCCTGGCGGTAGTATAGAGCCATCATGACTAGTAGCCATTGACCTCGCCGGATCGTCACCTTGAAGTGGTGAGTGGGCTTGTGTGTTCCGATGAATCCTGTGAGCAATGCCGTCGGGAGCTATATACTCCCAGTAGGGTCACCCATGGCGGTAAGGTCCGGGGAGAGGAACCAGACAAAGAACGATCCAAAACATAAAGTCCAGTTTGTCTACGTCCTTCTTAAAGTACTTAAAGTAAAGTAAAGAACTGGATGCAGTACTCAAGAGGAGGCCTAACCAGTGCTGAGTAAAGGGGAATGATCACTTCACGCGATTTGGAAGCTATAATTCTATTAATGCAACCCAAAATAGCATTTGCCTTCTTCGCAGCCACATCGCATTGCTGGCTCATATTTAGTTTGTGATCTACCACAATTCCAAGATCCTTCTCACTTGTAGTATTGTTGAGCCAAGTGTCCCCCATTCTGTAACTCTGCAGTTGGTTTCCTCTCCCTAGGTGCAGCACTTGGCATTTATCCCTATTAAATTTCATTCTGTTGTTTTCAGCCCAGCGCTCCAGCCTATCGAGATCGCTTTGACTTTTGTTTCTGTCTTCCAGAGTATTAGCTGTTCCACCCAACTTTGTGTCATCTGCAGATTTGATAAGCATTCCCTGCACCTCCTCATCCAAGTCATTAATAAAAATGTTGAAGAGCACTGGGCCAGGACCGAGCCCTGTGGTACCCCGCTCGTTACCTCTCCCCAGTTTGAGAAGGAACCATTGATAAGCACTCTTTGGGTCCGATTCTGTAGCCAATTGTGGATCCACCTGATAGTTGTTCCATCTAGCCCACTTTTAGCTAGCTTGCTAATCAGGATATCATGAGGCACTTTGTCGAAAGCTTTGCTGAAGTCCAGATATATTATGTCCACAGCATTCCCACAGTCCACAAGGGAGGTTACCCGATCAAAAAATGAGATCAGATTAGTCTGGCAGGATTTGTTCTTGACAAATCCATGCTGGCTTCTAGTAATCACTGCATTCTTTTCAAGGTGCTTGCAGACTGGCTTTTTTTATAATCTGCTCCAAAATTTTCCCAGGGATTGATGTCAGACTGACTGGTCTATAGTTCCCAGGTTCCTCCTTCTTGCCCTTTTTGAAGATGGGAACAACATTTGCCCTCCAGTCATCTGGCACTTCACCTGTCCTCCATGATTTATCAAAAATAATAGACAGTAGTTCTGAGAGTTTTTCTGCCAGTTCCTTTATTACTCTAGGATGCCGCTCGTCAGGCCCTGGAGATTTAAACTCGTTCAGAGTAATCAGGTGCTCCTTGACCATTTGCCTATCAGTCTCAAGCTGCAATCCTGCCCCTTCAGTCTGCACTTCAGGTTTGCCAGGTGGGGTCATAGTACCTCTTTTGGTAGAAGACCGAGCCGAAGTAGGAATTGAACACTTCTGCCTTTTCTTTGTCTTCTGTTATCAATTTGCCATCCTCATTGCATACCGTAGTTGAACCACAATTTCTTTCCTCTGTCTTTTACTATGCATGTATCTGAAGAAAGCTTTCTTGTTGTTTTTAGCATCCCTCGCTAGCCTCAGCTCATTCTCAGCTTTAGCCTTCCTGACACTATTCCTGCAGTTCTGTGCTACCTGCCTGTACTCTTCCCTTGTAGCCTGTCCTTCCTTCCACTTCCTATACGTGTCTTTTTTTGTTTTCAGGTCATCTTTGAGTTTATTGTGAAGCCACATTGGCTTCTTCTGTTGCCCTCTGCTTTTTTTGCTTGTGGGAATTGTTTGCAATTGTGCCTTTAAAATTTCCTTTTTTAAAAACTCCCACCCATCCTGGGCTCCTTTTCTCATTAGAGTCGCTTGCCATGGGGCATTACTTATCATGGGACCTTACTTATCTTATTGCTTCTATACTCATGCAGCTCCGAACTTCTTCGTTATGGAAGCTGCAATGTGGTGAAAAGTAGAAAAGACTTCTTAATGAAGATGTATAAAGGCATGCATAGTTGAACAAGGATCACATCTTTTCCATTCTGTTATGGCCACAGGCCCAGTCCTGCTGAGAGAGAATGCAGCAGTGTGTCAAGAGGCATGAAGGGAAAAAATATTTGAATCAAATGCTGTAGATGTATTATTTGTGTGAGAATTATTCTGATATTCGTGTTGGCATTGGTCTGAGGATTGAGCAGGAGCCATCTTTTTCTTTCTTTCTGTACAGTGCCCTGTGAACAGCACTATGTCATCACATAGTGTCATTTCCAAGTGCATGCTAGCCCCCATTACAGAGGAGCTGAGATGTGCTGGGTCTCTGGACACATGTATTTTGTGCTGTACATTTAAGTGGACGTTACCCCAACATATTCCACCTGCTCTCACCATAGACAAGCTTGGGTGCTCGGGTCTTCTGTGGATCTGCTACCCCAAATTCCAGGCTGATCTTGCTACGGGAAGGCAAACTGCAGCTTGCTACCGCTCCAGGGAGGGCAGGGCTCCTACAGATGACATTGGATGCTGAGGTTCTACAATTTCCTAGCTCAGCTTTGAACACACGTCTCATTTTAAAAAGGGGCCATTTTGCTGGTGCTGCCTCAAGCCTGGAGTTGCAATGCTCTCTAGTGTCCATCCAGTCCTCAGGAACGGATCATTCTGATCCAGGGAAAGGTATACAGGTTGGCGGTTCTTCTGCAAACATATCCTCCACCCGCTCTATCCCCACTTTTTGAGTAAGCCTGTAAGCCTGTGTGTGTGTGTGTGTGCTGAAGACAATTGGCTCTAATCTGTGACTCGCTCTCAGCTGGGGCCTCAGCCACTTGCTGCAGCCTGCCTTGGTGGCACAGGATTGTGACTGAGGCCCCTGTTTTCAGTGCACTTCTGGTGTCCCTTCCCAGAGCCCCCACCCCCACAATCAACCTCTAGAGAGGTTGTCTTGCAGCACAGGCTGGTGCAGAGGTTTTCATGGGCAAGAGACACCAGAAAAGCTGGTGAATTGCATGGGTGTGTTGCCAGCTCTGGGTAGATCCCTGCCCACAGCCTTGTAAAATATAGTGAGAGAATGCTGGGGGTGGTCATCACGACTCCTCCCTACTAGCTTAGCTTCCTTTCAACCTGCTCCTTCCAACCCACTCTCAAATGCTAACCCAGCTCTTCATCTCCTTCTCCTTTCCTATTCCCAAAAGGATCAGGGACTCCATATTACCTAATCCCCTCCTTCTCATACGATCATGCCAACTTACTCCTCTCCTTGCAGAACAGACTGTACACAGATATCCACAGCTTTGTTTTGGGTTACAGAACCAACCTTGCCAAGAACGTAGCTAATTAACCCACAAAAGAGTACAGTACTCATGAAAGGCTTGCAAGTTCAGCCTGTATATTTATCTATTATCTATTATATTCAGGGCTTTTTTTCTGGTGGAACTCACCGGAACTGAGTTCCAGCACCTTTTCTTCTATTAATTGCATTACAATTGAATCGCCATCTACTCCCGAGGAAATGTAATCCAAGAGTTCCGGTACCTTTTTCTCCAGAAAAAAAGCACTGATTATATTTATCTATTATATTTATACCCCTGCCTTTTTTCCCGCAAGGAACCCAAGGCAGCTTACACAATCCTCCTCCTCCTCTCCATTTTATCCTCACAACAACCCTGTGAGGTAGGTTAGGCTGAGAGTCAGTGACTGGCCCAAAGTCACCCAGTGAGTTTCATGGCTGAGCAGGGACTAGAACCTGGATCTCCCGAGTCCCATTCCAACACTCTCACCACTACGCCACACTGGCTTATTTATATGTGTAAATAAAACAATGTATCATAGAAATGCCATAAGCCTCAAGCGATACCCTTCTAAGGAAACTGAACCCTAGATAAGGACTTGAAACTTCTCATTGCTCAGATGTGGGATGCACAAGTGCTCTCTCCTAGGAATGTTAGACGTTTTATTAATATTTATCCTAGGATATGTTGAGGGTATAGCTGGGAAGAAGGGGGGAAATTGTCAGAAAGGAAGATGGAAAGGAAGTACAATGATTTAAAATACTGAACCCCAGTCTTCCATGTTTGCAATATGAAATGTTTTAAAATTTGGGGGTGGGTATTAAAATTAAGTTTAATCTCTCCCTCTCCTAATTTGTTTCCCCTCCCTGCAGAATTTGAATACAGACATTGATAGCCAGTTATGAATTAATCACTGTCTCCTTTCCAGATCCTACAATCACATCTCCTCCTAGCAGAAAGTTACAGACCCCATTTTTGCAGATCTGCAAGGGAATACAGGTTACATACAAAGTAACATTTGCCACTTTATCTATACTGAGCAAATATTCCTCTCAGAGCTCCTCCATTTGTATAACTTGTGCATAGAACAATCTAATCTTTACCAGCTAGAGCAGGGAAGAACCTCTTCTGAAGGGGAGAAGGTAGGCAGGGAATAAAACCGCCAAGGAGAACAACCTATGGACAGAGACAAAGAGCAGAGGCACTCCCTGGGTTAACAACATTCTGCCCTGCCAGCTTCTATCTAATCTCAGAAAATGTCCTCTTGAGCTGAAGAAATGGGCAATAGATTATGTGACTTGAAGAAAGGCCTGGTTTGCTGTCTAGACAATGTTAAATTATGTCAAATGAGAGGTTCCTCTTTATGAAGAAATGCAGCTGTATTTCTACTTTCCAAAAAAAGGGGGGAGGGAGTAAAAGGTATACTGAGGTCACTGATGTTGCATGTTCATGGAAGCTGATTCCCCTTTACCTTATTTTATCCATTTTGCTTAGCCTTTAATTTGGATATTTATAATAGGTGTCTCTCTAAGAAGGAATGCTAGGAGAACTGTCTGAAACCCTCATCACGAACGCAGGTGTTGCTATTCAGCAGGGATGGGGACTCGGACTCGAGGACTCGACTCGTGAGTCGGACTGAGTCCTCCCTCTGACTCGACTCGGACTCAAGTCCCAATATTTTTAATGGGACTCGAGACTCGAGACCAAGGACTCTTCAACATCCCTGGGCTGTGCCAGAAGGAGTGGAAGAAGCATGATTGCCGGCGAAAAGCGCATGGAAGTGAGGTGTGCCGCTGCTCGGCCACTATGGACGGCTACCAGGAGTGCAGCCCCAACAGTGTGTCAAGATTTATTTTGATTGATGTGTTGCATACTTGGGAGCGGCAGAAGAAGGACCTGAGATTACTCTGTGTGGCTGCTCTGAGTGTGTTTCTGGTTCCAGCAAGTTCATCACCATTGGAGCGGGTGTTCAGTGAGGGTGGAATTGTGATGAGATCTCACCGTTCCAGAATGGGGGCCAAACATTTAGAAAAAATCATGTTCCTCAAATGCAACATGAATAAGTTTTAGGAAGTACAGCAAGTTTATTTTTTAAAATCATTTTTCTAAAATGCAACCTTTCAGACATTTTGGGTTTGGCTGCCTCTGCCTGCCTGTTTGGGGTTCCCAGCCTCCTCTGCCTGCCTGGTCTCCTCTTGACCAGTTCAACAGTTGAATTGTCCAAGACAAAGGCCTCTGCCTGCCTGCTTTGGGGTTCCCTGCCTCCTCTGCCTGCCTGGTATTTTGGGTTTTTCTGCCTGGTCTGTTCTTGCTAAAATCAGTTGCAGAGTTTTGAAATAAAAAGGCACACTTGTGCCTAGAATTTATTTAAACCACACATCTGAAGTAGCCTTATTTTGTTGGGAAAAAAACCCATTGATTTTAATAGGGACTCGTGGAGTCAGCTTTGGGAGTGACTCATGACTCGTGACTCACCATTTTGGACCAAGGACTCGGACTCGGACTCGAGACTCGGGTCCAAAGACTCGTGACTCGACTCGTGACTCGAGACCAAGGACTCTTCAACATCCCTGCTATTCAGCAACACAAGGTGGTGACCCTGGAAAGGTCATTACTTTACCTTCTTACTTTTTACATAGCCAAAACGTGATGACCTAGGAAATATTTTGCAAACTTTTATCTGCACAAATTTCAATCAGAGTATTTATGTTAAGGAAAAGAGTGTAAATGTAGAAATGAAAAATAGCCTACAGAGGAAAAGAAAGGAAACAATACAAAGATGCAGACAACTGAAAACAGAAAAAAGAGTCTTTAAAACCTCCAGGGGGGGGATCAGAAAAAAGGAGACAGATAAGGAAAAAAGAGAAAATTTTGTATTCCACAGAGAAAAGATGAGCTGCAGAAATCTCCCCCACCCCCATATATATATATATATATATATATATATAGTCTTCAAAGGTTTATATTCAGTATTCCAAGGAAAAGGCTCAGCAACTTACAGCTTATACTTAATAAATATTAAAACATTCATTTTACCTTTAATTTGAACAATTCTCCCACAGAATGGATTTTGTTTGATGGCAGGATGGGGATAAAGGGCTGCAGAAGAACGAGTACAATGCAAGGTATGTTAGTCTTTAGCATGCCCTAAAAAGTTAGGGTCAAAAGGGAACCAAAATTTAATGGCACAGTAAAATCATTAGGGATTCAGAATGAACATTTCTGCAACTGTTAAAAACTAGGCCATTCTTAGTCAAAATGCTTCAGAATGCATGACCTAGCATTCCTGCATAATGGGGAAACCTGCCTGCTCTGCCCTGGGATTTGCTTGCAGCTGAATGGAAGAATCATAGAATGTAAAGGATCCCAGGATTATAGACCTTGCGGATTTGCAGGCTCCCTGCGATTAAGATTTTCCTTCCCCTGATTAAAAACCACATACGTGTTCCTTTCTGTACTTGGTCAAGCTAGATTTGGGCAATAAATCTCATTTCTTGGTGAGCCCAAGGCTGACCCAGAACAGCAGAGGTCAGGTGTTAATCATGGGCGAAAATACGAATGCTGTGCTGGTACTTAGCTTGATCTGGCTTGGCATAGTTGGCAGGAGATAGATGTACTTGTTTAAACAGAGATGATGCAAGTTGGTTCAGTATCTTACCTTAAAAACCCTGCCTTAGGTGCAGGGCAAGTGGGAGTCACGCTACAGATTGCTAAGGGATCAGGTATAGGGGAGAGCTACACATCAGAAAGTCCCCAATTTGGATCTTGCCTCTGTTGTGCACTGTCATGGTGGCCTTAGGCAAGCCTCTCACCTCCATCTCTCTCTCTCTCTCTCTCTCTCTCAGCTCCACTTCACAATATGGAGATAATAATCCTGATCTGCCTTACAGATTGTTCTAATGATTGCACTGATAATGCATGTGCACCCTCCAGCTCTATTCATGCCGCAGTCACATGAATGAGGAGCAGAGCTGCATTGCTGCCCCTGATGTCACATCCCTATGCTAGCCCTACCATCTGACCTGTGCGAGCTGAGCACGGTTGCTTGCGAAGGAATCCCTAGGGGTGAGCAACGGCTTATGTTAGGGGCTCTGCAGGCCTTCTCATCATGTGGAGCCCTAATACATGGCAAGTGCTCTAAGCGACTGAGTGGGCAGGTGCTTTGCCTGCCATTTGTCAGCCCAACTGGGGACCTTCCCAACCTTCTTCCAAGACACCAGTAGGTCAAATATCATTCCCCCATACACCACCAGTCCCCCCCTCTCACTGATGTTAGTGGGGAAGGATAAGATACATTATAGCTGCCAGGCCACTCAGTCACAGCTTAAATTAGCCTTCTGACTAGACTTACCAAAGAGACAAAGGCAAAGAGCCAACCCACTACAAGTGAGAAGGATCTTGGAATTGTGGTCGATCACAAACTGAATATGAGCCAGCAATGTGATGTGGCTGCAAAGAAGGCAAATGCTATTTTGGGCTGCATTAATAGAAGTATACTATAGCTTCCAAATCGCGTGAAGTGATAATTCCCCTTTACTCGGCACTGGTTAGGCCTTATCTTGAGTATTGCGTCCAGTTCTGGGCACCACACTTTAAGGAGGACGTAGACAAACTGGAGAGGGTTCAGAGGATGATAAGAACAAGGATGATAAAGGGACTGGAAACAAGGCCCTATGAGGAGAGACTGAAATAACTGGGCATGTTTAGCCTTCAGAAGAGGAGACTGAGGGGAGATATGATCGCACTCTTCCAGTACTTAAAGAGTTGTCACACAGAGGAGGGCCAGGATCTCTTCTCGATCATCCCAGTTTGATCACAGAATAATGGGCTCAAGTTACAGGAACCCAGATTCCACCTAAACATCAGGAAAAATGTCCTGACTGTCAGAGC
Organism: Shinisaurus crocodilurus; assembly: GCA_021292165.1. Lineage (NCBI taxonomy): Eukaryota > Metazoa > Chordata > Lepidosauria > Squamata > Shinisauridae > Shinisaurus > Shinisaurus crocodilurus. Next base: position 117,063,633 of record CM037876.1, on the reverse strand, counting down.
AATAAGACAATGGAACCAACTACCTAGGGAGGTGGTGGGCTCTCCCAGTCTGGAGGCATTCAAGGTGCAACTGGACAATCATCTGTCAGGGATGCTTTGACCTGGATTCCTGCATTGAGCAGGGAGTTGGACTCGATGGCCTTGTAGGCCCCTTCCAACTCTACTTTTCTATGATTCTATGATTCACCCTTCAACAGAACTGCCACTCACACAACTCTTCCCTCTGGACTAGCCAAAGAAAGAAAAAAAGGGGACAGGCACCCTCACCCTTAAGACACTCTAAGGAGCAGCTCAAGAAATAGCCCCCCTCCCCCCCACACACATCAAGAAACAACTTCTATATACTGAAAGAGCACAATCTCTCATGAGGCAAGGCTGCCAGCCACACTGGCTAGCCACTCATTGGCTTCCCTCTCCAACATGGCAAATAAAGCTGGTGTGTGTGTGTGTGTGTGTGTGTGTGTGAACGAAGGTAAATACCATCCAGTGATGTTCTTAGTGGTGCTGCTGCTGCCACTACCCACCGATGGTCTCTGCTCCCTCAGATTGCAGGCCGAAGGCCAAGAGCCCATCCGTGCTCGCACCAAACACTTGCACTGCTGGCAAACCCAGAGGCCTATATACAGGTGGAGAGGGTGTGGAGCAAGCAGACTCTTACAAGCTGATGTATGCGGAGATACAGCTGCACATACACCACCCAGGGCCTGGTGCTACCATTAGGCCAACTAGGCAGCTGCCTAGGGCGCAGGGCTAAGGGGGTGCCAGAAACGCCTTGCAAAAAAATACAGCACTCTCAAGTGGGAAGGGGGGGGGCACTAAATATCTGATCTTGCCTAGGGCACCAAACTGCCTTGCACCGGTCCTGACACCACCCAATGCCTCTCATTGCAGCACTGGCATGGCACAGCCGTTTCTGAGCCATAACACTGCTGTGGAACACATGCTTTATATGCAGAAGGCCTCAGGCTCAATCCCTGCCATCTCCAGTCAACAGGATCTCAAGCAGCAAGGCTAGGAAAGACCTCTCTTCAGCCAAGGCCTTGAGGAGTCATGGCTAGCCAGAGCAGATTATACTGGGCTAGATGGACAATGGTCTGACTCAGTATAAGGCAGCTTCCTATGTTCCTGTAATGTAACAAATGGCACATGGGCCCAGTCCTATCCAGATTGCACCCACCTTGCCAGAAGATACGATAATCCTGTATATGTTTTGCAGACAGATGAATTTGAGAAAATATTTTCCCCCCGACCAATGACATTCCTAACTACTTATATCATTTTACTATGAACTGCAAGGCAAATAAATAAATGTGCTCCCCATGAGGAAATAGCAGTTAAGGCTAGAGAGGGGTTGTGTGTGGGAGATGGATATGCGAAACTAGTCTCGGGTTTGGAGGTTAAAGATAGGGGAGGTAAGCAAAACATTTTTCTAGGAGTTCAGTAAGACATGGTAGGCTTCTTGGGGGAAAAGGAACATTTAAAATATCTGCATGACTAATTTCTATATATGAGAACCTTAAAATAACACATGGTCCAATTTGAATTTGGGCAGAAAATTTAGAGTTAAAGCACCAACTAAGCTCTCCCACATCAACAGCATCTTTAGTTCAGGCTGTGTGGTAGCAAAGAAGTAGGTCCAAGTCCCCTGGTGACCTTCAGAATCAGATGCAGAAGCACAATTCCCTGATGAGCAAAGAATGCTAATTCTCTGCCAGGTACATTTTTTCCTGTTACACTGAAGCATAACTGAGCATCTCACCTGCAAGTTTCACTTACTGTCTAAACAGTTTAAGGTGCAAAGGCTTGGGCATGGTGGTATGTTTGTGTGAAAGAGGGAATAGTTGTTTGTGTAGAGTGGAATGGTGGAATATTAACTAAAAATTGAACTGTATCAAAGAGATTCCTGTAAGGAAACAGAAGGAACAGGAACCCAAGTCTTGCAGAAATCATTACAGCTATGTGAAAGGGGGCAGGAGGGAGCAGCACAAGAAACCATGTGACCTGGTTCTTCCTCAAAATAAGATGAATTGGTTATCCTGCAGAAAAAGTAGCATCCCCTGCTCCTTGCACTGACACAATTTGCAGAATGGCAATAAAAAGGCAGGCACAAAACCTGGATTTAAATTGGCTTTATTAGTTACTTACAGTCATGAAAATGCTTAAATTATGGCCAATGTGGAAGGGAAATCACACCCACATGTACAGAGTATTGCCCTGAAAAACTGGTCTGGCTGTTCAGCAACCATTATCATGGCTCAAGCCTGAACCACCAGCGTATCACATACCCTCCAACATTTCACAGATGAAAACAGGGACACACACATGAATTTGTAAGCAGTATGGTTAAAGCAACATGAAGGTGTGATCAAGAGGGTGTGGCCAGGCAACATGAGGGCGTGGCCAAGGCTATAGCCACCCACCCCAGGATGCTCTAACCAGTTTAAGGGCTCTGACCACTCTGAAGCCACTTTGATCTCCAGACCCATGATGATGATGATGATGATGATGATGATGATGATGATTGCTGCTGTTGTCATTATTATTGTTGTATCATCAATGTGCATGGTGCTTTACTGAGTATAAGAGAACAGTTCCCTGCCCAAAGGGCTTACAATCTAAAATGTAATATAGAGGTGACAACGAATGGCAGGAAGGGGTAAAACAGGGAGGAATATGCCATTATTTCAGTCAAACATAACTTTCAGCCTACTTTCCCCACATTGTGCAGGAAACTCCTTGTTTTAAAGATCTCCCTCCCACTTTAAAAATGGATCCTGAACATGGTGGCTTTGTTCTCATTAGTAGTTTGCAAAAAAATAATAACATTTAACATTTAGATATCTCTGAGTGTGCAAAGTGGTTCACAGGCCCACCCTGCAAGCTCCTATTTTCTCCACTCAGGAAAAAAAAACCCATGTGGGCTCTATTGTACTTTATTAAAAAAAAAAAAAAAACAAGAACAACAACACTGTGATTGAACAATAATGCCAAAATGGAATGAGGATGTTTGTTGCTACTATTTGAGGTAGTTGGGATTTTTTCTTAGTTTCTCCTGAGGAGGGTGTGTTTTCTGCTAACTCCCTTCTAATGCATTAAAAATTCCTGCAGAATAGTCCTAATCATTACTGTAGAGAGCTTTCTCCATGGCACTTCAGCATGTGTTAGAAAATGACTTTCACAAGGGGTACACAGGTAGAGCCAAGTAAAATTTACCACTCCTCTGAAAACAGAATAACAGTGCAATCCTATGCATGTGTACTCAGAAGTAAGTACTGTTACGTTCAATGGGACTTACTCACAGGAAAGTGTGTATATTTTAAAGCAATCTACAACACTGACCATCACATCTTGTGGCAGCATATTGATTATGCATTGTGTGAAGAAGTATCATGTAATTACTTGGATGGGAGACCCCTCCTCTAGTTTCCTGCATTGAGCAGGGGGTTGGACTCGATAGCCTTGTAGGCTCCTTCCAACTCTATGATCTATGAAATCGAGGGATAATTGTGAAATGCTGCTCCTTGCTAGAAGAAGAGGTAGCAGCAGCACCACCACCACCAGTGCTAGGATGACTTTTCCAGAATATTATTATATAATATATTATATATTATAATTATTACATTATTATATTATATATTATTTTATAATATTTTATAAGTGGCTTTTGTAAAAAAAATATTACATTACTTAAATCCTTAATTGTTTATATCTGGTGTTTTTCATGCGTGGGGTCAGTGCTTGCAGGGTAATCTTTCTTTTTGTTTTAAAATTGTCAGGATTGGCACAAATTCAACAGGTGAAGCTTACCCACCCACCCCACACCCCCAAACATGGAGCTTCAGAGAGAAGGGGAAGTTTCTTGCATTTCCTTCTGACACTGTAAACTCACCTGTTAGAGGCACAGAGTCAGCTCTGTTAGGAAATAAAATCTTTGGCAATATGAAGATAGGAATCATGTGATAAATATTCTCATTCACCTCTCTGTGGTCTCCATCTCCTTTTCTTTTCACCAAGCAGAGACAGCAGGTAGAGAGTGTGCGCACACATGCATGCACACACACACCCTCGGGTCTGTTCCCTCCCTGCTTACTGTTGGAGCCTAAGCAGAGCTACCCTAAAGGGGCCATGGCAAAATTGCAGCTAAGCTAAAAGAATCTGGGACTTTGCATAACAAAGTGAGAAGCCAGGATGGCTTTAGGGTGTTCCTGGGGGTTTGGGGGACAGTTGGAGGGTATGCCTTCATTAAACTGTATATGTTACCACAGGGGTGGATAACATATTTGCCCCTGAGGGCCGCATGCAGTGATGGGTGGTGGGTTGGAGGCCGTATGCATGTGCATTCACATGGACACACGTGCACAGCCCTTCCCCTTGCCTCCCACTCTCAAACACACCAACACCCTTTCCCCACACCCAGACAGACACATACACACACAGACACATTGTTTTCCCACACCCAGATCCACACAGACAGACAGACAGACAGACAGACACACACACACACACACACACACACACACACACACACCTCAACATGTGTGGATAGGGAGATTTAAACTTCCTTTCCCTGTGCACCGAGATCCCTTTGGAAGTGGGGGTCACACTGGTGATAGCCAGTGCAATTCTGACTATCAAACGCTCTCCCTGCTGGGGTGGAGAAGGGCAGACCCCTCTCCACCCTGACAGGGAGAGACTGTGTCCCATCCAGCTGTTTAATGGACTGGGAGGAGCATAATCTTCATGGGGAGTTCAGGGGTGGGTGGGTGACAGGCACCCATATTTGTCTTACCATATAAATGGATGAAGAGCAGATCCCAGCCCCAGCAGTCACCAGCTCTGCTGGTCGGCCACTACAATCACCATCGTGGCCAGCAGCCAATTACTGGAGCTGCCCAGCTGTCCCAAGGCTAAAATGACCATTAGGGCATCTTCCAGGACTCCCCAACCTATGTTCCAGCCTGCCCCCCCCCCCACTGACTCTCCTGCCAAGTTGTGACAAACTAATCCTGACTCTTCAATGTATCCAGTGCAGCTGATACTTGCAGGATGGATCAATGCAAGTACAAAGGTGCTGCAGGGCTGTATTTTTAGCCTCACCCCCAGGTTACATAGCCCCTCCTGTGTTGAATAATAATTTCTGCAGCACGTAGCCTTGCCCCATGTGATTTTAAAACTTGGAAAACTTTTTTTAAAAAATGAAATTCAAGAGAGACAAATGCAGAGTTCTGCATGGGGGTGGGAATGGGGTATGCCTGGTTTGGCATCATGTGAACAGGGTCTTGGGTTGGGAATATAATCTATCACAAGCTGAACATGAGTCAGCAGTGTGCTGCAGCGGCTGCCAAAATGAATGTGATTTTAGACTGTATTAATAGCATAGTCTCCAAGTCTCACTTTATTCCGCACTAGTCACACCTCAGTACTGCGTCCAGTTCTGGGTGCTGCACTGAAAGGATATAGAGAATTTGGAAAGGACTGAGAAGTGAACAACAAAGATGGTGACTGGTATGAAAAACAAGCCCTGTGAGATGGTGCTCCCTAGAGCCGCTCAATTTCCACTTTCCCCAACCCGTGTGCTCCTTGCAGCCTCCCTTCTCTGCCTCTCCCCTGCCCGTGTCATCCCCCTTTCCCTTTCTTCATGGTGGGTGGCAACTGCAGCATTTTTATGTTATCTGCACCCATCAGTTACAGTGTAGCTCTACAAAGGATTGCTTAAATGAAGGTCCCACCCCTGCCTCCAGCTCTCCCCAGTCGATCAGAGCAAGTCCCCTTTGAAACAGGCCCCTAATTGGCCTTACCCTGGGTGGGTCCAATATATTAAATTGTCCTTCCCATGTTCCTCAGGCACAAAAATCCATCTACTTTGCTCCTGCTGCATGGTTCTGATTACTGTCTATTGATATTGAATTTTTGTTGGTCCTTTCCCCTGGAGGCAGCCCTACAAAATGAGCTAATTAGAAAAAAAATAAAGCATACTTTAAAAGTTATGCCTTTTAACATAATCCCATCTGTGTTTTCAATTAAAGGTGAGCAGGTCAAACCTTATGAGAAGATAGCTATGAAAATACAGGATGCAATTCAGTTCTGTGCAGCTTACTAAAGCCATACCCATCTCCCCTTCCCTATTGCTGTGACAACACGTTGACATTCCTTAGCCAAGAAAATGGTGAAATTCTGCCTTCTCTGACATTCTCAGAAGTGTAAAAATCATCGCAAGGTATGAACCTGGCAACCATAGCCTTGATGCTTGGTGGACAACACCAGATTCGTTGTGGACTGTGTAGGAAAATATGTGATAACAAAAAACCTAGCCATGTAGTTTAAGGTGGATATAAACATGTCTACAAAGAGGTGTTGGCATGAGGTGTTGGAGTGAGCTTGGCTTCCCTCCAATACCGCTCTTTAAATGACTCAGGGCAGAAAGAAATACAAATTATGATGAACACACTTTATTTTAAAGTTTGCTTAAACTGGCCACTTTTATTTGGAAGAAAAAGCAGCCATGGGCCCCCAGTATGGAATGTGCTCCAGTTCCAGATTAGGGGCTTGTGCCAGTTTCCTGCTGATAATTGTCTACTCCCCCCCCACCTAGTTTTTGCCCACAAAGATGCTGTTTGCTTTGGGGAACAGGTGGTTTTCATCAGGATTTTCAGCAGGGCTCCAATCCAGATCAAGAGCATGTTCCAGGTCAGGCCCCGTGGCTGCTTTTTCTTCAAAATAAAAATGGCCTATCTAAGCCTGCATTTCTAAAAGCATATTCATCAAAATTTAGAATTTCTCATTCTAAAAGCATATTTACCATTTGATCCTGTGAAGAAAAGCAGACAGGGTCTGGGTGTCCCTCTCCACTACACACGTGTAAACAAGTGTACAGTCATGCCTTGGATTGAGAGCATAATTCGTTCCGGAAACATGCTTGTAATCCAAAACACTCTTATATCAAAACGAAATCCCCCCAAAAAAAATTTGTACAGAGATTTTTAATTTAAGCCGTACTACAGTACTTGTATTGCAAGTGGTTGCTTGTATATCAAGTCAAAAAAAATTAAATAAATATTTAAAAATTTGCTTGTCTTGCAAAACACTCTCAAACCAAGTTACTTGCAATCCAAGGCATTACTGTAATCCCAGCCAGAGGCTGGGAACCTCATGCAAATGTACACAGTTCCTCTGATGGCTCTGGGCTTCAGAATCTCCTGCAAATGTACATAGTTTCCTCTGATGGCCCTGTGCCACCTCAGTCTCCCATGTATTTGCATGCAAATGTACCCTAAGCACTCTAGTCATGATCAGGAGTTCACCCCTCTGACACCTAAGAGCCACCCCTCCCCTGCCTAGCCCAAATGATTTCATAGATTATAGAGCTGGAAGGAGCCTACAAGGCTATCGAGTCCAACCCCCTGCTCAATGCAGGAAACTAGAGGAGGCGTTTTCCATCCAAGTAACAACCAGGCCTGACCCTGCTTAGCTTTCCACGCTCACAAGCTGAGCCAGCGTAAGCCACTATTTTATTGTGAAGTTGATGAAGTTCATCCTGATTGGCCAAGGACAGCCGGGCTACTGAGAGGAGGGGGGGGGGAATCGATACTGCCAGCAGTGGCTTCTGGGTTTGGTTGTTGTTGTCTGGACGCGAAGGAGCGCGGAGTAGGGCTTTTGCTGAGGCAGGCCCTAAGAAGACCAACCCCCCAGGCAAAGAGTAAGTGCCTGGGTGTTTATATAGTAAAGGAACCAGGACCGGTGCAAGGCAGTTTGGTGCCCTAGGCAAGATCAGATATTTAGCGCCCCCCCTTCCCACTTGAGAGCGCTGTATTTTTTCTCAAGGTGTTTCTGGCGCCCCCTTTAGCCCTGCGCCCTAGGCAGCTGCCTAGTTGGCCTAATGGTAGCACCGGCCCTGAAAGGAACTAGTTTTGATGTTTTGTAGCTCTACTTGTGTATACCAAAGTGTCTCCCCACCTTTTTCCCCTTCCCTCATTTCCCACCTTTTATTGTAATCGGTTTACCTTAAATAAACTTTCCTGGTTCTACCCCACACGGTGTGTGTAGTTCCTCCTCTGTGGTTCAGTGCTCAATCCAGTGTATAGACCAAGGGCAAAGCCCCGAGAGAATCAGTGTCAGGACTCAGGACAGCAGAGCCGTCTTGAGATAAAGGACAGGTTGCAGTCCTTCACAGACACCCATACATATTTTTTCTGTTTTTTTCTTCCTTTTACCGTAACTCTTCCCTCACTGGTGCTTTTAGATAGGCTAAATGTCAAGTGCCTTTAATGTATATTTGATTAAATGTTTGTTCAACATTCTATCTGTTGAAACCCAGTCAGTGTTTTAAGCTTGGGAAACTGCTTGGGCTGGGAAGAGAGGGGCCAATCAGTGCTGTGCACAGCAGCTTCTGGTGCAAATGAGTTTTCCCTGAGCTTGATTTGGGGGAGAAGATGGCATGCCTGATCAACAGGTAGTGACTGTGCTTCTACAGTTGGGCTCACTGCTCAAATTATGTCTATTTGGATGTGCACCCTGGACACAGACAATTAAGCTAAGTAGCGGTGAGAGAGAGAGCCATATGGTAAGCCAGTCGTCTGTATGGGCTATGATGATAAACATAGCACAGAAAAAGAATATGAAGTGCAATCCATTAGGACAGTTTTTTCCAACCTTGGGTCCCCCGATGTTTTTGGCCTACTCCCAGCATGTTGGGAGTTGTAGGCCAAAAACATCCGGGGACCCAAGGTTGGAGAACACTGCATTAGGAATTTCTCCTTTGTAAGCCCTATTAAAATGGATGGGTTTTGCACACGATCAGTGCAAGATGCTTGTATGAGGGGACAGAAGGGGGGGGGGATCCACATTACACTGTATATCGAAAAGTTAGCAGAACAGTACTGCTATATTCACAGTCTGCAGTCACTCCTCACAGGGCACACTCACATTAAATGTACCGTACTGCATTCATCCTATTTTCCACCCCATACCTAACTCCGTAGCGGTAGAACTGGGTGTTGTCTTGAACAGGTTTTCCGCCCCCCCTTTTTTCCTTCGTCATCTCTCTACAGGTGCGAACAAGCACAGGAGCGATCTTTAAAAAAAGAAAAGAAAAGAATTGTTCCTCCCGTTCTGAGTTTCCTGAGCACAAGGCTCCTGTTAAAGCAATGTGATACACTTGGGAGTAAGGGCATTGGAGAGAATGTGATTTACCTCTCAGCAGACATGCCTTCTGGCTAATTTACAGCTCCCTGCTCTTCGGGCAACAGGGGTGAACGTTGCTGTTTTAAAAAAAGGGGGGAAGCCTCCCGCTCCTGTCCCCTCTCAAACTCCATGGCAGTTATCCTGGGGGTCCTGCCTTCCACACGCAGGGGAAACGGCCATTTCAGAAGCAGGGGCTCTTTGTTTCTGGTCCACCGCTTATGCAGAGGTGTGCACGTGAGCAGAGCGAATTTGTTTTTTAAAAAACAACCACAGACACGCGATCCCCCAAAGCAGCCTGCCTGGAGGTGCGGAACTACAGAGGTGTGCATAAAGGTTTGCAAACAAACACATTAAGAAGCTTCCGGGGAAGAGGGTGAACCGCCGCACAACAACAAATGACAGCCACCTCTCTTCCCCACCAATTTGGGAAAGACACGTCATGCCACATTCCGCCCGCCCCTCGAAAACTATTGGGTAACTCCAGTGACAACACTTTCGTGGCTACACCTTGGACGGGCAACTGCAGCGCAAGTTTAGCACACACTGGCTGCGTACTGAGACAGTGAACTACAATAACTGAAAAAAACTGTGATAAACCAAGTCTGGGAAATTCCAGAAGAAACAAAGAACGATTATGCAGGACTACCATGACCAGCACTGTAAAGTGCGTGCAGCGTGCGTCGTGTGCCCCACAAGTCATGGCAGCGATACAGTCATGTAATAAACCTTAGGTGTGGATCTGGCCAAGGACTTAACAGCCCACAGCTGTATAAACTTTAAGCATCTTGTGTTGAGTTTAGGATAAAAAAAAGACCAAATGATATAATGCAGTGCCAGCTCTGTCTTTGTTGTTCCACCATCCCCTAATAGTAGGAGCCCAAAGTGCTTCACATAAATGATCTCAGTAATGCACACAGGTATACCTATTCCTCCTATATACACCATCCAGGATACAAAGAAGTGTCCATTTCCTCAGAACCAGGTCCTTAGGCATTTCAACCATCCATGGCTGTTGTAGCAAGGATCTCACATCTCCGTACACAGATAATACTGTCAGCTGTTTCTTCAGTGTGCCTGTGGTTGTTATTTGCTAGTGAAAGTAGGCACTGGGTGAGATATATTCATTGTAATAAATACATAATTTTTGAGGTGTGTGTGTTTAGCCCATCCTTCAGTTGTCTTTATCTACTCATATGACAATACAGTAATACCTCAGATTACGAGTAACCCGGTTTGCGAGTTTCTCGTAAGACAAGGAAAAATTTGGCAAAAATTTTCATTTGAAAGACGAGCAAGTCTCGCAACACGAGCCGCTGCTGCTGCATGTGCTCCTGTTGCGAGATGTCTTTCAAATTTAAATGTATGCTAGCAACGTGAGGTGCTGGCTGAGCGAGCGGCCGTGCTGTGACTCGCCTCCACTGGGGCTTCCCTGGAGGCGAGGCATGGCGCGGCCGGGCTTGGCCGCCGCCTCGCACTGCTGTGCCGGGCGGCCAAGCAAGTGGCCAGGAGGTGGGGGCTTCCCTCGAGGCGAGGCACGTCTCCACGCATCTCCCTGCCAGGGAGCCGGCAAAGCACTGCCGGCTCCCTGGCAGGGGGACGTGTGGAGCTGCTCTCGCCTCTCCCTACCTCTGCAAGCGGCGGCTCGCCTCTCCTGTGGCAAGCCGCCTGCGCTGTCGGCGGTCCCGTCGCGTCACATCCGGCCCTGTCAGTGACGTGAACCCGTCGTATCAGTGACGGGGCCGGATGTGACGCGACGGCTCCACGCGTCTCCCTGCCAGGGAGCCAGCAAAACAGTGCTTTGCCGGCTCCCTGGCAGGGAGATGTGTGGAGACGCGCCGCGGCCGCTCGCTCTGTGGGCGCCTTGCGCTGCCGTGCCGCTTCCCTGCCCGGGAGCCAGCATGGCAGCGCGCGAGGCGCCAGCAGAGCAAGTGGAGGCGAGGTGCGGCCGGGAGCCCGGGAGCCGGCACATCAAAGCGAGTTTCCCCATTCGTTCCACAATCATTTAATCACTGCTTTGCCGGCTCCCTCCATGGGGCTCCCTGCCAGGGAGCCGGCAAAGCAGTGATTAAATGGTTGTGGAATGAATCATCTGAGTTCCCATTATTTCTAATGGGGAAACTCGCTTTGATGTACGAGTATTTTGGATTACGAGCATGGTTCCAGAACGAATTATGCTCGCAATCCAAGGTATTACTGTACCATATTCAATGGAGTAGGGAAACCTGACCATGAAGAAGAAGGTTTCCTGAGAGATTATGTAACAGCATGTTATACAATTCAGTGCCTGAATTGCCAGAGGAAATTTACTCATGGGTCACACTATGGCTCATAACAGTCCCTTTAGGTCTTCTGAAATAAAATGCACAGCCAGTGAAATTGTTGTGACAGAAATGGCTCCAGATAAAAATAATGTAGCAGGCAACAAAGTGAAGAACACTAAATTAATGCCAATCTCTCCATTTTGAGTGTTTTATGCTCTTTTTGCCAGGTCATCAGTTAAACATTCATCGTAACACAAGCTGTAATGGCTGAATGCAAAATAGCTAGCTCCTTCAGGACAAGAATCCACATGGTTGTCATGAAGCAGCCAGCCATAACGCTTAAATTTGATATGAATCTCTATAATGTGCTAAAGCTTCCCTAGCTGACTATTCCTCATCATAATTGTAGGGCTGCATCCTCACCCAATGTGAACTGGGGATAGGAATGAATGTAATGCTTCTGTGAGGCCAAAATCATACCGGAAAACCTCTCTTTATCCTCTTGACTGCTGCCTGTTCACAGCCTGTTCCTTCTACAACTGTCTGCTGCTTAAGTGCTATTATTTTCTTTAAATTACTGGGTCATGTGACATCACTGGTAGCAAACAAAGCTAAATCAGAGAAAGGGGAATTCTTGTTCCATCACATTGCTGCCATCACCCTGAGCAAACACATTCATCTTCTTTTGCCATCACTCCCTCCAAAAAAATTAACTAAAAAGAATGTTCCCCCCAAAGTGCCTCCCACTTTTGCTCAGCCCTAATCATAGTATTTTTTGAGGTCTGGGATGCACTTGCGTGGATCTGTTCCACAATATAATCCACCCATATTTTGCCAAAATAAAATGAATGAATTCACCACTACAGACTGAATTGCACTCTGTATTATACTACCACCATCATCACCATCAGTCTCGTCACAGAGAATTTAAAAAATGAAGAAGACAGTGGGGGGAAGGGACGGGAAGCATCTGCAAGCACATAGTGCAGCAACCTTCATGAAACTAAGCAGGTCAGGGTCTGCTTAGTGCTCAGATGGAACCCGGTAGAGTCTACTTTGGAAAAATGGTGGAATCTAAATTTAAAAATGCATATGATACTGTTTTGATTTTGTTAAAAAGAAGATAAATATTAAAGGCGCAAAAGCAAATGGACAAAAAGTTAAGTCTTCAACCAGAACTAGACATCAGAGAGGTTAGGTGGCTGCCAATGAAAACAGCAGCCCAAATCTCCTCCTCCCAATGTCCATTAATACAAAACTCCTAATGTGACATCACTGTGCTCTGAGATGCCACGCGCCATTCCACTTCACTGACTGCCTTTGATGGAGGAAGGAAAAGAAGAGTACAATGATACTGTTTATTAAAATCCCCAATCATTACCAGGGAGAAGGGGCAGATGAAATACAAGACAACTTCCAGTATGTCTAGCTTCAGCCTCAAAATGTATTTTAAAAGAGAGAAGACAGGTAAGTGTGTGTGCAATATTTTGGGGGGGGATCATTATTTCATTTATTTCATGATGGTTGATGTTCAACCAGTTCTGGATGGGGTTGCACTCCCCCTGAAGGATCAGGTTCGTAGTTTGGGGGTGCTCTTGGATCCAGCACTGTCACTAGAGGCACAGGTGGACTCAATGGCACAGACCACCTTTTATCAGCTTAGGCCGATATATCAACTACATCCTTATCTGGACAGGGATAGCCCACCTACATTTATCCATGCTCTCTGCTAACCTCTCATCTGGATTACTGCAATGCATTATACATGGGGCTGCCTTTGAAAATGGTCCAGAAACTTCAGCTGGTCCAAAATAGGGAGCAAGATTGTTAATATGATCATATTGACTGGGTCCACACAACACAATAAGCCATGGTGGCTTATAAGCCATGTTTGTTTCAGTGTGGCTTGTCGTGTTGTCTGAACCCAGCAGCATGGTTTATTAACCATGCACAAGCAACTCTAGCTGGGTTCAGACAACAGGACAAGCCAAAACAAACATGGCTTATAAGCCACCATGGCGTATCATGTTGTGTGAACCCAGTCATTAAGTCAGTACTTTTCCATCTCGACTGGCTGCCAGTCCATTTCCAAGCTCGATTCGAAGTGCTGGTTTTTTAATATTCAAAGCCCTAAAGTGCCTGGGGCCAGGTTACCTAAAGGATCCTCTCCTCCCATATATACCTGCCTGGACCCTAAGATTGCCTTCAGTGACCCTTCTCTGGCTGGGAGCCCCCCACCAAATGAAGGGAGGTGGCTACCAAGGAGGGGCCTTTTCTATTGCGGCACCCCGGCTGTGGAATGAGCTCCCCAGGGAGGCTCGTCTGGCACGTATGCTGTGCTCTTTTGGGCACCAGGGGAAGGCCATCTTATTTCCCAAGGATTTTAGTCTTTCAGATTCTGTTGTTTTAAATCTGTTATTGTATTTGAAATCTCTGCACTACTGCTAGGTTTTATTTTGGTTTTTCTTTTTTTTTTAAATTTTATATTGTAAACTTTTAACTAGTTTTAAACTTTTTAATTGTACTTTATCATGTTGTATTTTATGGTTTTAATTGTTGTGAATTGCCCAGACAGCTTCAGCTATTGAGTGGTATAGAAATGTAATAAATAAATAAATAAATAAATAAAAGCATAATAAACAGAACAGCAGGAATAGTGTCAGGAAGGCTAAAGCTGAGAATGAGCTAAGGTTAGCGAGGAATGCTAAAAACAACAAGAAAGCTTTCTTCAGATTAGCGATGCATCCGATCTGGGTCGGCGCCTCCGAGTCGATTTTTGGACTCGGCGCCGACCCGACTCCATTTTCTGAGCGGCGCTCGGGCTGCTCCGGCCCGTCTGTCGCTTCCGAGAGGCGACGGGACCCTGCGCAGGCGCAGAACGCACCACAGCAGTCCAGCGCGCCTGCGCAGGGTTCCATCGCATCATTTCCGGTCCCGGAAGTGACGCGAAGGGACGGAACGGGCCGCCCCGAAGAAAAGGTAAGGCCTCACCTGATTAGCAAGCTAGCTAAAAGTGAGTGGGGCCAATTTTGGTCTCGTTGTACCCTGGCGAGGCTCAATCGCCCACCCCTACATACATGCATAGTAAAAGACAGAGGAAAGAAATGGTGGTTCAACTACACAATGAGGATGGCAAATTGATAACAGAAGACAAGGAAAAGGCAGAAGTGTTCTATTCCTACTTCGGCTCGGTCTTCTCCCAAAAGAGGGTCTATGATCCCCCTGGCAAACCTGAAGAGCAGATTGGAGGGGCAGGATTGCAGCTTGAGATTGATAGGCAAATGGTCAAGGAGCACCTGATTACGCTGAACAAGTTTAAATCTCCAGGGCCTGATGAACTGCATCCTAAGAGTGATAAAGGAACTGGCAGAAGAACTCTCAGAACCACTGTCTATTATCTTTGAGAAATCTTGGAGGACAGGTGAAGTGCCAGATGACTGGAGGAGGGCAAATGTTGTTCCCATCTTCAAAAAGGGCAAGAAAGAGGAACCTGGGAACTATAGGCCAGTCAGTCTGACATCAATCCCTGGGAAAATTTTGGAGCAGATTATAAAAAAGTCAGTGAGTCTGCAAGCACCTTGAAAACAATGCAGTGATTACTAGAAGCCAGCATGGATTTGTCAAGAACAAATCTTGCCAGACTAATCTGATCTCATTTTTTGATCGGGTAACCTCCCTTGTGGACTGTGGAAATGCTGTGGACATAATATATCTGGACTTCAGCAAAGCTTTCGACAAAGTGCCTCATGATATCCTGATTAGCAAGCTAGCTAAAAGTGGGCTAGATGGAACAACTATCAGGTGGATCCACAATTGGCTACAGAATCGGACTCAAAGGGTGCTTATCAATGGTTCCTTCTCAAACTGGGGAGAGGTAACGAGCGGGGTACCACAGGGCTCGGTCCTGGGCCTGGTGCTCTTCAACATTTTTATTAATGACTTGGATGAGGAGGTGCAGGGAATGCTTATCAAATTTACAGATGACACAAAGTTGGGTGGAACAGCTAATACTCTGGAAGAAAGAAACAAAATTCAAAGAGATCTCGATAGGCTGGAGCGTTTGGCCGAAAACAACAGAATGAAATTGAATAGGGATAAATGCCAAGTGCTGCACCTAGGGAGAGGAAACCAACTGCAGAGTTACAGAATGGGGACACTTGGCTCAACAATACCACAAGTGAGAAGGATATTGGAATTGTGGTAGATCACAAACTGAATATGAGCCAGCAATGTGATGTGGCTGCAAAGAAGACAAATGCTATTTTGGGCTGCATTAATAGAAGTATAGCTTCCAAATCGCGGGAAGTGATAATTCCCCTTTACTCGGCACTGGTTAGGCCTCATCTTGAGTATTGCGTCCAGTTCTGGGCACCACACTTTAAGAAGGATGTAGACAAACTGGAGAGGGCTCAGAGGAGGGCAACAAGGATGATAAAGGGACTGGAAACAAGGCCCTATGAGGAGAGACTGAAAGAACTGGGCATGTTTAGCCTTCAGAAGAAGAGACTGAGGGGAGAGCGGGAGATATGATCGCACTCTTCCAGTACTTGAAGGGTTGTCACACAGAGGAGGGCCAGGATCTCTTCTCGATCATCCCAGTTGCAGGACACGGAATAATGGGCTCAAGTTACAGGAACCCAGATTCCACCTAAACATCAGGAAAAAATTCCTGACTGTCAGAACAATAAGACAATGGAACCAACTACCTAGGGAGGTCATGGGCTCTCCCCCTCTGTTTCCAATCACCATTCTTCTCTTCTTTTCCTCCCTATCCTGGCCTTTTTTCCTCTTTGTTATTCCATACAGAGCAAGAGCATGTCTTGGGGAATTCTCACGAGGGGAGGGTGTTGGGTAAGAGAAATTCTGAACTGTAGTTGACTTTATACAAACAGACAAGAGGGTTTGGTTTTTTTTCTCCTCCTCGTCCTCACCCAGCGACCCAGGTCTTCGAAAAAAGTGGGTCCACATGGTTGCAGAGGAAGAAATCTGGGGCTATTTTGTTTGTTAGCTACTATTATCCAATAATAGGAAGAGTCATAGCTCAGTGGCAGATCACATGGTCCCAGGTTAAATCTCCAGTAAGTCCCCAGGTAGGGCTAGGAAAGGATCCTGCCAGTGCCTCAAGAGCTGCTGCCAGTCAGTGTCAAGAATACTGGGCTAGATTGTGCAAGGGTCCGACTCAGTTTAAGGCAGCTTCCTATGTTGCTATGGATGAAAAGCTTCTTCTTCTTCTTCTTTTAAATAGGAGTTAAATTTTGGCTGGGAGGGAGATAAATACTGCTCACTGATACAATCATATACAGTAATACCTTGGATTACAAGTAACTTGGTTTGAGAGCATTTTGCAAGACAAGCAAATTTTAAAATATTTATTAATATATTTTTTTACTTGATATAAAAGCGACGTCTTGCAATACAAGTACTGTAGTACGGCTTAAATTTAAAATCTCTGTACAAATTTATTTTGGGGAATTTCGTTTTGATATAAGAGTGTTTTGGATTATAAGCACGTTTCCGGAATGAATTATGCTCTCAATCCAAGGCATGACTGTATACAGAGGCAAGTCCCGTTATGTTCAATCGGGCTTACTCCCAGGAAAGTGTACATAGGATTCCAGCACATGTTACTTTCACGGGGAGGTTTGCAGCCTGATCTTCTGCATGTTTACTCAGAAATAAGTCCTGAGTTGTGAGCGGGGTACTACAGGTATAATAATCTGCCCACCCAATTCCAGTCCACTGAATTGACTACCCTTTCAGCCCAATCCTATGTTTTGTCATTTTTGTTTTTCTCTTCTTGCATGGACTCTAGCTTCAGTGGTGAGGGAAAGGCACTTGGTACATGCTCCCAGTACTTTTTCCATAAGTTAGCCCTCGTTTTGAAAACAGACTCCTTGGCTGAATCCTGGTGAGGTCTTGGCACAAATTAAGCTATGGGGAGGAGGAGACAATGAGAGCTTGCACACATAACAAGGAGGCAACAGTTGCACAAAACAAAAAGAAAAATATATGTTTTTTATGGAGAGTTGCTGAAGGATGGAAGAATGAGGAGGGATTGTTGTGTGGAGGGGAACAGAAGAACGAGGCGAGGCGGCGGCAAGGCGGCGGCAAGGCGGCGGCAAGGCGGCGGCAAGGCGGCGGCAAGGCAGCCCCCCGGGCAGGTTCATCCCCACCTCTACTGCCGCCACAGTTGAAGGGAAGTGGAATCAAATCATCTCTCCCCAAATTGGAGAACTTCCCTTCCACATGAACAGTTGCACCTATCCTTCTGAAACTTTGCTAATTTCTTACTTAGTTAGGGACACTCTAGACTGCCAGTAATTTTCAGAACAGTAGTCCACAAGGAACATTGGTAGATAAGTGTGTCCTCTTCAGAGGTAAAGGCTGCTCTTGCACACGCGCGCACACACGCACACACACATCCCTGTGGCTATCATTCTGAAATTTGGCAGGCATGATCTCCTCAGATTGGACAACTAATCCTGAAATTTTCATCCAATTTTGCCAAGAAATATAAAAGTTATCGACAGTTCTCTTTAAAAGAAAATAAAAATATAAAGGTACGTAGCACAAAAACCCCTGCACCTATTTTTCTGACACTGGGCAGGCATAATCCCCTCCTAAGGGGCTGATATGCCTGCAAGTATCACCCAATTCTGGGGGGGGGGGATTCTTTAAAAAAGAAAAAAAAAGATAAGTTTTTTAAAAAAATTCCCATGATAGGCAACAGGAAGCACAAAGCCTCAGTTTTCTAAACCTTGACTCAGGTTCGGTACCGAGTCGAAGTGGACTCACTCCAAATTGGTCCAAGCAGCAGCGGGATGTTTTCTGAAGCACCAAATTGGGGTCCACCAAATTGGGGTGGTGGAGGTGGTGTGCCCCTATGCACATTTGTGTTATGGGCCTGTGCCCCAGATCTTTTAAGAACATAATGACACCCCTGAACCAAGCAGAGGCCATTTCCAGCACCTTCTATGTGATGAGCAGAATGTGTAGATTGGCTCTATATCTCCATCACAGTCCTGCTTTAGGAGAAACTGCCACAACAACATTTACATTCCTTCATTGGACACGGCAATTACCCTCCAGGCTGCTCCGGGCACCTCCCTTGGTCTCCAGACTCTGTCCCATTCCACATGCAGGTCTGTCCTCCTCTCAGTGTGTCTATGTTCACAGTTCTTCATCAATTTCTGTCCCAAGTTGTAAAAATCAAAGGGACATATTATAAACACCCAGCTGCTGCCAAAAACTCAGGTTTAAGTTGTGCATGCAAGTTAAGAACATTTCTGAAATTGTGCGCAGTTAATTGCAGTTACAGAATGAAAGTTTTGTGGCTGGAAAAGTTGTGATTTTTCATTTCAAACATCTTGCCAATTATTACATATCACTGGAACAAATAACAGGTCAGTTTAGCTTCCATTTTATTTCCAGTGCGGAAGGATCTTGTCAAGTGTCCAGTTTACATCTTGCTCCTTCTAATCTAAGCAGTTGTAAAGGCACATGTGGAATGTGCTGAGCTGGAGTGATTATCACAGTTGCTTGCTCTGGGGAGAGATTCATTTTCATCTGTCCAGTGTGGACTCCTCTTTTACAGTGTCACATTCTGAAAGGTTGCCTCAGGCTGCCAAGAAAAACAAATGATTCTCTCTTTTATGAGATGGCCCTTCCTCCCTTTCATGATGTAAAGAATTTCCCAGTGTGTTCCTGGTTTAGTGAAATCCTCCTGTTTGCAAATGTCTCACAGTGATAGTGATCTGTTCAAGGGGCTCCATCTGGATTAATTAGTATTACTGTTTTAGCTTGTGTCACAAAAAATGGCTTCCCTTTCACCACTCATCCTTATCCCAGGTTGCATGCTAGAGTTCTAGGAGTTCTCTTGTTTTGAGGGGGAAAGCATTATTACTCAGTCCATATTTCTTTCTTTCTTTGGCAATCTGAGCCTAATCATATGCACATTTACTTGAAAGTAAGTCCAACTAAGCCTAATGGGATGTTCACATCATGCGTTTTCATAGGTTTGCAGCCAAACAAATGCAAGGTTCATTCCAGACTTCATTGCCTGATATGAAGAGCTTTTCTACATGAGGCTGTTAATCTGTTGTATTTACTTCCGTTTTCATCACAAAATTGAGAGCCAAGCTCTTCACAAAGAGCTCTTCCTTTCCTGCTTTTCTGCTACATAACCTCTAGGTGGAGCTGTGTTATAGTGGAATAGCTCAAATATACAAGGAGAAACAGTGCCATTCTCCCCATTCCAACATAATATGCCATTTTCCCTGTTCTAAACACACACACCCCTGGGAAAGTGCTCTGAAAAAACAGACGAAACTGGAGAATCATGATGTTGTCTAAAGAGCCCATAAACAACCATGAGTAAGGAATCACAAGTGCACAATAAATGTGTCATGCAGAAAAGCTTGAAAACTTTTTCCCGTCATATTCTGAATGCCACACAATTTGTCAGCGCTTCCCACTGCAGGCTCCCCTGATGACATTTTTTGTATCTACCTTAGCTCAGTTCTCTTAGTGCAAAGGTCACAATAGTCTACACATCGTGGCCACCACTGAAGACTACTTTAAATCACTCTACATGGTGGTCCATCACCTAGCATGCTGTTTGTGTGCAATGACTCACTAAGCGATTTTTGTCACACCAACAGGAATCTTGCTTTTTGGACATTTTCAGAAAATTATCTCTCATCCATGTGGGGAAGCAGCTTCACATGAACAGATTTCCACATAATAACAGCCACTATATGGTGTGATTTAAAGTGGCATCTCTGCTGCAGACATAACATGTAGACCACTCTTTTAACATAGAGAATTGCCATCTTGAAATTTCAGAAGTAATGGCCCCCAGTATTCAAATCCCTCCTTCCTCATCTCTCCATACCACTCCCCTCAATCCCTCCATGTGTTGAGCCACATTCCTGAATGGGCTGATTTCCATTGAAGAATAACCAGGAGATGCTGTGAATGGTTCTGAAGAAATGTGGAGAATGGTGGAAACTCAGCCCTCCCCACTGCTCCTCTGCCCTTCCAATGGAATAGGTTAAAAAAAAAAAAAAAGGTTTTTTAACAAGTAGCTTCTGTAATAATTATTTATTTATTATATTTATACCCCACCTTTTTTCCTTCAAGGGACCCAAGGCGGCTTACATAATCCTCCTCCTTCTCTCCATTTGATCATAGCAGTTTCACTTCAGCCCTTGTCTGGGATGGTGAAGACTCAAAAGCAGATTTCCCACTGCCTGCATCTCCCACTTCACCTATTTCTGTTCACCCAGTTACCATTTCTCTTACACCACCTCTGCTGCACTAATCTTTCCCTTGGCCCCCTTCTCCCCTCCACTTCCAGTTTCCCCCTAGCCCTGTGCAGATGACTCACGTCTCTGTATGCATGTGGAGGTGGGAGCAGGATTTTACTTATTTATTAATAATACTTATATACCAGTTAATATAATAAAAGCAGTATACATATAAATATTAAAAATAACTATTTAAAATATACTAGTAAAAACAATTTTAAGTACAATAAGAAGCAATACAAAAGAACAGTAAGATGGAGCAGCACATGATTAGCTGCTATTAATTACAAGCCAGAAAAAGCGTGGGTGAACAAGTGCATTTTCAGGAGATGTTGATTAAAACACACATTTTCTGCCTCCCGAACTGCAGAGGGTAGGGCATTCCAGAGGGTGAGCAGCACTGCCACCGAGAAGGCCTGCCTTTGAGATATTACATGCTGACATTCTGTTGGTCAAGGAATGACCAGCAAGGTGTCCTCGGAAGATCTTAAATGTCGGTTGGGTATATATAGGGGAAGGTAGTCTGCTAGGTATCCTGGTCCCAAGTTGTTTAGGGCTTTGTATGTCAACAACATATCCTTGAACATGGCTTGGTAGCTAATAGGCAGCCAGTGCAGTTCTTTTAACACAGGTGTAATGGGAACAACGCTCAGTGTCCCACTGAACACCCCGGCTGTTGCATTCTGCACTAGCTGCAGCTTCCGAAGCAGGCACAAGGGAAGCCCCACACTGAGCGCATTACAGTAATCTAGTCACAAGATTACTGCATGAACCACAGTGGGCTATCTGTATCCAGGAATGGGTGTAGTTGTTGCACCAATCGAAGTTAGTAATGGGCACTCTAAGTCACTGAGGTCATCTGGGCATGACAAAAATGGATCCAGGAGCACCTGCAAACTATGGACCTGACTGTTAGAGCAATAAGACAATGGAACCAACTACCTAGGGAGGTGGTGGGGCGCTCTCCCACTCTGGAGGCATTCAAGGTGCAGCTGGACAGCCATCTGTCAGGGATGCTTTGACCTGGATTCCTGCATTGAGCAGGGGGTTGGACTCAATGGCCTTGTAGTAGGCCCCTTCCAACTCTACTTTTCTATGATTCTATGACCTGTTCCTTCAGAGGGAGTGCAAACCCATCCAGAACAGGCAAAAATGCAGTTCCTGGACCTGGAAAGCACCCACCCATAGGTTCTCTGGCTTGTCAGGATTCAGCTTCCGTTTATTAGCCCTCATCTAACCCATAGCATCATCCAGGCACCTCTTTAGAGTGTGCACAGCCTCTCCTGATTCAGATGTTACAGAGAAATAGAGCTGAGTGTTATCAGCATACTGATGACACCTTGCCTCAAATCCCCTAATGACCACTCCCAGAAGCACTATTTATCACTGGGGACAGAATAGTACACTGTGGCACCCCACAGCTCAACAGCCATGGGGCCAAGGCACAATCACCCAATATTATTCTCTGGACTTGACCTCTTAAGTAAGAGCTGAAACACTGTAAAATGGTGCCCCCAACTCATGGAGATGGAGATGGCCCAGAAGGATACTGTGGTCAATGGTATCAAAAGCCACTGAGAGATCAAGTAGAAGTAACGGTTGCACTCTCTTGTCCCTCTCTCCTAAGAAGGTCATCCATCAGGATTGTACCAAGTGGCCCCACCATTGACCTCCATCTCTTGATTGGCTCTTCTGCACCAAGTCTAAGTACAAACAGCTATGTGTGGAGGTTTTGTGCACAAGGTATGAAACCACATGGCATCTGAGATCATGGCCTGCCATTGCAGTCCTGATTTCTCCATGGTTTGGGTATACTCAGATTTAATTGTCTGCACAGGGCTTGTGCCGGCTGCTCCCTTTCCCTCTGATCATCTCTTCCCCCTTTTATTCATGATATTCTGATCCACACCTTCTCCTGTCCAACCCCTTTGCCGTAGTCCCCACCCTCCTCTAACTTATGTCCCTCCCTCGGGGTTCTGTGATATCACAGTGAATGAGAGACCTATTATTGCTATATCATTGTGAAATTAAGAAGGCCTTTAATATAATACCTTAAGACTACAATCCCATTGGATTGAGTAAGGCTGTGAGTAAGGCTTGTTGAATACAGTGGGACTTCAGAATAAGCATGCATAAGATTGGGTTGCACGACTAGGTAATTATGTCTGATCATGAACTTAACATTCAGAACAAAATGTCAGTGAGCTGATACATTTCAGGTTAAAATTCTACATCTTGAGCAACAGTGAAAATCTTGCAGGAAGGGAACACCCATGATGTGATGTTTATTTTATATTAGACTATGATTAGGTCATGGAGTGAGTTGCCAAAAAAGCGGGCAGTGTTTCTCTCTCATTTCAAAATATAATAGCATGGCCTGTTTCTGTTATGGCAGGTTGGAGAAAGACTTAATTCCTGCATCATTAAATTACCATTTCATTAACTGATAGTATTGTCCAGGCAGATGTTTACAGAGAAACTTTCTAAAAGCTGACAGACTCCAAAAGCTGTCATTTTGTAGTTCATTCAAGTGCTGTTAAGTATAAATAGCACTTGATTCTGGTTTGGGCCAGTACTGCATGCTTATATTTGCTCTTAGTATAAAACTATACTAAGAGGGCGTGGCCAGGCAACATGAGGGCGTGGCCAAGGGTATGGCCAGGCAACCAAAGGGCATGGTCAGGTACAAAAGTTATTAGAGGAAACACACAAAATCTTATATATTATAAGTATTACATTATTATATTATACATTATTTTATAATATTTTATAAGTGGCTTTTGTAAAAAAAAATTACCTTACCTAAACCATTAATTGTTGATACCTGGAGTTTTTCATGGGGGGGGGGGGTCAGTGCTTGCAGGGCAATATCTTTCCTTTTGTTTTAAAATTGTCAGGATTGGCACAAATTCAACAGGAGAAGCTTACCCCCACACCCCCCAAACATGGAGCTTCAGAGGGAAGGGGAAGTTTCTTACATTCTGACACTGTAAACTCACCTGTTAGAGGCACAAAGTCAGCTCTGTTAGGAAATAAAATCTTTGGCAATATAAAGTTAGGAATCTTGTGATAAATTCCCCCATTCACCTCTCCGTCAGTCCAGGCTTTCACCCAGCTAATCCCTTTCCCACAGCAACGTGCAACAGGCAGAGCAAGCACACACATCCTTGCTTGGCCCTCCCAGCTTAACAGCGTCTGTTCCCTGCTTACTGCAGCTGTTCGAGCCTAAGCAGAGCTACCTTAAAGGGGCCATGGGCAAAATTGCAGCTAAGCTAAAACTGCAAGCTTAGCTGCAATTTTGCCCATGGTCCCTTTAAGCAGCTTGCAGTTGAGGGAGGCAGGGGAATTTGGAACTCTGCATTACAAAGTGAGAAGTCTTGATGGCTTAAGGGTTTTCGTGAAGGTCCTGGTATTTTGGGGCAAATGGAGACTGAACTTTGCAGATTGGAATTAGGCCCGCAGGCTGAAAAAGCTTCCCCACTCCTGTTTTAGGGTTTTAAAGGCTAGGACTAGCACTTTGGATTGAGCCCAGAAACAAGCAGCAGCTGATCAAGAGTCAGCATCAGTGGGCCCTCCGAAGACACCGGGGCCTTGGCAGCTGCCTGACACTACTGACCTCTGATGCTGATCATGGTAGTTAATTCATTTTACAGTTCCTCAGATGGATCTTTAGTATAAATCTTGCTCAGATTCTTATGTGTTGGCATACCTTGTATAGATTCTCATGGAGTAGTGCTCAGATAGAGTGACGTAGATCTGCTTTCTAGTATACAGATTGATTCTTATGTTCCATTAAAAATGGTTCTGTGATATAAAGATTGCACAGGTTCTTATAATTTTGCTTTAAGAAAATGATATTCAAAGAAATTTTAGTAGTTACTCTTCTTTGCAGAAGTTGCAGAACTATTCATCAGTACTAAGCATGGGCTGCTTGTGGATATGTCTGGAAGTATTGCTAGGGCTTCATTGCTGAAGGCAATGGTGTGAACTCTACATCAAAATCAGCAGCAAAACATCAGTACAAACAGTCTTACAGTAAGAGATAATACAGTAGAGAGAGCAGTATTATCTCTTACTGTTCTCTGGCTTCTTATGGAACGGGGTGCATGTTTTCAGTCTTTGGTATGTGGGGTCAAACAAAATAGCCTTGAATTTCTGTGTCAACTGATATTGAAACCCTCCTACCACAGGGTCAGATAACACATAATTATTTCCAGAACCATGGGGATAAATTATTTTGCCGGTCAGCTTCCTTTCTGTAGCATCCAGTTTTACATTCCCTATTTCATTTCCTCCTCTGACTTGAACTGTTCTTGCCACTTCCTTATATTAATAGACATTTCAGCAGGAGTCCTTGCTGTGGGATGGTCATGAAATGTCATACAGGCAGCAGAGCCCAGCACCAGAAGGTTTCAGGCAGAAGTCTGACCAGAGAGGGTCTTAGCAAGTAGTCCCTGAAACAGAAGCATCCTAGAAGATGCATCCTACAACAGGAAGAGCTGGAGCTAGAGGAAAACTGCTGTACAGCATCTGTTTCTGGTTGTGAAGGATTGGCTCAGGTGGAAGTATGGTCTGAGGGAAATGCTATGACAGCTTCTTAGCAGGGGAAGACTTTCTTGCCTATTAGGAATGGTAACCAAGTATATGTAAACCAAGTACGTTAAAGCAATCTTAAAGTGCAATCCCATGCATGTTTAGACAGAAAAAAGGCCTACAACTCCCAGTATGTCCCCATCAGCCATGTTGGCTGGGGGATGTTGGGAACTGTAGGCCTTTTTTCTGTCTAAACATGCATAGGATTGTGCCCTAAGTGTATTATTTAAAGAGTCACCGTTTATTCCCTTTTGTAAACAATTCCCTTAATAAGTATCCAAGTTTTGTTCATCTTGTCTCTAGTGGTAGTGTCAATCCCATACCTATGCCATAGGAACCAGGCTATTGGGTTTCTAAAAAGTACAGAGGGCTGATTTTTAGCGGCAGTGGTTAAAGGTTTTATAATGAGACAACCTTGCTGTGGGACTTTGCCCCAGTCCAGAGGAGCTATAGCCTGTGACATTGTGAGTCAGAGGGGGAAGCTGTAGAGCCAGGCCCAGCTGTGGAAAGCCAGGCGCCTGAGAACTCGGTTTGACCAGGCTTCCCACTGGCTGACAAGCTGGGTGGGGGTGAGGTGCAGGACACTGATACGTCCTATCTTCCACAGCTGGGAGACCTGATCTTGACAGAACCCCCTGCTTCTCGACCAGGGACATCTTCCATGGGAGCAGGGCAGCAGGAGGAGATCTCTGCAGGAGACGGTGTTTCGGGGGTGTCTCCTTTGGTGTGTTATCAATGAAAGAGGGCAAGGCAGAGGCATCTGGTGAGGCACAGCAACCACCTGAGAGCCAGGTTTCCTTGCCAGGATCAAATGTCTGATAGTGATCTGTAGCGGCCACTTCCAGAGCATCCAGCAGGATATATTGCTGGAAACAACATATTGCTAACCTGGAAGGCTTCCTGCTTTCTCTGGAACTGTGAACTCATTGGGACTTATTTTGCATGCTGAACCCAAGGATGGTTGGGTCTTTTGTAGTAATGCTCATGGTCTGATTCTTGTCAAGGAACTATATTGTAATCTGTTAACTGTGGATCTTTATTGGGAATGTAAAGACTTAGAGCTAATTACTGGAATTACTGCAATCAAAGGTTTTATTGAGACTTCTGCATCGGCTCTGGGAAGTCAGGTTAGGACACTTGTGGCAGGGAGTTCCATAGTGCTCAATCTCAACATTTTTTAAAAAAAGAACAGTGGTAAGAAACCATTTTCAAGATTCAGTGACATAGGTGGGATAACACACATATTGAGCTTTTCTACACAAGGCCGTTAATCTGCTGTATCTACTTTCAGTTTCGATGCAGAACTGAGATCCGAGCACTACACGAGGCAGGGCCGGTGCTACCATTAGGCCAACTAGGCAGCTGCCTAGGGCGCAGGGATAAAGGGGGTGCCAGAAACGCCTTGAAAAAAAAATACAGTGCTCTCAAGTGGGAAGGGGGGGCGCTAAATATCTGATCTTGCCTAGGGCACCAAACTGCCTTGCACCGGTCCTGACACGAGGAGTGTTTCCTTCCCTTCTTTCCCACTACATAATGTCTAGGTGGCACTGTCATATAGTGGAACAGCACAAATACACAAGTAGAAAAAGCACATTTTTCTGTGTTTTCAAATAATACTGCATTTCCCCTGCTTTAAATTTTTTTTTGCTGAAAGGGCTGTTTAAAAACAAAGCGAAACTGGAGGGTCACACAGCATCATCTAAAGAACCCCACATAAGCAACCATGAGACGGGAATAATGAGCTCACAATAAATGCCTCGTGTAGAAAAGCTTATTGTCACTCCACATACCTCAATAGGGCTCCTATGTCCATCCAATCTCACAAGTTCCTGTCATTCTCCTCCTATCCTTGGTATATCAAATAAATTAAGTTATTTAAATAGCATGAAGCTTGTTGATTTAAATCCTAACAAAATTACTTTCTAAGCCAGTGTTCTCCAACCTTGGGTCCCCAGATGTTTTTGGCCTACAACTCCCAGCATGCCCCAGCCGGCTGGGGCATGCTGGAAGTTGTAGGCCAAAAACAACTGGGGACCCAAGGTTGGAGAACACTGTTTTAACCTTTTCTGTGCTGCAAGTTATTTCATAGATAAAGTGCTGTGATTTTTCATCCTTTCTGATTCTTACTAAGATTCCACTATGATTCGATGTTGAGTCTTCATTTAAGTGGTTTTTGATCTCAAGGTGGAAAACTTATCCTGGAACCTGTGGATATCTGGATCTGAAACCAAGTTTATACTACATTACAAAATATAACTGACTAAATATCATTATGACTATCCACCAAGGAAAGTAATGTGAGAACTGATTCTTTCAGGGGGCAACAACCCTCTTACAGAATTTTCAGCACTTCCCCCAAATTAAAATTCCCATGATCACTTGGGAAAGCCATGTTAAGTTCAGTTTACTTTTGTGGTATAGATGTGGACTCAAGTTTGAATGATCTCTTGAGGTGACTGACTACTCTCTTATCTCCAGTTTATAATAGAGAAAACATTAGCTCTGTGCCTTTAAAAAATAAATAAATCTATATTTTGG
Organism: Shinisaurus crocodilurus; assembly: GCA_021292165.1. NCBI lineage: Eukaryota > Metazoa > Chordata > Lepidosauria > Squamata > Shinisauridae > Shinisaurus > Shinisaurus crocodilurus. The sequence goes on along the minus strand of CM037876.1, from coordinate 117,035,753 downwards.
AAACATTAGTACCTTAATTGCCTTAGATTATATGGAAGAAGGCTGAGCATGACAGAATCTTTCTAGCAATGTCCTGTCCTGACCTTTTCACAGGTAGAGAATAAATTCATTGCAGTGCATGCTTCTACCTGGTACAGAAGTTAAACCCCAGAGGTGATATAGGGGATTTCCTGCCAGAATATTAACCAACCAATCATAAATTCATGTTAGGCCTTAATCTCAAATTACTGTAAATCACCTGACTGGAAAAAGGTTGAAGGGAAAGGGGTCACTCTGGGCAGATTGATTGTGGCTCTTTGGGATTGACTTACACTAACAACACTGATAGGGATTAGTATAAAGTACTTGCATTTGTATTCTGAAATCAACAATTCAAATCCTAATGGGCATTTGTCATAATGTGTTTCCCAGGTAATGCTAACAATGCTGCTGTTATTTATGCCTGGCATTTTTCCTGGACCTAGATGAGAGACCAGACAATGACAAAAGAAAAGTGCAGCTGTTTAATGCTGTGTGGCAGTTCTAAGACAAGGTCACAGAGCAAGTAACAACCCCAATAACACTATGATAAAGAAACAAGCTTTTTGAGTCACAGCGGCCTGGGAAATCAGGCATAGCAGAGAGTGCACACTGAATGTTCTCCCCACCCCCACCAATTCCGTTTGCAATCTCTTTTCCTTTGGAACTATCGCTGGAAGTGTAGAGTTATCACTTTCCCAGGCTGGAAACAAATAATAGTTTTTCAGAGAGCTGAAGATAGCTTGAATGAGGCATCATTTGTGGTGGTGTACATATGCATTCATTCTGTCCTACTGTCATCTCTGGCCAAAGAGTTTTTGCAGGTTTCTCAAATGCTATCGAAAATCCTGTGAACTGAGATGCTTCTATCATGCCACTTTTGATCATGCTTCAAAAGTCCTGCTATGCAAGCAAAAGACTCTTCTAAATATGCAGGGGGAAGAGTCCCTGACTCTCTCCCTGTCTGCAGCCCCTTGAGCCCCCTGAAAATTGCTTCAGCAAGCTTGGGGAACCACCAAAGCAGCTTTTCAGATGGTACAGGGTCTTCATATACTGGCAAGAGAAATCTGTGCCCATCCCCCTGCATGAGTGGAAGTTTCTTCTGCTTGTGCAGCAGGATCTACACACTGAAGGCAGTGAAATTCAATATTTTAATTTGAGTTCAAATTTGACATCAGCATTTCAGATTCACCTGTTTTGATTGTTTAGATATTGAAAGATACAAAATCTACTAAATTCTGTCAAGTGTTAAGGGCTACTGCATGTCAGCTCTCAGACCTTGTTAAACATTCACTGCTTACATGTTTGATGGTGTCAAAAACTGTTACTACATGCCAGCTGCCAGTTAATGCCACATTCCAGCTGCCATGGCACAGTGTCATGCTTTGCATGCAGTAAGTTCAGGGTTCAATCTCTGGCTTCTCCAGTTAAAAAGAACTGCAGGCAGTAGGGTAGGGAAAGCCCATGTCTGAGAAGCAAGAGAGGCAGTTTCATGTGTATACTGTTCATTTCAACCCAAGTAGTTTGCCAGTGATAAGCATATCCTGGTGACAAGGACTAAAAATCCTCCTAAAATTTATCAATTTCGACATCCAGATCAGTGTGGTCTGACTCTGAAGCAACCTGGTGTCTCTTAAACAGAGACACAAACATCACCACAGACTGATAATTTGACTGGAACACATTAAACACTTTGATTAAAAATAAAAAAAAAATACAGAATTCAGCAGTTGGCCTGGTGGTTACATGAACTAAAATTTCAGCAAATAATTATGCAGATCTCTAATATACTGTATTAAAGGTTATCACTAGGTGGTTACATGAACATACTTTGAAAGCTCTTCTATGATTATATTAACAGCAGTAAGACGAAATGTAACATAAATCTGAAATTAATCAAAAGGTATGCTGTTGATAAAACCAGCACTAAAAAAAGTAGAAAGTAAAATGGCTGATTGGATCACTAGCATAGCTGGCAACTATTCACTCAACACTCTCCTGCCCTCTACTTGCATTTGAAAAGCTAAACTAAATAATGCTAAATAATCTAACTTCCCCTTAACCTCCTCCTGCACACTACTTGAATGTAAAAAGCTAAAGCATTACTGACTTTTTCTAGGCATGTGAAGGGTCAAATGTGACACTTAAATCGTTCAGTATAGAAGATGCTAAGGTAAGGTATACAAGTAAAGTTCCTTATCCAAAATCTAATGTATAAGTTCCAGAAGCAATAGAGTTAATTTTATATGAGACAGTACGAAAAGAGTTAATTCAACCTTAAACCCAAGCCTTAAATCTTAAACCTAAACTCCAAACTTAATTGGGGTGGGTTAGATTAAAAAAAAAATTATACTGTTTTAACTGTATTTTAATTCTGTTTTATTATTGTATTTTATTGGATTGTACATCGCCCAGGGTGGCCAGGTGGCTGGCCAGATGGGCGATGCAAAAATGTAATAAAATTAAATAAATAAAATTCTTAAACTTAAATCTTAAAGGCATTTAAGGGTTAACCACATTTGATCCCAAGGTAGTTCCAAGTTTGAAAATGATTTGAAGTTCCAGCCTCAGGAAAGATTCTAAGTTCCAGCCTCAGGAAAGATTCTAAGTTCCAACCTCAAAACTTAGACTAAGTCCTAACTTCAAAAAATAAAAGGTTAAAACTAGCTCAGATTCAAAGTACAAAAAGGATTATCTAAGCCTAAGTGTCAGAGAGCCATAGTTACCCAGACCCCAGATTCCTGGGTCTGATGGCCCAGTGAACATTGGAGTTGAAGAAGCAAAGGTGAAGCCATGGCAAAGATGAGAGCAAGAGAGACCAGAGTCATCCCTCATTGCATGAGCTTTTATACCCTTGTTCTGGTCAAAGGTGGGTTCTACAGTGGTGGTGGCACCACTCATCCAGCAATCCGAGGCAAGGTGTCCACCTGTCCGAGTACCCTCATGTTTCACCCTCATATTTTGTTTTGGGAATGTTTAACCCAGCCCCTCTGTTATTCCAGAGATGATGTCCTTTCATAGACTCTCTTGGTGTCTTTTGAAAAGGGTTCCCTGCATATCTTATCTGGTTGGCACTTTCCATCATGTATATCTCCTCAAGCTTAAGGCCATTCACATCTTCTCGCAAACATTCTTACGTCTTCTCAAACTAAGAGGCATGATCATGTCAGGACATTCTCAGTCTCCTACTCTCCTTATACTTGCAGGTGCTGACCATGAGCTACTCATCTTTAGTGTCTGAGCATGTGTCAGAGCTCTTCTCTTCTCCATTCTTCTTATTGACAGCCGCAAGGTCATGACCTGAACCATCTCTGTTGTTCTTTTTCTGTGATCTTGCAGAAAGCAAGATTAAAGCACCATAACCTGCATTGTGCTCCTTCAGTACAGCTCTCACAGCCTATAGCTTAAAGATGTTATAAGACCATAGGGTGGCCAGGTGACCGGCCAGATGGGCGATTAATAAATATAAGAAATAAATAAATAAATAACATCAAGTATTATGAGGTCACAAGTCTGGGGTCTTCTTGAGTATGAGTCTGGGGCAGTGGTACAGCTAGGTAATTTTACACCCTGAATCTAATGGTCTTACACCCTGGACTTTTACACCCCAGATCTGACTTTAACCCCCCCCCTTTAAGCAGACGTGCATTATTTCATTTGTGAAGTAGACAATGAACATCTCACCCCCACCGCCCAACGCACACACATTCTATGCTTAACAACTGCTATAGTCCTTAGTTAGGGTAAAAAATGAAAACCAATTTGCAAACCCTGCTAAAATAAAAAAGAAATAGTGAGCATTGCCATTTTGCATTCAACTGTGGGAAAGACACTCTCTAAATGCTTAGAGGCTTGCTTATTAAAGAGGAGTTGTTATTTCACGCATGCAAACAAACGTGTAAGCAGGGTTGATTGATTTCGCCTTTCGCTAAACATCCTGGATTTTATTATATATGCTACCAGGTAATCTGATTCACAGTGCAGCTCCTATTCATATTTCAGGGCATGCATCACAGTTATTTAATCATTTATTTACATTTAAAATTTCCAACAGAAGACTGATGAGCTTAAGATAGGTTATAAAAGTAACAGAAAAATTAACCTGTAGGAGCAACTCCCTGAGGAAGATGCACATCTGCCTATTCCTAATGTCTACTTAGAAATAAACATGGCTTATTTCATGTTAACAGGTTGTCCCCTTCCCCATATTATTTGTGTAGTTATGATGGTTAGCGAATTCGATAGACAGAGAAGAAATATGGGAGGATAGAGACAATGTAGATAACCTTTTTGCAATGATATCTTGTTACTTACGCCTTAAGAAATTGGGATTGGATGAGACATTTAGTATTTAGAAATCGGTTAAAGTTATTGGAAAATCGGAGATAATGACATTTAATTATAGTAAACTGGAGGAAAGGGGATTTAAACAAAGGGGAGTGGATATAAAGATAAAAAATATAATTAAATATTTAGGTATTGATATATTAAAAGATTTGGATAAAATAGGGGAATGTAATTTTAAAAAACTAAAAGATGAAGTTAAAAATCAAATAGAGGATTATAAAAAATTGGGATTATCGTGGTTTGGTAGGATAGCTTTGATTAAAATGAAGATTTTACCGAAGTTTAATTTTTTATTTAGAATGATACCATATAAGATATCAGAGAAAGAAATTAAAGAGTGGCAAGTAATGTTAAATAGCTATTGTAATGGGGGGGAAAATCAAGGATTACTAAGAATAGATGGTATAAAGCTCAAAAAATAGGGGACTTGGTCTCCCTAATTTAAAATGGTATTATATAGCTAATCAACTTAGATATATCATGGATATTATTGTTAGAAAAGATTTTATGTGGTGGGAAATAGAAGCATTTGAATTGGGTAATAGGGTGGATAAATTCTTATTTGCAAAACAAGGACATATTATGACAAAAAGATTAGAAAATCCCTTTTTAAAAAATATGTTAGAAATTTGGGGTAGAAATAAGGAAATATTTTTACCAGGTATATCCCCGCTTACTCCAGTGGTGGTTATGGAAGATTTTCCCGAGAATGTTAGACATTTAGAACAAATTTTTAGAGAGAAAAAGGTGATAACTTTAATGGATAGGCTGGAAAAAATGGAGACAAGACAGCAAATAATTGATAGGGTTGGGGCAGGAAGAATTTCTTGGTTAAATTTAATTCAATTAGTACAATGGGGTAAGAAATGGAAGAGGAGACATGAGCATGAAAGGGATTTCACTGCATTTGAGCAGGTGGTTATGTCTAGAGAACTTGTAGAAGGAAATGCATCAGCTAGGGGTCTTACAAAGATGTTATATAAAATGTTGCAGAAATCAGAAGAGCAAGCAGAAAATCTTAAAATAGTTTGGGATACAGAGTTTGAAGAGGAAATATCAAAGGATGAGTGGAATAAGATTTGGGATAGGCGAATATTGAAAAATATGTCTATAAGAATTAAAGAGAATTTTTATAAGCTAATTTGGAGATGGTATTTGACCCCAGTGAGATTAAATAGAATAGATAATAAATGTTCTCCAATGTGTTGGCGAGGATGTCAGGAATTGGGTACATATGCTCATATGTGGTGGAGTTGTAAAAATGTAATGGATTTTTGGAAAATGATTTTTGAGGAAATATCAGAAATTGTTGGAGTTGATTTAGAGGTATGCCCTAAACTAGCTTTGCTAACAATAACAGAAAAGGTGATCGGTTCTCAAAATGTTAAAGAATTAATCATAAATTTGTTAACGGCAGGTAGACTAATGATAGCAAGGAAATGGAAAATCCAGCAAGTTTTCACTATTACTGAATGGTATAAGGAAGTATGGGATATGGCTTTGAATGATATGTTGACTTGTAATATTAAATGCAAAAGGGGTCAATTAAAGAAAAATAATTTTAAGGATATTTGGGTTTATTTTGGAATATGTGTTAAAAGGGGAAAGGGAGTTTACCCTGTCAAGATATATTGTATTTTGGAATAATGAACAATTATAGAGTATTGGATTGTTTGGGTCCCATGGTGATGGGAGCACAATAGTATTATGTGTGTATGTTTATTTTCTTTGTATTGTTTAAAAATTTAATAAATATTAAAAAAAAAAAAGGAAATAAACATGGCTGAGTTCAAAGGGGCTTCCTGCCAAGTAAGTGCCCTCCCAACTAAGCACACACATACACACAGTTTGAGATTGCAGCAGCAGCCCACCGTGAATATGTGGAGCATCCCAATGTCTAGGAAAACTTACAACGCCGTGTTGTTGTTTTTATGTTAAACTTGTCCTGGTCGCCCCCTTCCCTCCCTTGCAGGCTTGGCGCGAGGTCTCTTACTGCCTGAGGTGAGAGAGAAGGTGCACTACTGCAACCCTCCCCTCTTCCCCATTTAATAACCACTATGTTAGACATGGCCATTTTGAGAATACGGAACAAATATAAACCTAGGTTTTGTCCGAGAGTACCACTGTGGTTATCAGCTCAGGAAGCGCATCATAGAAGAGAAATGTCAAGTAAATATAATTGGCTGACATATTGTGCGTGATTTGTTGGAATTTTCTCAAGGTTAATGTAAAATAAAATCAAGAGAAGAATTGATAAAAGAAGGCTATACATGTCAATGGTTTACCTATTTACAGATTTTAGAAAGATTTAAAGTTGATAAAAGCATGTATGATTTTGAACAAAGTAAATCTGACTTTGAAAGAGAATTATGTGTAAATGATGAACATCTTCCCCCCCTTTTTTTCTTTTTATTGAATTTTCCAAAACAAAAACAAATCATATTTGGCTTCCGCCTCATTGTCTTACAAACATTACCAATCCTTATCCAATCTAAGTTTCCTCTATTTTCACAAAAAGAATTTCTATCATAGAATCATAGAAAAGTAGAGTTGGAAGGGGCCTACAAGGCCATCGAGTCCAACCCCCTGCTCATTGCAGGAATCCAGGTATCACCTTACCAATATTCAAAAATCAAAACCCAAAATTATTAAGTCACTTTCCCTCCTCCCCAAGAAGTCCACCAGAGGTTTCCAGTCTTTCTTGAATGAAGATAATTTTTTTTCTCTAATTAAACAAGTCAATTTCACCATCTCTGCCAAGTCCAACATTTTCAACAGCCAGTCTTCTATAGCTGGTATTGCTGTTTCTTTCCATTTTTGAGCGTAAATTATTCTTGCTGCTGTCGTCATATATTGTAATAATGTTCCATAGTCTTTCTCAAGTTGTAAATCCATTATGCCCAATAAGAACATTTCTCGTTTCAGTTTAATATTCACTTTTAAAATCTTTTGTATCCATGTATGTATTTGTGCCCAGTATGTTTTCACTTTTTTACATGTCCACCAAACATGATATGAGCCAGTGTGGTGTAGTGGTTAGAATGTTGGACTGGGATGCGGGAGATCCGGGTTCTAGTCCCCGCTTGGCCATGAAACTCACTGGGTGACTTTGGGCCAGTCACTGCCTCTCAGCCTAACCTACCTCACAGGGTTGTTGTGAGGATAAAATGGAGAGGAGGAGGAGGATTATGTAAGCCACCTTGGGTTCCTTGCAGGAAAAAAGGCGGGGTATAAATATAATAAATAAATAAATAAATTTGACATTTCCAACATACATTTGACACATTTTTATACATCTTAGCCAATTTCACAGGGCTTAGGTACCAATGATACATCATCTTGTAAAAATTCTCTCTAAGATCAGAATACAATGTAAATTTTATACCTTTATTCCACATACGTTCCCATTGTTCCATCATTATATTACATCCAAAGTTCCTTGCCCATTTAATCATACAGTTCTTCTTCTGTCCCAAACTTCAGCAGAAATGTATACATTTTTGCAATTACATGGTCATCACCTGTACACAATTGTATTTCAAATTCAGACTTATCCTGTTCTATATCATACATTCTTTTATCCATGTTAAATCTCTCTGATAATTGCATGTATGAAAACCAGTGTAAGTTATAACCTTCTGTTACTAAACAATCCTATGTTTTAATCCAATATGTTCCCTGACGCGATTCCAATATTTCTCGGTATTTTAACTAGTTCTCATTGCTTGTCATTTCTTTCCTGTATAGTGCCTCTTTGGGTGATATCCATAAGGGTAATTTTGGGCATAACCTAGGCTTATATTTGTTCCAAACTCTTAATAACGCCCTTCTGATATAGTGGTTCTTGAAATCTACATTAACCTTAGCTTTGTCGTACCACCAATATCCATGCCATCCAAACCTTAGATCATGCCCTTCTAATTCTAGAAGTCTATTATTTCTCAATGTCACCCATTCCTTCAACCAAACAAAACAGCAAGCATTAAAATACAATTTGAGATCAGGTACACCCAATCCACCCCTTTCTTTCACATCCTGTAAAACTATATATTTAACACGTGGTTTCTTTCTTTGCCATATAAATTTGGATAAGTCATTTTGCCATTCTTTAAAGGGTACATCATTATTTAGTTATAATCAGCAGTGTTTGAAATAAAAACATCATTCTTCATAAAGCATTCATTTTTATCACAGAAATCCTACCCAACAAAGACAATTTTAGTTTCTCCCATTTCAACATATCATTTTTAATTCCTGACCATATCTTAACATAATTGTTTTGAAACAACGTGGAATTCGAATGTGTCATTATGATACCAAGGTATTTTACTCTTTTTTTCAATTTTAAAACCCGTTTTTTGCATCAATATCTGTTAGTCTTCCACTCTCACATTCTTTACCAACATTTTTGTTTTTTTCATGATTTACCTTGAATCCTGCCAACCCTCCAAACTCATTTAATTTATCCAACAGAGTTTGCACTCCTTGTAGTGGATTTTCCAAGACTATCATCAAATCATCTGCAAAAGCTCTCAACTTGTATGATTCTAAATGATGAACATCTTATTGCAAAAATGTATAAACTCTAGTTGAAATTTGAGACTGAGGAAAAACAATGTATGATAAAAATGGGCCCAAAATTTGGGATATATAATATACTAATGGTACAATGGGAAAATATGTGGTTAAAAGGTTTGAAATTTACATTATGTTCTAGTCTTAAGGAAAATTTCTATAAGATGATGTATCATTGGTATATGTCCCCGGAGAAATTGGCAAAAATGTATAATGGCATCTCGGGTCTATGTTGGAAATGTGAACAGCACGAAGGAACTTTTTATCATATGTGGTGGACATGTAAAAAAGCTAAAAAGAAATGGATACAAATTCATTCACTAATTCAAAAAATTCTAAAGATTAACATTCAACTGAAACCAGAGGCTCTTCTCTTGGGAATAATGGATAGTTGGAAAGAAGTCATGGAACTTTATTTCTATATATGACAACGGCAGTGAGACTATTATATGCATAAAATTGAAAAGTTCCAGCATCGCCTGCAACAGAAGAATGGTTGGTCAAGATGGTGGAGCTGGCAGAGATGGCCAAACTTACATCATTAATTAGAGAAAAGACAACATCTACATTTACTGCTGAGTGGAAACCTCTAATTGATTTTTTGCAGGGTTTAGAAAAAAATTATTTGTTTATTTGTGGCTTTGTGGAATAAGAAGAATATAACTTTGTGACAATAGAAGAGAACTTTCCTTTTTTGATTATTGACTAGAGAAACTATTTGTTACTTATATTTGCTGTAGAAAAATTCGGAAGTCCTTTTTAGTTTTGTTAATTGTTAATTATGGTTATACGTTTTGTGTTTGTTTTTGTTTTTATAGAAATAAAAAAGCTTTAAAATAATAATTTAAAAGTGGTAGTTTTGTAACCATGCAGTCCTTCACGTCCATGCAGTCCTTTTAAAACAACACAGCCGTGTGTGTGTGTGTGTGTGTGTGTGTGTAGAGAGGGGGGGTTTCGCACGGCACAACAACCCACACTGTGGCACAAACTATGCAGTGTGGGTTGTTTGCCCCAGGGCCCACGGTGTGCCCAACAGATGATCAGGCACAACATGGGTTCCTGGCCACCCCTCCCCCCTGGTCCTCCTGCAGGGATCCCAGGGGACCCTGCGGGAGCACCGAGGCTTCCCTCCCTCCCTCCCACTGCCGTGACCCATTTTTGCTTATAAGCCACAGTGGGTTGTCGTGTCGTGCAAACCTAGTTAGTGAGTTTCTTGTGGGGGGGCGGTAGGAAAAATGAGAAAAACCAAGGAAAGGCAACAATCATACACGGAATAGCTAATTGTGGCGGTTTTAAGCTGGGTTTCTATGGAACTTACGTGAAAAACGCAGCACCGGGGACCCATCACGTCACTTCCGGGACTCCGGAACATCCGCCGGGAGCCTCCATGTTATGAAAATTGTTGACTGGCATGGAGGCTCCCGGCGGACTGGTGGCGAAGGAGGTAAGGGGTTCTCATACGTCCCTACTTCTGGGTCGCTGGAAAGTCCGAAAGAAGCCTCGCTGTCGCCGTGTGTTTTGCCACAGGGTATAATACCATACAGAGCATAATACAGAGCATAGTATCATACAAAGCATAATACAGGGCATTGAGGCAGGACTGTTGTGCAACACGGCACTCCTCGCCATCTTCCGCAACTCCCATTACGATGTGAGAGAAATCGAGCGGCAGGGATGCTCGCCGAGCGCAAGGCGAGCACCCCAACAGGTACGCATACGTCACTTTCCGCCTCTCCCTCTCCAGCTCCTCCCAGCCACTGCAGGAAGCTCCATGGCAGCTCCTCACCCAAGGCCAGGGAGATGGGGTGTGCCGATGGGCAGAACAGGGAGGGGAGAGGCCAGAGGCCAGAGATCAGCTGGGTCCAAAGGCCTCTAAGGCACTAGCCCCAACCCCAGCAGCAGCAGGTGGCAGCGAGGTGGGCTCAAAGGCCTGTCTAGCAAAAAGCACTGCAAAGGAAGATGGAGAGGCTGTAAAAGGCTCTGTCATGCCTCCTGCCCTGCGTGGTTATTGCCACAGGACTTAGGATGGATGGAGGGCTCCTGCATCACACCTAGGGGTGTGCACATTCACCTCGTGCAGGCGTAGCAGGCCGAAATTGGCCCCGCCCACGTCCACACGGGGCTTGCACGGGCCTACCTTGATCCAGCGGCGGCGAGCCTCTCCGCAGCGAGCCGCCCGCGCCACCTGCGCCGGTCCCGTCGCGTCACATCCAGCACCGGAAGTGACGCAACGGGACCCTGCGCAGGTGCGCTGGACCCCCCGCACGACGTACTGCGCCTGCGCAGGGTCCCATCGCGTCACCTCCGGGGCTGGACATGACGCGACCAGCACCAGTGGCTCGAGCGGAGCGGAGAACTGCTCCGCGCCGTTCAGAAGATCGATGTGGGGGGGAGAGTCGAAGCGGCGGAGAGGCGCCCCCCCCACCAATTCAAAAGCATCTCTAGCACACCCTTACAGTGCAATCCTGTACGTGTCTACTCAGAAGTAAACGTCATTGTGTTCAAATGAACTCATCCCCAGGTGTGTATAGGATTTCATCCTTACAGTATTTGTCAATTATGGGAAGTTCTACTTGGCTTTACATTTGGTTGACTAAGAGAACTCCTGGGAGGAAAAGGATTTTTGCCTGAAAAAAATTGCTCCACACATTTCTGTCAAACCCACACTGAGAAAATACAAGGGTCCTATACTATATATATATATATATATATATATATATGATTTTCAGACAAATTCTTGAGGCAGATGGCTTGTGGCCCTTTGCGTCAGTTATTGTAATTTTCACTTTTAAACAACTTGGTAAGCTATAATGTTATAAAAGAAAGCCTCAGAAAATGTATATCGTATTGCACTGCTTCATATCCAGTTGATGAACAGCAAGTTAGTTAAGGAATTCTGTTTTTCCACTTAGAACACTGCTGATTATAATCAGCAAAACTGAGCTGACATCAGAATGAAAACATTCTCTGTTCAGTTGAATGTATCAAGTTGCTGTTATGGTTTTGACTTGATGTGACGCAATCTCAGTGGTGAATAATTAAGATCTAGGAAGAGAAACAAAATAGACTCTTCCATATAAATTTTGTCTCACTTACAAGAGTGACTATGTGGCTGAGTGGAGCCAGTGGACAAGGTCACATGACCCAACAATCCACCCTGGCAATAAGCCAGGGTAGATTGCTTGTTGTGCGAGCAACCCACGGTGTGCTCAACAGATGATCGAGCTCACCATGGGTTGTCAGCCCCCTCCCTCCCCCTCAGTCCTCCCGGGGGTATCCTAGGGGACTCTGGAGCAGAACCGACTTGTCTCCCACTCCCTGCTGTGAGCATGAGCTGCTTTCGGCTCACTGCAGCTTTTTTGCCTTTACCCTGTCCCCGAGAGATAGCAATCTCCAGATTCACAGCTGACTTTCGTGATCCCTATTTTGACAGCCACTGACAGACCCTTCAAAGTGCCTGAGTGGAGGGGCTGTCCATAGCTGCAAACCATTTTTTTTTTTTTGCACCCCTAATGTGTGCAAATATTTTTGGACATTTTAAAAAATATTTTTTTCAGTCTTTCGCAAGTGCGCAGTTACACATTTACAGAGGTCCAAATATGGACAACCTCATAGAAGTATAGCTTCCCAATCGCGTGAAGTGATAATTCCCCTTTACTGGTTAGGCCTCATCTTGAGTATTGTGTCCAGTTCTGGGCACCACACTTTAAGAAGGACGTAGACAAACTGGAGAAGGTTCAGAGGAGGGCAACAAGGATGATAAAGAGACTGGAAACAAGGCCCAATGAGGAGAGACTTAAAGAACTGGGCATGTTTAACCTTCAGAAGAGGAGACTGAGGGGAGATATGATCGCACTCTTCCAGTACTTGGAGGGTTGTCACACAGAGAAGGGCCAGGATCTCTTCTCGATCATCCCAGTTTGCAGGACACGGAATAATGGGCCCAAGTTACAGGAACCTAGATTCCACCTAAACATCAGAAAAAAAATCCTGACTGTCAGAGCAATAAGACAATGGAACCAACTACCTAGGGAGGTGGTGGGCTCTCCCACTCTGGAGGCATTCAAGGCGCAGCTGGACAGCCATCTGTCAGGGATGCTTTGACCTGGATTCCTGCATTGAGCAGGGGGTTGGACTCGATGGCCTTGTAGGCCCCTTCCAACTCTACTTTTCTATGATTCTATGATTCATCTGGGTAACAGCCAGGGACGGTACCTCCTGCCAAAGTACAGCAGGTACCAACCCTGGACATTGACCCAGAGAGACTTCAAATAGCCTTTGTTCCTCCTTTGGTTTGGTTTGACAGCTGTCAAAAGGCACTGTTAAGCCAAACCAAATGTGTGAGTGATCTGTGCTTGCAAAAAAGGCATGGTGGGATTTACATCCTCTTCACAGCAAGATCCTCTCTTGTTTGGGGGGGGGGTTGGACTCCACTGTCCTAAGGGTGCTCTAATTTTTCCACTTGTTCCTGAGACACTAGGTGCTTTGGTAACAAGGGAAAGGGCAAGCACCCCATTTTTAAGCTAGCTGTCAAAACTCCAGATCCGTTGACAGGGTTCCCCATGGTTTTTCACAGGGAGATATGCATTCATGCCTGCATTCATGCCTGCAATGTGGATCCCATTTCAAAACATTTCTGTTTTCACTGAAGAAAACAGAAATAACTCATAACTCAGAGTGCTTCTTTCTCAAATCACGTCAACTCTGGATTATTACACTGCCCTTGTAAATAAAACAAAGACAAGAGCTAGTTAAGAGGCTGTTATTTCAAATATACCACTCTTGTCAGGTCATACATTTCAGGTAAAAAAAAAAACCCACATTGCTACAACTGATATTTTAAAAAGCTACTTAAGAAATAGGTTTTGGCTTGTTTTTTCTGTATGTTGCTCACTTAGTGAGATAATAATTTTGCTGTGAAGCAATGGTGGTGGTGGTGGTGGGGGGGTCAATATTTTTTTTAAGCAGCGTTCCTCAGACTCTAACTCGGGTAATTTAGGAAGTGACAGAGGAGACTGGAAAGTGTTTCTCAATTATTCAAGCAACCAGCAACCAGAAATATGAGGTGCTTGGCCAACACCTGTACTTTCCTCCACAAGATGGAGAGTTTCCAAGGAGACGGCAAAAATAACATTATTCTGGATACAGACATTTCCCAGCAACCTAGCATCATGGATCTGAGTGATAGTTCCTGCAGAAATCTCCATATCTGGTTTCTTGCTGTAAAATACCAGAACCACACCTGGAAAAGCACTGAGGGACGGACTTACCAGCCTCAGGCTGGTACTGGTCTGATCTCCACAATGCCAGCACCTCATATTTCTAAAACTTTAGTCCAGGTCCTCGTTCACCAACTTTAATGTGTAATGGGATGTATAAATGTTGAAAAATCTATCAAATGTACTGTGCACCTGGGACTTAAGTCAGATTTTGAGCTACAAAGTTGGTGCATTTTTATGGAATTTCCCCCTGTGCACATGTTTTTTCACTGCTGGAGATATTGTTACTTCTCTCCACCTTACAGGCTTGCAACTTTAGGGCCTGCTTTGCATCCTTCCTCTCCTCCTGATTCCACACCAAGCAGTCTCTAAGGATTACCGCTTCTTCCTTACCAGTTCCACCAGGACCCTCCCTTCCCTTTCTGTACACACTGCAGTAACTGTTTGTCAATGCTGTAATCATCTCCTGCTTAAACCACTACATTCCTCTCCCTGCTTGCCTTCCAATCTGGTGCATCTCTATTCTTCAATCAGTTCAGAGCAGATCTGCTAAACTCTTTGTTCTTCTGTTACTAGGCTTAGTGATGGGTGAAGGGCCAGATTCAGAATGGCTCAGGCTCAAATAAGTTATTTGGAGGAGCAAGACAATGCTTTTGTTTGGACCTGAATTAAATCAGTTAAGCTTAGGTTTGATTTGAGTCGGGACTCCTTGCCTCACAGTGGCCAGCCTCCCCAATCACCATTTTCTGTTCACGAATTGGCCCTTCTGAGAGGGGAGCCTCAGGTTGAGCTGGGCAATGAATGCTCCAGGACATGCTCAGAGCGTCCAGTGCCAGGAGGCCTCCTTATTACCCATCCCCCCTCAGAAAGGGAAGTTTGGGGAAGGGAGAATGGATGGCCGTGTTAAAAGCTACGCTCCATAAGACGCACCAGACCATAAGACGCACTTAGGTTTTAGAGGAAGAAAACAAGGAAAAAAATATTCTGAACCAAATGGTGAAATGACGACAAAACCCTGCCACTGTCACAGAACCGAGCGGGGAGGGCTTTCCCGACCCTGCGCTTTCTCCGCTGTTGGTGGTGGTGCTGCTGCTGCTGCAGGGAGGCAGCTGGGTCGGAGTAGCTGAAAGCTGAAAGCAAACATCAACAGCTCAGGGCACAATCCTAAACTCGTTGAGGCAGAAAAAAGCCCTGGGGCTTTTTTCTGCCTCAACGTGTGCGTAGGATTGCGCATGGCTGGCTGGGGAATGCGTTGTAGGACTTCCCCCCCCAAAAAAACATGTGTAGGATTGCATCCTAAAACCATTTAAAACCAAAACACAGAAACAGCATGGTAAATTATTAAAACATTGGAGCCCCAGCTAGCTTAAAATACCTTTCCCTCCCTCCCTGGTTGCTGGAAATAACTGCTTTTCAGGGGATGTTGAGCTGAGGAACCTGAGGTGCGCGCTGGAGGGAGGGAAGGCGAAGGAGGTGTTTGCAGGTGCCTCCTTCCCGCCGGCAGCCAAGCCCCGGCCAAGCCACCGGCCCCCCAAACAGCTGATCCTTCCCCAACTGTTTGGCAGGCCCGCGGCTTGGCCTCGCTCCATAAGACGCACAGACATTTCCCCCTTTTTGGGGGGGGTGCGTCTTATGGGGCGAAAAATACAGTATTCTGGTGGGGAACTTGGTGGTGCTGAATAAAGAGCCTTCTGCATCAAAGCCAAACTTCTGGGTGGAGGGTCTGAACCCACATTAGGAGGAACTTGGGTGCAAACCCTTCAATTCATCTTTGAACCTCTTCTTCTGAGATTTGGCACTGTCGCTAGCTATTATTATGTCATCCTTCCCTTTAAATCTCTTCAGTGGCTTCATGTCAATTGTCACATAAATCTCAACCCTTTTCATCCTTATGCTGGCTCAGCTTGTCTGAGTGTGGAAAGCTAAGCAGGGTCAGGCCTGGTTATTACTTGGCTGGGAGACCCCTCCTCTAGTTTCCTGCATTGAGCAGGGGGTTGGACTCGATGGCCTTGTAGGCCCCTTCCAACTCTATGATCTATGAAATCTATGAAATTATGCTCCTCTTGACAGCTTTTCACACTCCATGTTCCACATCAAACTGTGGTCTCCTTGTTTTCTCTCATTCCTTATTCCAGGTCTTTTGCTCTGAACATAAGAAGAGCCCTGTTGGATCAGACCAAGGGTCCATCTAATCCAGCATTTTATTCATACACTGGCCAACCAGCTGCCTGTGGGAAACCCAAAAGTAGAACATGAGTGCAATAGCATGCTCCCCAGCAACTGGTGTACATAGGCATACTGTCTCTGATACTGGTGGCCACTGATAGCCTTATTCTCCATGAATTCATCCAATCCCCTTCTAAAGCTATCAAATTGGTGGACATCACTACATCTTGTGGGAGCAAATTCCATAGTTTAATTATGTGCTGTGTGAAGAAGCACTTCCTTTTATCTGTCCTGAATCTCCCACCAATCAGCTTCATGGGATGATGCTGGATTCTAGTGTTATGAGGGAGGAAGAAAAATCTCTCCCTGTCCACTTTCTCCACACCATGCATAATTTTGTACACCTCTATCACGTCTCCCCTTAGTTGCCTTTTTTCTAAGCTGAACAGTCCCTGACATTGTAACTGGGGACAATTGTAACTGTTACAATTGACATTGTAACTGACATTGTAACTTCTCAAACTGGGGAGAGGTAATGAGCGGGGTACCACAGGACTCGGTTCTGGGCCCAGTGCTCTTCAACATTTTTATTAATGACTTGGATGAGGAGATGCAGGGAATGCTGATCAAATTTGCAGATGTCACAAAGTTGGGTGGAATAGCTAATACTCTGGAAGACAGAAACAAAATTCAAAGCTATCTCGATAGGCTGGAGCGCTGGGCCGAAAACAACAGAATGAAATTTAATAGGGATAAATGCCAAGTGCTGCACCTAGGGAAAGGAAACCAAATGCAGAGTTACAGAATGGGGGACACTTGGCTCAACAATACTACAAGTGAGAAGGATCTTGGAATTGTGGTAGATCACAAACTAAATATGAGCCAGCAATGCGATGTGGCTGCAAAGAAGGCAAATGCTATTTTGGGCTGCATTAATAGAAGTATAGCTTCCAAATCGCGTGAAGTGATCATTCCCCTTTACTCAGCACTGGTTAGGCCTCATCTTGAGTACTGCATCCAGTTCTGGGCACCACACTTTAAGAAAGACGTAGACAAACTGGAGAGGGTTCAGAGGAGGGCAACAAGGATGATAAAGGGACTGGAAACAAGGCCCTATGAGGAGAGACTGAAAGAACTGGGCATGTTTAGCCTTCAGAAGAGGAGACTGAGGGGAGATATGATTGCACTTTTCCAGTTCTGGAAGAGTTGTCACACAGAGGAGGGCCAGGATCTCCTCTCAATCATCCCAGTTTGCAGGACACGGAATAATGGGCTCAAGTCACAGGAACCCAGATTCCACCTAAACATCAGGAAAAATTTCCTGACTGTCAGAGGAATAAGACAATGGAACCAACTACCTAGGGAGGTGGTGGGCTCTCCCACTCTGGAGGCATTCAAGGTGCAGCTGGACAGCCATCTGTCAGGGATGCTTTGACCTGGATTCCTGCACTGAGCATGGGGTTGGACTCGATGGCCTTGTAGGCCCCTTCCAACTCTACTTTTCTATGATTCTATGATTGCTAATTCCAGATCATTTATGAACAACTTAAAAAGCATATGTTCCAATTAGGGATGTGTGAGGAGTTCGTTTGGGGGGTGGAAATCCAGCGGCAAACTGGTTGGGCTCAACCCCCTCGAACTCCGTTCCACTTACCTCCTTCCCCGGCTCCACTCGCATTCTCCGAAGTCAAGCTGGGGAAGCAACTTCCAGGTTCCTGGTGGGCTGCTTTTTGTGTAGAAAATGCTGGGAAATATGCCAAAAGCAGCCACAATTTGCATAACTTGCACAAATTGTGGCTGCTTTTAACGTATCTTACAGCATTTTCTACGTTAAAAGTGGCCCGCTGGGAACCCAGAAATCTGCTGAGCAGCTCGGCGCACATCCGCTTTCAGCCTGGCTTGGTGGGTGCAGTGGCAGCATCCGCTGAGCTAGAGGCAGTTCAGGTCACTGCCGGATCGCCCATCGCTAGTTCCAATACAGATTCCTGTGGGACCTCACTGTTTATATTCTTCCTTTATGAGAAGTGACCATTTATTCCTACTTTCAGTTTCCTTTCTTTAGACCAGGGGTCTTCAAACTAAGGCCCGCGGGCCACATCCGGCCCGCCTTGCCTTTTTATCCGGCCCGCCAGCCGATTGGCAGAGGCAGACTTTTTTTTAACTCTTTCGCTTCAAGCGCTGATTCTTTTAATTCTTTTCCATAATATGGAAGAATTAGTGGTGGTGTTTTACCTCTTATGTATGAGCTGATGTAGCTAAGTCAGATTTCTAATGTTTCAAAAATGCTACTTTGGATTGAAGCAGAGTATGTTCATTTGTGTGATGGCAAAAACAAAAGTATATTTGTGTTAGGCATGAAACAATTGTGCAACTATATATGTAAATACCACCAGCCCTGCCAGGAGTATTCATTAATATTCCCTCTTCTTCCCTCCCCATTCCTTTTTCCTTGTGTGTCGTGTCTTTTTAGATTGTATGCCTGCGGGCAGGGACTGTACTGTTAATTGCTGTAAACCGCCCAGAGAGCTTCGGCTATTGGGCGGTATAAAAATGAAATAAATAAATAAATTAAATTAAATAACTTCCCATTTAAGGGGGGGGAACTCACCCCTATCAAGTAAAAAAAAAAAAGGACCCGGGTCCTTTTTTTTTACTTGATCCATTCGTTCATATTTTTTTCAAACTATAGTCCGCCCCCCCAACAGTCTGAGGGACAATGAACTGGCCCCCTGTTTAAAAAGTTTGAGGACCCCTGCTTTAGACCATTACCAATCCATAAGATGACCTCTCCTCTCTTATCTCAAGACTGCTCAGTTTGATCAGGAGTCTTTGGTGAGGGACTTTGCCTTTTGGTAGGCAATGTCAACCTGATCACCCCTGTCCACATGTTTCTTGACACTCTCAAGGAACTCAAAAAGATTTGTGAGATAGGACTTACCTTTGTGAAGCCATCTTAATTCTTTTTCAGCATGGCTTGTCCTTCTATATGCTTACAGTTTTATCTTTAATCATGCTTCCCACCAATTTACCCAGAATAGACATTAAGCTAACTGGCCTGTAATTTCCCCGATCCCTCCACCCCCAATTCCTTTTTAAAAACTAGTGCTACATTGGCCATTCTCCAGTCCTTTGGTACAGAGGCTGATCTTAGGGACATATTACTTTTTTAAAAAAAGACCAACAATTTCACATTAGAGTTCTTTGAGAACTCTAGGATGGATACCATCTAGGCCTGGTGATTTGTTAGCTTTCAATTTTTCAGTAAGATTCATCTTTTGTTTTTGCCTTAGTTCCTCAGACTCCCTTCCTGAAAACATCAGTTTAAGCACAGGTATCTGCCCTACATCTGCAGCAAAGACAGATGAAAAGAATTCATTCAGTTTCTCTGCTATTTCCCCAACAATAGCCTCTGTGTTCTCCATTTGTCCGTCCATTTCTTTCCCCCTCCTTTTAAATGTCTGCCCTGAAGATCCACACAGTTACTTTTCCTTCAAATAAAAATGGCTGACCTAAACATGCTTTTTAAAAAGCAAGAATAATGTAATGTATAGTTTGGCCCTTCCATTTATATTTTCCTGTGCTTTTAAAATGATTTTAAATGTTTTGCTATTGCCTTCTGTTTTTATTCATATCATACTGCTGTTTTATAGCTTAAATTATTTAATTTTTTTGTTATTGTAAATAGTTATGGAAATTTTCCTTACAAAAAGGCCAACCCCCCCCCCCCAACCCTGGCCTTTCCCTCTTTTCTGTAACCCAGCAGGGATTATATCACTGGTATGGTATGTGCAGTTGTGCCTAGCACATAGATTACACTACATACCTGCTTAATAGCAGAAATTTAATGAGGATGTCTGAACACTGTAAAACAGAATGTATTCTGTACATCAAAACATGTTTTCTGTTTGGCACTGAAGGACACAGTGTTCTCATGAATGTTTTACATGCCTTCTAGCAATGCACTAAAAAACAATCAATTTTAAGTATGACTAATGTCTTCTTTTATTCAACTTTCAGCAGATAAGGATAAAGCCAATAGACAATTAGTAATCTGGTTGTACTTGTTTTGTCAATTTTTTTTAGAGTACACTTGTACAAGACTTCCACTTTTTAAAGCAGTGTTCTCCAACCTTGGATCCCCAGCTATGCTGGCTGGGGGCATCCTGGGAGTTGTAGGCCAAAAACATCTGGGGACCCAAGGTTGGAGAACACTGGAAGGCTTCTTCCCTTTTATGGCTTCCATGATACTGCCATTTAACCACCCAGGGCATCCTCTTCATCTCTCTACCACATTCAGAATGATACATCAGTTGCCCCTTGGAGGCTACCATTTTTCTCCCAGGAGCCCCTTGGGAACAATGCTACATCACAACACAGATTTCCCAGGGCATAGGGGTGGGCAGGTGGCTGCCAAGAGGAGCACCTCTGCTACCACTGGAGAGATAACAGTCAGTTGTGCACAGTAAAAATAACCATTTTTAATTTACCCGTGCCGTGGGGGTTGTTGCACCCAGCTTGCCATGGTTTGTCGTGTCACGCAAACACAGATGGCAGGGGTAGTTTGAGGTTTAGACAATGGCTGGTTTTAGGATTATTTGAGGGTTGCCTAACCCTCAAACTACCCCCGCTGCCCGGGTTCACATGACACAACACACCATGGCAAGCTGGGCACCCATGGGCGCCATGCAAAAATTGCGTTCACAGGCACCTGCCAAGATGCAACATCCATTTGGGTAAATTAACCCATGGTGAGCTGTCATGTCATGCGGAATAGAATAGAGTACTGAGTCCTGTGATATCTTAAGGACCAGCAAATTTATTGTATTGTCTTCTTCTGAGAGCTTGGTCAGACATGTTCTGGGGGTGTATGGCTTCTTTGTACCAGGGCTTGCGAGTGGCACTGAACTTGCCCACCCATTCATAAAGTCTTGTTTTGTGTGTGCAGTGTCAGAATTTTGTTCAGGGTTGGACTATGTATGTATACTTTTTGAGTGCCTATAAAACAGGCACACTTTGTACTATCCATCTGAAATTTGGTATATCTGACCCATTGAGAGGGTAGTAGATTGACTGAAAATTTAATTCACTTTGGTTGGGAAACACCAAAGTTACAGACGACACCAGAATATGGGTGAGTCTCCCACTGAAATCCACGGGAAATGAAAACAAACGGGAGTAACACAAAGGAATTAACTACTCCCAGGGCCGGTGCTACCATTAGGCCAACTAGGCAGCTGCCTAGGGCGCAGGGCTAAAGGGGGCACCAGAAATAGGGAGGGAGGGCTCAAGTGGGAAGGGGGGGCGCTAAATATCTGATCTTGCCTAGGGCACCAAACTGCACCAAACTGCCTTGCATCGGCCCTGACTACTCCTATAGCTCTAATGAAACAAATGTAATTCTAGCAAATGAGTAACAAAACAAATGAAACTTTTATTATTATTATTTATTATTTACATTTATTAATCGCCCATCTGGCCAGCAACCAGCCACCCTGGGTGATGTACATAGGCTAAAAACAAGATAAAATACATTTAAAACATTATAAATTTAAAAAAAAAATCTTAACCCACCCCATTATTATTTCTATTTAATAATAGAACGCTGCAAGGGTCATTTCAGGTAGCCCTCCCATCAGAGGTGAGGTAGGTGGAACCAAGGAGCTGGCATTTTCAGCCACGATGCTCTGTTTATGGAACTTTTTACCTGGCTCACCTGGCACCTCCTCTACTATCCTTTAGGCACCAGGCAAAAACATTCCTAGGCTGTAATCCTATAATACTTACCTGAGAGTAAGTGTGCTTCCAGATGGAGGGGTCTTAGTACTAATCATCTTTTTTCTACTCAATGGATTTTTCTGCAGTAACAAAAAATATGGGAAAAGTGGAGGAAAAACATGGGTGGGTTATGAGAGGAAGAAGTCATTGTCTGGAATTTCCATAAAATTCTGTGAATGAGAAAGATGTTGCAATAAAAGCCTCATCTGGAATTATAGAATCATAGAATCGTAGAGTTGGAAGGGGCCTACAAGGCCACCAAGTCCAACCCCCTGCTCAATGCAGGAATCCAGGTCAAAGCATCCCTGACAGATGGCTGTCCAGCTGCACCTTGAATGCCTCCAGAGTGGGAGAGCCCACCACCTTCCTAGGTAGTTGGTTCCATTGTCGTATTGCTCTAACAGTCAGGAATTTTTTCCTGATGTTTAGACGGAATCTGGGTTTCTGTAACTTGAGCCCATTATTCCATGTCCTGCAATCTGGGATGATCAAGAAGAGATCCTGGTCCTCCTCTGTGTGACAACCTTTCAAGTACTTGAAGAGTGCTATCATATCTCCTCTCAGTCTCCTCTTCTGAAGGCTGAACATGCCCAGTTCTTTCAGTCTCTCCTCATAGGGCCTTGTTCCAAGTCCCTTAATCATCTTTCTTAAAGTGTGGTGCCCAGAACTGGATGCAGTAGCTATACTTCTATTAATGCAGCCCAAAATAGCATTTGCCTCTTTTGCAGCCACATCACATTGCTGGCTCAGATTCAGCTTGTGATCTAGAACAATTCCAAGTTCCTTCTCACTTGTAGTATTGTTGAGCCAAGTATCTCCCATCCTGTAACTGTGCATTTGGTTTCTTTTTCCTAGGTGCCTCCCCCCACACTTCGAATGGGTTTGCATGCCACACGAAGCCTCTGCCACTTCTTGAGATCTTGCTCGTGCTGCCGCCATTCTCCCTCATCCCTTCTGCCTCAGGATGGACATTTTTTTTGTAGGAATCATGAAGAAAGGACACCAGACAGTGTCCCAAATGCATTCACAATTTTAGAAAAGATTGTTATTTTTGCCCCTGCGTAAGTGTGCAGGACCGAATGACCACTGCTAGGAATTTTGCACAAATTTCCCCTCCATTTTTTTGCTCTGCCATGAAATTTGCACCATTTCCACCCTCATTTTACTGCTCTGCCATAAAATTTGGGCAAATTTCCCCTCTATTCTACCGCTCTGCCCTGAATTTTGCATAATTGTTTGTGATCCTGCTCACTGCTCTGTAACCCTCATGTACATCTGACAGCTAGCAATGGAGTTGGTGGCAGCAGGAGAGAAGGCAGGATGAAATTTTCAAGGACAAGGACATTTTATGGCAAAGGAAAAAAACATATATTTTAAAAATTGCAAATGCCTTCCCACATTCATAAGGGTTTGAAAAATTATTTCCTTTTTGCTCTCTGATACAGGGTGGGGGGAGGAGTTTCCCTAGTCACCTGGCAACTGTAGTAGACCAATTGCAGAAAAGGTGCTGATGTAGGGAACAAGGAAATGATGATTTCTGCTGCAAAGGCCCCTGGGATATGTTCCGGCAGCTGCCTGGAGGACTGAGAGGGAGTGAGGGAGATACAAGTCATGAGAAGCTGCCAAGCAGGCAAAAGCCTGTTGGTAGTAATGGACAAGCCACCCACCCACTGTGGCTTCTTCTCAGGGTAGCTTAGCATGACGTGCAAATGCACCCTATGTCTGATATCACCCCCAGGGTGCCCTGCAGGTAGCTATACAGTGTCTCCTCAATAGTGGGGCATTCATATCTCTTTTCCTTTTAATTGGCCTTCCCTGCCCCTATTCTCTTCTTTTGTCTTTCTTGAGACCAGTCCACCTCTTCTCTGCTAAGCACTTGGTAAACAATAACAGCTCCTGTCCTTTGCAGTCAGAGGGACAAGAGGAAGCAGGTGTGTATGAAGGACAAGCAACAGTTGGGCTAGATAGAAACACAAACAAAACTGGTGCAATAGAGGCCCCAGCCTCCCAGCTGTTAACTCTCATCTAGCCTCTTGTAGGCTTTATATCAAAGGAGAACTGTTATTCTAGATATGCATTCATGTATTGTCATCGTCGTCGTCGTCCTCGTCCTCGTCGTCGTCGTCGTCATCATCATCATTTTAAATGTGCCCCACCAAATAAGGTGACATGGAGACCTCAGGGTGGTCCATGTGGATTTTTTTTCATCAGCTCCTGCTTACTTTCAGCCAATGAACATTTGTGGGCATGCTTGCAGATCACCACACATTAAACTCAGTCTGTCTTAACTTTTGGAACCCAACTGTAATCTTTTGGAGTGGTGGCAATCAAATGTCAAAAGCTAATCTGTGCTCTATTTGAGGTTGGCATCTTAGCATATAGCACAGTGTTCTCCAACCTTGGGTCCCCAGATGTTTTTGGCCTATAATTCCCAGCTACGCTGGCTGGGGCATGCTGGGGGTTGTATTTTTTTTTAATTTTTATTTATTTATTATATTTATACCCCACCTTTTTTCCTGCAAGGAACCCAAGGCAGCTTACATAATCCTCCTCCTCTCCATTTTATCCTCACAACAACCCTGTGAGGTAGGTTAAGCTGAGAGTCAGTGACAGGCCGAAAGTCACCCAGTGAGTTTCATGGCTGAGTGAGGACTAGAACCCGGATCTCCCGAGTCCCAGTCCAACACTCTCACCACTATGCCACACTGGCCAAAAACATCTGGAGACCCAAGGTTGGAGAACACTGCTATAGCAGTATGGATGAATAGCAGAGGCTACTGAAAAGCTGGTTGTCATGGGCTGAACAGCTCATGTAATCGACCCTGAGTGCCCCCATTAGCTAAAGAATCTGTTCCCATACAAAATTGTCCTCTATAAAAAGCCAAGGTCTTATTCAGTATCTCAAATACCATGGCTATCTTGTTCCTTTCTTGAGAGATTAATTGAAAATAAAAAGCACTTACAGACAAGGATCTCCCATATAATATAAGTCATTAAAGTTGTCACTTTGAAGTGCCTCCACTCCTTGAATTGGAATTGGTGTGGGAGTCTAGAACTAGCATCAGAATAAAAGAGGGCATGTTTAAAGTAATCAGGAGGAATGTTTAATTAAATTCTTGTACAAGTTGAACCAGGTTCAAGAACCATGCAATCAATGGAGCAGAACCAAATGCAGAAGGAAAATGAACATCAGCACCTAGAAGCCAATATGAAAGCAACTAAGATCAGCGTAAGTTTCCAAAGAAGGTGGAGGAGAAGTGGGCAGAAATCTCACTAAATAAGTGGGGAGAAACTAAGTCTTTCTTGGCAGTGGCATAGCATGGCAAGCAAGGCATGCAGTCTGTTCCCTGAATTAAGGCCAAGGTTAACTGTACAGGCATTTATTTATTTTATTTATTATATTTATACCCCGTCTTTTTTCCTGCAAGGAACTCAAGGTGGCTTACATAATCCGCCTCCTCCTCTCTATTTTATCCTCACAACAACCCTGTGAGGTAGGTTAGGCTGAGAGTCAGTGACTGGCCCAAAGTCACCCAGTGAGCTTCATGGCGGAGCAGGGACTAGAACCCGGATCTCCTGAGTCCCAGTCCAACACTGTCTAACTACTATGCCACTCAGGGACTTTCTGACAGGAGTGGGGGAAAAGAATGAGTTAGATTAGAAGGAGATCTCATTCAGGGCATAAGAGTGGGAATGGAATGGTCAGCAAGCGAGCCAAACGTTTCAGAGTAGAAGCAGTGTGTCAGATTTTTCTTACCCCTCAAGTGCCCTCTCCCCCCTCCCCCACCTCACATAGATGAGCTCTAGGACTCAAAGTTCCTGGGGGGAATCTTGGACAGAATAAACCGTGTTTGCACCCACCAATGTCTTTTGCTGTTTAATAAAATGTTCTGGAGAGCAATAATTGTAATAAATCCATTTAGAGCCAGGGTGCTTCCAGACGAGGCTTTTAATGTGCAAATGACCTGCCTCAATCACAGAATTGTATGGGTGTGTGTGTGTGTAGATTATGTTGTCTTCAGTTTGTAACCCTCCCGTGTTTTCTCACCACTTCTTTAATCTGTTTTTCATACCACAAAAGATATATTAAGGAGCGGGATATGGAATAGCTGCACAATGCCTTTTGACCGGTAGTGCTAGGAGCCCTCCATCTGGAAGTACCCCTAGAGTTATATTTAGCCACTGGATTAAATGTGGTAGCAGTAGCAGAAGCATTTCCCCTTTTGTAAAGAGAAGAAAACAAGCTATGACTAGATTCTATAAGAGGCATTGAGTTACCTCTGCTATGTGTCTCTTTGCTCTTTTATCCTTGTTCTACTACAACGCAGGATAAAACATGATGCCATTGCACCTTTGATCTCCCTCTTGATAACTTATGTCATTGGCTGGCATGGGCAGGGAATCACACAGCATGATCACATCACACCATGCATTGTGTTACAGTAAACATTACAAGAAAGAGGGTGCAAATTGACCTGGAGTGTTGGCTCCTCCATTTCTCTTATTATGTCTAGTTCCAAGTCTTCACCTGCTGACACCTCTAAGCAATGAAGGCAAACACTAATATTGGCTATGACAGGAATTCTTACATTGATGTTGTGCTCTCCAAGAACAGGTCAAGTGTTGCCTAATATTAGTGCCCCACTCCCATTATGTAGTTACTTTTGCAACCTGCACTTGATGGAATTCACACAGAATTTGGGCATCTGAAGGAGTCCAATGCACAGGAGAGTTCATATTGGGCACCTCATGCTCATCAATATTGATTTTAGTGGTCCATCTGAAGCACGCCATCCATGTAGGCCATTGTTGGGCTGTATATCCAGGGGCAATTGCAGATCTGCTATGAGAATTATATTGCTTGATTGCACAATGAGCGAAACACCCCCCCCCCAAATAACAGAATTTACTGAATAAGCTCTGTGGTCCTTTTAGATTGCTTTCACATACAGGGTCACCCAGAGGGAATATGGGCTCTGCCACTGCCTCTTGCAAGGGTGTGTGTGTATGTGTGTGTGTGTGCGCGCGCACGCGCGCCCTCTGGTGAGCAATGTGTAGCAGGAGCCAAAAGTACACACAGGATCTGAGGCAGGGACTCTTTGCTTTGCAGGGCCCCAGGGCGAATTGTCCCCAGTCCTCCATGGAGAGCCCTGTCCACATATTCTTCATAGAACCCACATATGGCAACCTAGGTCCAGTTGGCCAATATTGAGAATGCACAGGAGAGGTTTTGTGTTCCAGCACCTCACCTCATTACTCAGCAAGTCTTCTGGTTCATTTAAATGGGCTGTGGTTGATTTGGGTCAAGTACAGTCCATAGAAATAGATACACACTGACCTTCTGAGGGAGATACACACCCCTAACTTGAAGCTAACTTGAAGCTCTGGAATCTGCTTGATGTGGAGCAGTATACAAATACTGTAAATCATCATCATCATCATCATCATCATCATCATCATCATCCATCATCATCTTTAAAGATATGAAATGCCCAGCTTGAGCTACAAGTAATGATTAGTACTTCATTTGCAACAAATGATCACAAAGTGAACAAAGCAGGATCAGTGTTAACTTATGCAGTCTAAAAGGGGATTGCAAGAAAGGGATGATGCGGCCATAATTCTTAAACCACTTAACTTACTCTGGAGTATCTATGTGAAATCTGTGAGACTTTCCTGGTGTAAGCATGCCAATGACAGACAGTCTATTCTTCCCAGTTATTTTAAACAAAGTTAAAGTGCCACTCATCATTCTCATTTCATTAGGAAAGTGTCCGCTTATGAGACACTATTTTCTTGTCTTTATGGAAGAAGTCTGATGCTTAGCAACAGCATATTAAGCATCATAAAACACACACTGGGAGTTCCTGTGGAAAATGTTCTATTATGGGTTAAGTTTTAGAAAGTTGTACACAGTAGCTTGAAAAAAATAACCCACAGAGAAAAGTAAAGGAAGCCTGTTCAGACTTGTGTATTTGAAATGTTATAGACTCACAGCAGGTTTAATCCAAAGATAGAATTTTCCATGCATGCATTGACAGTTGACCTGTAAAAGTCTCTGGCACCAAAAGAAGTAGTGGTGTTATGATTGGTAATAATTCCTCTTTTGAAAGAGTGACAAGAATCTACAGGCCTGAAACTTTGGCTTATGGAACATTGGTCAAGTAGGAACTGGAGTAACCTCTGGACTGAGAGGGAGAGAATACCTGAGAGAGAGACTGTGAAAGGAGGAATGTCTGAGTCGAAATGGAATGCATCCATGGCCATCAGGAGTCATGAGTCATTGATGATACCATATCTATATATGTACCTTACAATACAGTGAGATTTTATACATTTGATACTGTGCGTGGGAGTCTCTCTGATTCACTCAGGATAGCATGAAATAAAATTCAGAAGCACTGTGCATGTGACAATTTTGTACTCTTTACAACTTTTGCAGTTGTGCACTGCAAAGTAATGTATGTAAAACATTTCCTCCCTAAGTGGTTAGGTCCCCCTCCCCTTGCCTGGTGAGGCCAATACAGAATCTCAACTTGTATTATTTTAACCCTGTTCTTAAGAGGCAAAACTCATGCAGGGATATCACAATTTCATGGTTCAGAAATATAAGTTCTGTGTGGAGAATTGAGTTCAAGCCAGCCACCGTAAGGTGTTTCCTCTGGAATGTTGATCCCTTCCCCTTTGGAGGAGTGAATATTTCACCCAAGGTCAGCATATGAAGCACTGCTTGTCAGCATCATGTTCTGCTTATGAGGAGAGGAAGGGGCTCAAAAAAAGCTTTACATCCTACCAGAGGAAGTGATCAAGAGATAGGAGGCAAAATCTGAAAAATTAATCACAGGGTGTGTTTGTTGAAGCAAAAGGCTGGACCTGAGTGCTTGCTAGCATTTTTATTCCATGAGATGCATCTGACTGATTAAAGAGGCTTTCTCCTTGTTTCTCTTATTTTATGTCCTTCTCACTTCCTTTTTAGGTACCACCTTAACCTGACAATGGAGATATCTTATAAAAGCCTTGCTTCCTTTTTCAATGCTATCTACAAGAACCTTTTCATTAGGTTAATTTTCCACACTCTTGCAAGCACTTGATTTCTCCTTACACTGGAACTACAAATGAACTATCAATGAGGCTAGTAGGTACTGCTGATTTATGAAGATAATGTATAATTTTCACTAGGAATCTTTACTGCTATCCCTAAAAACAACTACCAAAGCTAAACAATAGAGATTGGATGTTCTGTCAGACTTATAATATAACCAGTACAATAGTCCCTTCAAAGGGTATTCTATTATTTACTGATTTTTCTAAAAAATATATATCACACTTTTCTGCACATGGTCTCCAAGTCTGCTTACAACAAGATTAAAACAATAAACATAACTAACAATTATTAATGTCACATCTAAAATCCAACAGAAATCAGCATTATGACATTTTATCTTTTGGTTTCTGTTGTTCTAAATCTGTTCCTGTATTTTAAACCTTTGTACTGCTGTTAGGTTTTATTTTGGGTTTTACTTTTATTTTATACTGTAGTTTTAAACTTTTATATTGTATCTTATGTAGTATTTTATGGTTTTAATTGTTGTGAACTGCCCAGAGAGCTTTGGCTATTGGGCAGTACAGAAATGTAATAAATGAATAAACAAAAAAAACAAACATTATATTAACATGATGAAGTCAGCACCAAGTGAATGTGTCCGGACTGTTCCATCATCAGGTGCCACTACAGCAAACCTGTTCCTGGGAGCCACCTACCTAACCTCCGAAAGTGAGGGTACCTGTAAGAGTGCATGGACTGCTGGACATGGAAGGTGGTCCGAGGCCACTGAGGGCTTTATGAATCAAAGCCATCACTTTGACTTTAGGGGAGGTGCCTACATCAAGTGCTGTGCCTCCCTGAGAACAAAGGGAGGGGACTGTAACTACAGAGTCTTGTGTTTCGAGGTCAATGCACCAACCACAGGTTTTGTGCTTCCGGTTTTTGTGCTGCCCCTCCTTCAGGCTCCAGCAGGGAAAGGGAGGGATTATACTGTACAATCATTCCACTACCCAGTCCGGGCAAGGAAAGATATGGGGTATTTGCAGATAGATTCACATGATGGGACCTTGTTTCCTACAGGCAGCCTCAAACTTCCATAAGTTCTGTCTTCTCTTAGACCTGGTCTAGAAGCTTTGCCCAATGGTTATGATGATTTCAGAAAATGTGATCCCTTTTTCTTCCTTTGTGCCAACTTGATAATTCAGTAGTCACTTCACACATTATAAGGGGATTCTATGCATAGAAGAGCAGTGGGGCCACACTGCTGCTTCCACCTTCAAAGTCACATGCCTCCCTGAGCCCACCCCTAACCAATGTTGAACCTGGACATCTGAGCACAGAAATCTCTACATAGAGCTCTACACACACAGGCTTTCCACGCAATCCCAGAGTTCCAGATCCCGTAGATTTCTGTGTGCATAGGCTTCCTGTAACTAAGAACTGGTGTCTGAGTTTTGTATTCTTCCTCCTCCCTCCCAATCCCTTTTCCTTTTGTGTCATGTCTTTTAGATTGTAAGCCTGAGGGCATGGACTGCCTTATTATTAATCTCTGTAAGCCACTCTGAGAGCTTTTTTTGGCTGAAGTGTGGGGTAAAAATGCTGTAAATAAATAAATAGGCTTCCCTGATTAGATGTTCATGCTCAACACATGGGAGTTGGGGGTGAGGCTGGCAGTGCATTCCCCCTGGCACTCCTACATGTGAAGAGGGTTCCACATGTGTAATACATGAAGAGGGCTAATGTCCTCCTCTATTCTAAACAGCGTTTAGCTTTTCTAGGGGAGGAAGCAGATAGCATTTGCCTAGTTCACTCCTGTATTGTTTTAGTGTGACTTTCATACACACACACACACACACACACACACACACACACACATATATATATATTTCATTCCCTTTAGCTATGGTCAGTCATAATGAGGGATGTACGGATTTTGTTGTTAGATCTTTTCTGCCTGTTTCATGGATTGTCATGCATCTTTCGTTCTATCATCCGCTCATTGACAGACTCGGATATTTTTAACTGGAATTTCATTCCACTTGTGCAAATACACCTTAGCGCACTTGTGCACTTACAAATTAGCACAAATTCCACCCCCGCAAAAGTGAAAAACTGATGACGGGTCCATGGAATTAGCATGATGTGAGTGAGAAAAGCCATTCCGCTGTGGGACTGAGCTGAAACCTTAAAGGAAGGAAATGTTAAGAAATAATTAATCCTAACAAAAGGAGCCCATTTAATCGCCCAACGACGACGATGATGATGATGATGATGATGATGATTATTATTATTATTATTCTGAGAGATCAGTTATTGGAGTCCTGCCAAGACATTGGTTGGTTTCACAGAAATCTGAACTCATTTGAGTCTGCTGCAGATTTCTCTGACATCTCTGGCCATCCAATATAGTTCACCCCCATAGCAGTAACTTCCAGTAACTTCCAAAGCTCTGAGTTGCTGTGTCGCAGTGACTGGGTTCAGAGAACACGATAACCCACACTCAAGGGCTGAGTATGGGTTGCGTGTGGATTGTCGTTGAACCGTGGAATGTTGTTGAAATCTGGGTTATTGTGTTGTCTTAACCCAGCCAAGATAACAAACCATGGTGAACAACCCACAGTTCACAACCCAACAACAAACCATGGGTTCTCTTCATGGGTTGTTCATGGTTAACAAGCCATGGCTTGTTATCTCAGCTGGGTTCAGACAACACGATAGCCCACATTTTTCAACAACAACCCATGGTTCAGCAACAACCCACACTCAACCCATACTCAACCCTTGAGTGTGTGTTATCGCATTAACTGAACCCAGCCAGTATCTCACAGAATTGGGTTCTTACTATATTTCACAAATCAGCCAAGAACATAAAGCTTTTCGTTCAAGTTTTAGGTCAGCGTGGCCATTTTCCATTTTAGACTTTCACGCTAAATAATAATAAAAAATGTATAGGAAATGTTGCTCATTCAGATTCAGCCATTTAACAGGGCGTGTTCCACAATCTGGGATGACTGTTCGTTATTTTGGAGTCATGGGGTTTAAAGGGTATGTCTTGGCAGGACTCCAATAACTGATCTCTCAGAATAATAATAATAATCATCATCATCATCATCGTCGTCGTCGGGCGATTAAATGGGCTCCTTTTGTTAGGATTAATTATTTCTTAACATTTCCTTCCTTTAAGGATTCAGCTCAGTCCAAATGCTGCTTGTGTACTTGGTGAAAGCAGCCTTCAGACTGTGACCCCAACTCAACTATTTATGTCTACGGGTGCAAGCCTACGGGTGCCCTCTGGCATTGACTGGGGGCCCATAAGATAGGTGGCTGGACTCCCCCCTGTGACCTTGGAAGTTCTTTCCAAGGTTGCAGCTGGGAGTCCGGCCGTGGAGCGCCCTCCCCCTCCCCCTCCCCCCCCACCTTGCAGCCGGTGCCGTTCTTTCCATGCCAGCTGGGAACTGAAGACAGAAGACCATCTTCTGTTCTGGCATGGGGGGGGGAGTTCCCGGGGGTGGGGAGGGGAGGAGCAAGGCACCACCACCTTCCACAGAATCCAGGTGGTGCCTCAGCCTCTCCTCCTCGCGAGGAGAGGGGAAACATTTCGGCAGCCGAAATCGGCCATCTAAATATTTTTGAGGGTGAGGGGAGCACAGTGGCAATCCTATCCGCCGCTCTCCTCCCACCTTCAATTGGTTGCCCATAATCCTCCGGGTTCAGAGGGTTATGGGCACACACATAGGGTGGGCCTGCTCATAATGAAGCACAGGAACTGGACACTCCAAACTATGACATAGAAACGTCTGTGAAGTACACCATGTATTGTAGTAAAGCTTTGTTCCAAGTGGCTACTTGAAGCTGGTGTAGTCCAGTGGCAAAGAGTGTAAACTGTGAATCAAGAAATCCCTAGTTTGCACCTTGCCTCTGCTATGAGTTCACTATGTGGCCACCTTAGGCAAGCCACCCCCTGGGAGCTTCCACACATGGGTTGTTTAGCAGCACCCAGTCATTATTGTTTCCCTTTCAGCTGCACTCCACATGCATTTCAGCTGCACTCCACATAACAAGCTTTTCTGCACAATATACATTTATTGTGTGCTTGTCATTCCCTACTCATGGTTGTTTACAGGTTCTTTAGACAATGTTGTGGCCCTCCAGTTTCCCTTCCGTTTTTAAACAGCAGTTTCATGAGGTTTTTTTACAGCAGGGAAAATGTGGTGTTATTTGTGAAAGTGAAAGGAAATGCTATCCACTTGTGTAATTGAGCTATTCTACTATACCACAGTGCCAACTAGAGGTTATGTCACAGAAAAGTAGGAATGGAAATGCTCTTGGTGTAGTGCACAGATCTCAATTCTGCAATGAAAGTAGATACCGGAAGTAGATATAGTGGATTAAACATCCTTGTGTAGAAAAGTCTTCAATTCCCAGAAGCCCCTGACAGAATGGCCAATGGTCAGGAATGCTGAGAGTTGAAGTGCAAAACATCTGGAGATCTATTTTCTGCCACCCCTGAAATAGAGAAAGCCTTTAATAGAGGACTGTTCTATGATAGCTCTTTAAATAGAGGATTGTCCTCTGACACCTCTTCAAATACAGAAGTGTTCTCTGGAAAGTAGGATACCTGGCCACCCGAGGAGGTGAGATGAACCTCCCTTAGAAGAGAGTTCCAAAGCCTAAGGACATCCATTGAGAAGGCTCCCTCCATTGCCCCACCTCAGGGGTTGTTGGAATGTTCAAGAGGGCCTCTCAAGATAATCTCAATATGTGGGCAGGCGTTTGTCCATCTATAGGACTCTCTAAAAAAAATATCAATTCCATTGTTAACAGTCCACTATCAAAATCTTTTTCTTTTTTAAATACCCTGACTGAATTCCCTGATTTCTTGGAAATAATTACCCTGGATTTATACATAAGTAATTATTTGGAGCAGGGCATCTGTAAAGCTATCCTTTTCCATTCATGATTCCATATGGTTCTACCAAGTCCAGGCATTGTTCCCATTTTTTTCTATAAGTGGGACTTATTTTATTGTATTGTTATGTTTACTGTATATGCTATATGTACCACGCTTTGGTGTAAGGAGCGTTATAAATAAATGCTTATTATTATTATTATCATCATTATCATTATTATTATTTCATCTTAGTCCTCCCACAGGTCTGATCAGCTGCTGACTATGATCTGGTGTTTGTACTCCCCCACTAGTATACGGTACCATTTTGGAGCTGCTTGAGTCTGTTCTACTAAATGTATTTCTTCTCCTACTGGATTTCATGGTATAAAGCAGAACCTGAATGCAAGAACTGATCGGAGAAAATAAAAATATTATAAAAGCTACTTTTAATTGCAATAAATGTAAGAAGAGAACTCGCTACATGCTACTATCTTCAGTTCTGTTATTGCTTTTTGTAACTACCAAAGATTGTTGCAAACATTATGATCTTTAGCTTTTGATTTAGTAGAAGTTTAGAGAAGGGATTAACCCTGGTTATATATGGGTCCCAGAAGGCTTTGGGGACCATGAAAGCTCCAGCAAGGTATGAAATAATATATTCATTACATCTGTAAATGGAACATTGAACCTACCTAGATATAACAAGCTACATTCTTTAAAACAAAATAGTCCAGCAGCAAGATGATACACATGATGCAGTTTCATAAATAAAGACTGATTTACACCAGGTGAGATTTTTGCTCATAAATTATTTTTAAAGGAAATTATAAACTGCAAGATTTTGTATTTTCCCTTGCTAGTACATACATTCCTTCCTATTACTTCATGGAGGACACCTGTGAGGAGTTTGCTGGGTCAAGTGAGCATGGCATGAACAAGTAAAGGGAGCAATAAGTTCCTGCACAGGACATATTATGTAGCAAAGCTGTGGTGGCACACTGGCCTGGGAATATGCGGTTGTGGGATTGTTAGGTGTGACATAACATACCGAAATTAATGGCCAGGATCGAAAGTATCAGAGGGTTGTGCTCCATTTGCACACAGGAGTCTCTCAGGTCTCCCTCCCCCACCCCGCCACTTTTGAGGCAGCTGCCCAGGCCTCTCCAAATTCCCCCCAAGGTTAGGGAGCCCTCTGGAGTCGCATGATCTTTACAAGGGGCTGTCATTGTGAGGTAATGACCCCACCACCACCACCACCACCACGTGTACTGGAAGCACCTTTGAATGATATTGAAAGAAGTTTGAGATAACTTGCAAGTTAATTTTTAAGATGCACTAGTGTGCTCTTCAGTCTTAATCCCACAAATTAATTTTTTGTCCAACTAATTAATCAATTAAAGTTTTGAGGTAAATTGATGAAATCTTACCAAAAAAATTATAATTGTTTAAAGTTAATTCTCAGTTTTGACTAGTTGGGGCCAAGAAGGTTTGAAAGTTTGATACCTTTATGTCCTGAGTCCTTATGGGAAAGGGTGTTTATGAGCATCAGAAATTGCCCTGGCAGGAGAGAGGTGATAAAGTGCACTGTAGAATCAAGAAAAAATACATATTTTAGGAACTCAGTGGATGATGGTTTGCCATACTTTGGACTGGAAAATAATTTTCACTTAGGTCAAAAACTGAATGTTACACAGTGCACTGCAGTTGAAGGCCAACTCTTTGGAAGCAGAATTGATGTTCTTTTAAGCAGAGCAGGGCGTTCCCAAGGCCTCAGCATCATCATCAGGCGATCACTCATGACCGAGTAAGATTGTCTTCCGGGATAAAAGGAGGAAATTCTAAAGAAGATTGTGTAGACTCTAGCGATGGGGGTCCGTAAGTGACTGTGGAGGCCAATTCTAGATCCACACAGCTTCCCACAGTGAGGACACAGGTTACCAGATAGAAGATGGTCCTGTAAAGGATTCATTTGATGTGCTTTTCGCTTAGCACGTTTCTCCCTTTCACCTTGCACTCGGGCTTCTTCAAAGTCCATGGAACCTTTGTGAAAGGCCAACCTCCATTTAGATCGTTCATGGGCCAGAGCTTCCCAGTTTTCGATGTTTATATTGCATTTTTTTAGATTAGCCTTATGAACATCTTTAAACCTCTTATATTGACCACTGATATTCCGCTTTCCATCCTTGAGTTGGGAGTAAAGTAACTGCTTTGGGAGACAGCAGTCAGGCATTCGAACAACATGACCGGTCCACTGAAGTTGGCGTTGAAGGATCATTTTTTCAATGCTAGTAGTCTTTGCTTCTTCCAGTACACTGACATTTGTTCGCCTATCTTCCAATGTAATTCGCAGGATTTTCCGGAGGCAACGTTGATGAAACCTTTCAAGGAGGTGGAAGTGACGTTTATAGATAGTCCATGTTTCGCAGGCATACAATAAAGTTGGTAATACAATGGCTTCATAAACCAGTGTTTTGGTCTTCTTACAAATATCCTGATCCTCGAACACTCTATGTTTCATTCGAGAAAATGCGGCACTTGCGGAGCCCAGACGATGCTGGATTTCACTGTCGATGTTAGCTGTAACAGAAAGATAGCTGCCAAGATAGAGAAAATGATCGACATCTTCCAGTATTGTCCCGCCAAGCTGGATAGATGGCATCACCAAAGGGTTAGCTTGCACTTGCTGATGAAGCACTTTGGTTTTTTTGATGTTAAGTGAGAGACCAAGTTTTTCGTATGCTTCTGCAAAAGCATTTAGGATAGTTTGGAGATCATCCTCGGCTGAGGTCCAAAGAAGAACAAGAGAACTTAAGAACGCTTGGTGGAAAAAGAAAGCTGAAGAAAGTCAACAACTTGCAGAATCTCATGATGCACAGGGCTTTTTTAAGGCCACAAGGGCCATTTATGGACCAAAAACCTATGGTACAAACCCTTTACAATCAAAAGATGGCACCAAACTCTTAAAAGACAAAGAGTCTATTGCACTGTGTTGGAAAGAGCATTATTATGACCTTTTAAATCGTAAATCTAAGGTGGATAATGAGATTTTTTCGCAAATCCCGCAAAAACAAATTAAAGAGGAACTTGCAATCCCCCCCATTTTGGATGAAGTAAAAAAAGCCATTAATCAAATGAAGAACAACAAAGCTAGTGGACCAGATGGGATTCCTGTTGAAATCTTTAAAGAAGGGGGCCCCGAACTTGTACAACATCTTCATAAACTCATCGAAAAAATCTGGATAAGAGAAGAGATCCCAGAAGACTTCAGGGATGCCATAATTATCACCCTCTTTAAGAAGGGTGATAGAACAGACTGTGGAAACTATCGGGGCATTTCTCTCTTAGCAACCGCAGGTAAAATATTTGCTAGGATTCTCACAAACCGTCTTCTATCTATTTCAGAAGAGATCCTCCCTGAAACTCAATATGGTTTCCGCCCCTCTAGAGGGACAGTAGACAAGGCCTCAGCACCCTGGGTGAGGTTGGCCCCGACCAGTCACCTCTAAGGAGCAGCAGCCGTGGCTCCTGCAGAGAAGAGGGAGAGACAGGGGAGCCCAACTGGGACCATGCCACTCACTCTAAAGTGGAACCAGCGAATTCTGAAAGGCAAAACAATAACATCATATCTTGACAGTTAAACAATGGTCGAGACATGAACTGCAATACTGTTTAATACAAGTTTAATTATAATGCGCTTTATATTTGAATTATACACTTAACTCTTAATACGAATCCTGAATGGAGCCAGAGGGCTTGCCAAACATCCTTTCCTTTCCTTACCTTACCTTATTTGGTAGCCTGCCTCTTTGAGGCTGCAGAGGAGGAGAGAGTGTTTCTGGAGAGGTGTTGATCAAGTGTTAACCGTGCTGGAGGAGGTGTAAATGGTTGCTAAACAGATATTGCACCAACACAGAGCAGAGGGGAATTTTAATTCCTTTAACTTGAGTGGCATTTCAATATATGCTTTTAATGTGGAATAAAGTTTGTGGAATATTTGTATAACTGGAAAACTCACTTACTGCATTTCAGATATGAGTTGGATCCTTAAAGGTATTGCCTGACTAGTTGTTTTTCATTCTACTGTGAGGAGTT
Organism: Shinisaurus crocodilurus; assembly: GCA_021292165.1. Taxonomy (NCBI): domain Eukaryota; kingdom Metazoa; phylum Chordata; class Lepidosauria; order Squamata; family Shinisauridae; genus Shinisaurus; species Shinisaurus crocodilurus. The sequence goes on along the minus strand of CM037876.1, from coordinate 116,997,625 downwards.
GCTCCAATTTTTGAAATCCTTTACAGAATAGAGGTGCACATTTAAGCCTGCACACGTGCACACTTAAGTACACAACAGAAATATAACAGTCAAATTCACATGACCATTTTTATGCAATGTAAACAACCCAAACAAAATTTCATTAGGTTTTGGCATGATTTTATTAGCAGTGTGATATGTGTGAACATTATGAATTTCCACATCCAAGTTCAACACACAGGCAGTGCTATCCTATGATACCGCTAAACTGATGGCTGTTTACTCCCAATGTGGTGTAATCAGGATCCTATGCACTTCCAGAAAAAGTCAACAGCAAAATGATCCCACAAGAGATTCCAGATGGAGGGCTCCGTCCTAGTGCCACTACTCAGAAGGCATTGTGCAGCACTACTGTCCTTTTTCCCTTAAAGGATTTTCTCTGGTAAGGAGAAAGACAGAAGTAGTGGTGGGAAAACATTTGAGGATGATGAGTAGAAGACAGGGGCCTCGTTTGCATGACACAAGAGTCATGCAATGGTGGCTTGTTAACCACCCTTGTGTGTGCTGATCATGTCCTGGCTCATTCCCCTAATTACCATCACTGTGTGTGGGTTGTTGTGACATCCAAACCCAGCAAGGGTGGGTAGCTGGGGTGGTTAACAAGCCACCCAGAAGCCATGGTCTGTTGTATGGTTACTGGGTAGCTTGTTAACCACCCCAGCCAGCCACCCGCCCTCACCAAGTTTGGACGTCACAATACCGGTGTCCAGCGAGGTTAATTAGGGAACTGAGCTGGCATGCCACTGGCAACCATGCCACTGTGGCTTATAAACCACCCTTGTGTCCTGCAAACCTGGCGAATGGCATCTACACCCTGCCCCGGTCCTAAGATTCTTTGAATAAGGCAGAGCTGATGGTGCGATAAAAGCTTCATCTGGAAGCACCCCACTTCAAAGAAGACATAATGCAGTAACAATGTCAGACACTCCCTGCTTTGCTTCCAGGACAGCACAGCCAATACACAACCATGATGGTTCACATGCATGGCAACAAGGAAACATCTCTGTGACCTCACTGTATATCCCACCACACACACAAGACACAACTACACAGACACAAGGACATCACAGCACTCTCAACTGTGTGAATCACTCTGGGGCTCCCATCATAAAACCAATAATTGATAAACTCCAGGGATTTCTACAGATCTCATAATGTGAAAAAAACAATCATGTGAATTGGCCCAAACTTTGGGCATGCAGATTGGCAAGCCTTGCCAGCATCGCCGATACCAGTAGTGGAGAGAGTAGGTTGGAAAAATGCTGGGTTCCACACTGAGCGTGTTTATGCCTATGCTTATTCCAAGCCTTTGAAGAGGTTTTGAAATGAACACATTGACTCCCCTGGTCTAGCTGTGCTACTCTGGTGTTGCATTTTCATCCGGTGCCAGAAAATCTCACAACCCATTTGCTCATAAATAAATACTCAGCTCCACATTGTAGCACCACACATGGGGAAGCAAGTCATGCTTTTGTGAAACAAGGCTGAATAGAAAGAGGCAGCTGTTCACCAAAAGAAATGTAAAGTACAAGGAAGTTGTCACGCTAATGAATCTGAGTAACAGGGAATAATGCCTAAGAATGCCATCCCTATGACATCTGACTGCCCCCACTTTGGTGAACATCAGCGATGATTTTTCAGATTTAATCAAAACTACATTAACAATGTGCAGAGAGAGGTGGTGATGGTCACTGACAGATACATTCCACAACAAATCATACTATGAAATCTCAGCTATAATGAATTGATCTGTGTGCATCTTCTATTTTGCTATATGACCAGGAGCCATCTCTTCTATGGATCAAAAGCCTGACTTCTTGCCATACTGGTATTTAATCTCCTTCCGGTGTGCTAGGTGAACAGGTGTTTATAATATGCATGCAATGTTAAAGGAGATTTAAAGATCTGAAATTGTGCCATGGTCTTTTCCTACTGTACCTTGCCTTATTCTCCAAAAAAAAAAATGCATTCCTGTCTGGTACTGATAAGAAATTTCCTGTTTTTTGTTGCATTTCCAGATGGACTGGATAGTTATAATTTGTACGGCATTTAAAAGACATACAGGGCCTCCTTCTCCTTTTCTTGTTCATGTTTGACAGACATGGTGTGAGGGATGTGGACATCCATGGGAGAGAGCAAATGAACAAGCTGCATGTATGACTCACTCATGCAACACATTTACAGGCATAGCACACTTGGGGTGCAATCCTATTGAGATGTGGGCTCACACTCATCAAATGTAGAGTGGGAGGAGCAGCGGAAGAGATCTTCGCCTCTCCACTCCTCCCACTCTGCATTTTCACTAGACAGCTGCTTTTGGCTGTCTAGCTGGAGCATTTCGGAGGGGGAGGGAAGGAGGCTGGAGCGGCTTCAGAATACCTCATATCCTGGCTGCCCCAGTCTCCTCCCCTCCCTGCCCCCTTTAACCTCTCTCCAAGGTTGCTTTACCGACCTCGGAGTGCAGCTGACATGGTTTGTTTCAGTGCTCCGATTCCCAGCTCCAACATAGAAGCACTGTCTCCGACCTTGGGACTGGGAATGCCAACTATCCTATGGCCTCCCAGACAATGTTTAGGGGCCATAGGATTGTTCCCCGAGAATCATCCCATGCCTGGCAATGTCAGAACACTTCTCATGTGTGTTCTGTCCGTTAATTGTCAGCTCACAACTGCTCTTAATCTGGGTAAATCTTGAAAAAGATAGTAACTGAGAGTGGGGCCTACCCACTGATTGTCTTTTATTGTTCTCCTTTGTCTATCTTGGACAGCCCTAAAACATTCTGTGCTGTAGTGCTTTCCATTAGTTTTCGACCATTCTCATTCAGTTTGATAGAAAAGAAATTGCTTTCAAAAGAGATTCAAGGGAGAAGGAATTTCTGAGAAATTATCATGGGTTTGGGTCAGAGTGCTTGTTCTTACTTTACTTATGAGGTGGCTGAGGAGAGTGTGTGAGTGCCCTGTCTTTCACGGTACATCATCTCTCTGGCAGCCTGTAGCCTCCTCGGCTTCCCACACCTCAATTACAACCTGGGGGAAGCCATTGTGAGGTAATTTGTCCCATGGGGCTTTGAACCTGACAACCTAGGGCTTAAATTCAACATTGCACAAGTGGACGTCTGCAATGTCCCTTTGGATGGGACTTCCCTTTGCTCTCCTCCCCCCTGCAGCCCTCCCCCCAGTGTGCCTACCAATTTGCTCTGGAGGGTCCCCCAACCTTCCAGAGCAGAGTTGGGGGAGGCACAGGGAGCTACAGGGGGAGGGGGAAATTGTTCCAGCAGGGGCTTTTGTTCCGCTGGTGGAAGGTGAGGTTGGATACAACCTTAGGAGTTTTCTGTAGTGTTTCAACAACTCTGGCACAGGGGAGCCTATCATCACTTATTTCCTAAACTCCAGGCAAAAAGAAAAAGAAAAAAAGTGAGACTAGTTTATTTATTTGGGATTGTCTTATACTCTATTTATGTTCAATCAAATTGAATGTATTCTATCATGTTCAACAAATCCAAAAGCAATCCAATAATGCTCAGCCCATGTTTTAGTTTTCCTTTGTCTGGGTTTGCACCCTACAACAAGCAATGGGTTCTGGGGTGGTTTCAAAGCCACCCTTGCCACGCACCTCGCCAGGTTCAGATGACACAGGAAGCCATGCATCATATGGGTAATTCTGCAAATCATGCAGTGCGTGACTGGCACGTGCAGGGCGAGGACAAGAAGCCATGGTGGCTTCCCCCCATCATGCGAACCTGTGAAAACCTTGTGCCTTTTAACTCTTGTTAAAGTGCAACTGACTTGCATGGGAGGAGCTCGAACAGTTCAACTGGCTTACCGGTATGTAAAATGAGCTTTGATTTTTGGGAAGGAAGTCGTTTATGTTCTTTGCTTGAGAACAGGCACAATTATTATAAACCAAGATTCTCAGGAGATATGGAAGGGTGTGAGGAATCTTTACCTTGGCTTTGTGTCAATATTCTGCTTACTTTGTGTGTTAAATTCAGTTTCCCATTGTTATATACATATGGTGTTCAGTGTCCTGGAAGGTTTTTTTCTCCCTCTCAAGTAAAGGTTTTAAGGAGTGTATACCTGAGAAATTTCTTTGAAAAGCCTAATATCCTCATCCAGTGGATACAGTTTACAAGAGAATACAGAGGTATCCTTTTCACAAGTCTATCTGCTGTATACAGTAAGCAAAAGTCTGCAAGACAGAAGGGGGAAAAGACTATATGCAGTAATCCTGGTAACACATGCCTAACCAGCCCACACTGCAGCCCAGAGGAGCTCACGTGCCTCATGTTTCTGTACTGTCTACCGATGGACGCACTGATGTGCCTTCTGCTGCTCCTGCAGCGATCTGATCCGGGGCCTGTATTGGCTTATGGAGATTCATGGTGTTTTGTGAGATAAAGTCAAGATGCTGGGGCAGGGCAGAGCACACTCGCAGGGGGGCCGGTCTTCACGGAGTGCATCCCACAAAGTCCGAGAGCCATGCTGAGAATCCAGTCCTTGCCCAGGTACTTCAAAACCACACCAACCGTACTGCAAAATCTCAATTCAGACGTCTCAACCCATCCACTGCTTTTGGTACTGTTGATCACTCTCTCCGGCTAGACTGTCTTAGGGAGTAAGCCTATGCAAGTTTAGAAAGAAAAAAGTCCTACAACGCCCAGCATGGCTGGCTGGGGAAAGCTGGGAGTTGTCGGACTTTTTGTGTGTGTCTGAACGTGTATAGGATTGAGCCCTTAATGCCCAAGATCTGGGGTTCCCAACATGGTGCACATGGACACCACTTTGCCTGTAGACACACCTCCCTTGGCACCTGCTTGGCTCTATGCCCCTCCTGATCTTCAAAATACTCTTCGGATTTTCTTTTCTTAAAAAACCTGGGAAGCTGGCATGCTGTAACCTCATCTCCTATTGAGACAGTTACTAGTTTGGCACATCATGGGAATGCTGTGGACATAGTATACCTTGATTTCAGCAAAGCATTTGACAGGGTTTGCCACGATATGCTTGTTGACAAGATGGTAAAAAATGTGGGTTGGACAATACTGTAACTAGGTGGATCCACAGCTGGCTGTGCAACTGTACTCAGCGAGTGCCAATTCATGGCTCGGCATCTTCCTGGAGGGGGGTCTCAAGGGGAGTGCCGCAGGGCCCCGTGGTGTTCAACATTTTATATATGACTTAGATGAGGGTGTAGAGGGGTTGCTTATCAGATTTGCAGATGACACAAAGCTAGGAGGGAGAGCCAACATCACAGAAGGCAGGATCAAGATTCAAATGCCAGTGTGGCGTGGTGGTTAGAGTGCTGGACTGGGACTCGGGAGATCCGGGTTCTAGTCCCCGCTCGGCCATGAAACTTACTGGGTGACTTTGGGCCAGTCACTGCCTCTCTGCCTTACCCACCTCACAGGGTTGTTGTGAGGATAAAATGGAGAGGAGGAGGAGCTGCCTTGGGTTCCTTGCAGGAAAAAAGGTGGGGTATAAATATAACAAATAAAAATAAATAAATAAATAAATGCATCTAGACAGGCTGGAACACTGGGGCAAATCTAACAAGATGAAACTCAACAGAGATAAATGTAAAGTCATACATTTTGGTACAAAAGATCAAAGACACAAGTATAGAATGGGGGAGACCTGGCTTGGCAGCAATACAGGTGAAATGGGACCTAGGCATTTTAGTGGATCACAAGCTAAATATGAGCCAGCAGTGCAATGCGGCAGCTAAGAAAGGTAATGTAATCTTGGGCAGCATTAACAGAAGCATAGTGTCCAGATCATGGGAAGTAATAGTTTCGCTCTATTCTGTGCTAACCAGGCCATAGTTGGAGTACCACGTCCAGTTCTGAGTGCCCCATTTTAAGCAGGACACTGGAGTGCGTCCAGAGAAGAGCAAGCAGGACAGTGAGGTGTCTGGAAATGAAGTCCTATGAGGAATGGTTGAATGACCTCAGTACAAGAAAAGATTAAGGGGAGACATGACAGTGGTCTTCAGATATCTGAAAGACTGTCATGCAGAAGTTGGAGCAGACTCGTTCTCTGTTGCTCCCCAGGGCAGGAGTAGAACCAGCAGGTGGAAATTGCAGGGGAGCAGATTTCAGCTAAACATTGAGAGAAACATCCTAACAGTGAAAGCGGTTCAGCAGTGGAATGGATTGCCTCAGGAGGTGGTGGGTTCTCCTTCACTGGAGGTATTCAAGCAGAGACTGGATAGCCATCTGTCAGGCATGCTGCAGCTGCACGCTGCAGTGCAGAGCCTGCACTGACCGGGGGGTTGGACTAGACGATCTTCAATGTCCCTTCCAACTCTATGATTCTGTTTAGCCCTGCCACCACTTCCCCCTTACTTTGTTCTTTCCTCTGTGTTGAATATTAGCCTGTAAGAACCTCAGGACAGGGGCCCGTTCTCTTGCAGTCTTCGCCATGCACACTGATAACTCTCTCTCTATAAATCGTCATCATCATCATTGCCACCGGCCCCATACAGAACATGGATGGTCTAGTGCTGATCAGTTTGGCAGGAAAATGGGGGCACCAGTAGTGTTTTCTGCATACAGGACCTACGCTCAGTTGCTTCCAAGGCATATGGAATGTTGAGGGCACCAGCTGGGGAAAAAAGAAAAAAGCAGGGAGGGAATTTGCCTGCTTGAGCCCCTAACACTGGGGTTCAGGATGCTGTGGGGGGGGGGGATAGATTGCTCCTCCAGATCATCCACAGGCCAGATGACATCAGTGGGCATGTGGCCACACCCACTGAAGTCATTGGCCCGCTGCCCCCAATTTTAGCCTTTCCCTCTGCTTTAAGAACAGAACTGTGGATTTCAAAAGCTTGCACAATTTTTGTTGTGATCCTCTGGTTGGCCTAATAAAGGTATTATAGCAACATGTATTTTGGATGGCATTTCCTACCCTTGATTTCTCTAATTTATATTTACTAAGTGCACATACTTCAGGTTGCCAAATTCCTCCAATTGAAAATACCCTATGAGTTAGATCAATAAATAACTAGGTATGCTTTAAAGCAACGTTCTCCAACCTGGGGGTCGCGACCCCCAAGGGGGTCGCGACGTGTTTTCTGGGGGGTCGCCAGCCAGGGTGGAAGCGACTATACTGGACGGAGGGAGGAGGAGGGAGGGGTGGGTATTTCGCTGCGTTACCAGGCGCTTGCAAGCTGATTGCTGGAGAAGGAGAGAGCGCGCGCACACCCACACGTGGTGCTTTGTGGGTAACAGGCACGTGAGCCTTGAGAAGGAGCCTCTGCCTGCAGTTGCTGCAAACATCGCACCTCCTTCGCCTCGTGCTTCTCCTCCTTGTGCTGAAGTAAGTGTGTGTGTGAGAGTGAGTGAGTGAGAGGAGTCGCTGCCTGCAGTTGCTGCCAACATCGTGCTGAAGTGTGTGTGTGTGTGTGTGAGTGAGAGAGGGGGGGGGAGATGCTGCCTGCAGTTGCCGGCGTCTCGTCCTCCCGCTGGTGCTGAAGATCTCTGCAAGAACGAGCTGGAGAGGGGGCAGATTGAGCTGTTGTTTGCCTGCGAAGGGGAGGTGGTCAGGGGTGAGGGGAGGGTGGGGGACATTCTACCCAGCCCTTCATTCTCAGACGCAGCCGGCTTGGGGGGGGAGGAGGCGAGAGAGAGAGAGAGAGAGAGAGAGAGAGAGAGTGAGTGGAGACGCTGAAAGGGGGCAGATTGAGTTGTTTGCCTGCGAAGGGGAGGTGGTCAGGGGTGAGGGGAGGGTGACATTCTACCCAGCCCTTCATTCTCAGACGCAGCTGGCTTGGGGGGGGGAGGAGGCAAGTGTGCTTACTTCCTCCTTAGTCCTTTGAGATTTTGGTAGCCCCAATGCAAAGCAGTGAGGCGTGCTGACTATAATTCTGTTGGGAGAAGGTACTTAACACCACTTGGACACCTCACGTTATGGTATTTTTTGACACACTCATTGGGAAGAGTTTCACTGAACTATGGCTTCTGAGTGAAAATGAAGTGTGTGTGTGTGTGTGTGTGTGTGTGTATGTGTGAGAGAGAGAGAGAGAGAGAGAGAGAGAGAGAGAGAGAGAGAGAGAATGACTGTGTGAATGAATTTCATTTCACTTGCTTCTGTGGCTGTTGCAGAACTATTTTTAGCTGTCTCCAGCAGAACAGAGAGCCAGTGTGGTGTAATTGTGAGAGTGTTGGACTGGGACTCAGGAGATCTGGGTTCTAGTCCCCGCTTAGCTAAGAAACTCACTGGGTGACTTTGAGCCAGTCATTGACTCTCAGCCTAACCTACCTCACAGGGTTGTTGTGAGGATAAAGTGGAGAGGAGGAGGAGGAGGAGGATTATGTAAGCCGCCTTGAGTTCCTTGCAGGAAAAAAGGCGGGGTATAAATATAATAAAATAAATAAATAAATAAACATGTCTTCTCCTTTCTGATACAAAGTTGACTGCTAGTCAAATGATAAATCCACTCACTTGCCTGCTCCCTGTTGGGCCCTATTTCCACCAACATCCAGAGAGAGGAAGGGCAGGTGAGCAAGTACAATAGAAATACATTTGCCTCTACATATCTCTGTGAGAGTGGATTTTCAACACTTCTTCAGATCAAAACCAAGGCGAGAAACAGACTGAATGTTGAGGATGACATGAGGTTGGCTTTGGCAAATACTCGGCCACAAATTTTGAAGCTGGTTGCCCAGATGCAAGAACAACCATCACATTAAATATTAGGTTAAATTAAATTATATTCTGAAAAATCTATTTTCCATGTGTTTTCTTTACCCCATCAAAATGCAAATTTATGCAAATTTATGCAAATGTGGTGGGGGGTCCCCGGTTACTTTGCCATTACAAAAGGGGGTCGCGACTCGAAAAAGGTTGGGGACCACTGCTTTAAAGGCTACCTTTCTTAGAAAAGGGTTTCAGTTCCTTTTTAATATGTTCTTAAGAACCTCACAGAATTCAGAATTGAACAGCCACATTCTAATATCAAGCTGTTTTCTTCATTTTTCTCATTAACTTTACAAAACAAATTTGATTTCCACTGCCCCACCCACAGATTTTCCTCTATACACAAATGACAAAAGCCATGATTGAATTATGAGATTTCAGAGCTGAACACTGTTTGTGGTTGTGGTTGTTGCTGCTGCTGCTGCTGTTCTTGAACAATGCCTTAACCAGGGATCTAATTAATGCATTTGAATTTCTTTATGCAACACCACTTGGAATAATTTTGCGGGGAGGACAGATTTATCAATCAACATTTAAAAACAGAAGTCAGAATCCAGGGTACTAGTCTTCATAGTCAAAAGGATGTTTGTTTCTGGATTTAGGCCCAAATTCCACAATTGCCACTGTATCCACCATTCATAGCTGATCACACTTGGTTCCAACAGATCATCTTACAACCCAGTTGCAGTAGCTCAAGCACCACTGTGATGAAAGAGCTTGTGCTAGCTGATCTCTTTCAAGATCACAACAATGTTTTGAATGCAGGTGAATGGCATTAGGGACTCTGTAGAGCTTCCTAACTTAATTTCCATGCACCCAACCTTTGTGGAAAAGGGTGTGGCATGTGACTAATGCTGTGCATGTTCCTTCAGTGTGGATAAGCATTCATATCTGCACTAAGAGGTGGGTGGATAGTCAAGTCTGGAAGTCCAAGCTTTTATCTGTTAGGCTACAACTAGAGATTGGTGAATTCTGGGCTTACAGATCCGATGTCCTGGCCTCTCAATGGGCATGTTTGCATGTCATGCTAAACCACCCTGGCCATAAGCCATGGTAGGTTTGTTGTCATGCAAACAACCTGCAGTGAGCCTGACAGACCATCGGGCTCACCATGGGCTGTTGGCCCCCTCCCTCCCCCTTTGGTCCTCCCACTGGTATCCCAGGGGACACCACGGGAGGATCAAGTTCCCTACCCCCTCCCTGCCATGATCGCGAGCAGTTTTTGGCTCTCCTTGGCTTTTCCCCCCCTTTACTGTTTTCCACCAGAGATTGTGATCCCTGTTTTGACATCTGCTCACAGCCCCTTCAAAATGGCTGAGCGGCACCTTGGAGGGGATGTTCGTGGCTGTAAGAAAATAAAATTGTGTATGGGTCTGCAAAACAATTTGCACAAAAAAGCCCTTTCATTTTTAAAAATATTTTTAGCTGCATTTGCGCAACTATGAACCTTCACAGTTGTGCGAGTGCAGGGATTTGAACCCTCAGCTCCCCAGAGGGGTCCCTGCTGCCAAGGTGCAGCAGGTTATCAACTCTGAAATTGCCCAGAAGAGGCTCCAAATTCTTTCCCCCCACTTTGGTTTTTCTTGACGACTGTCAAAAGATGAGCTGTCAAGAAAAAACAAAGGTGTAAGGGATCTTTGTATGCAAAAGGGGGCTGTTTTGGAATTTGCACCCCCTTCACTGCATGATCCTCATCTCCCCCCCCTCCTCTAGCACAGTGTTCTCCAACCTTGGGTCCCCAGATGTTTTTGGCCTACAACTTCCAGCATGCCCCAGCTGGCTGGGGCATGCTGGGAGTTGTAGGCCAAAAACATCTGGGGACCCAAGGTTGGTGAACACTGCTCTAGCACATATGCTGGTGCACATTTTGCACTTTCCCCCAAGTCTCTAGGTGCTCAGGAAGGTGCAAAAGTGTACCCCCTTTTACTAGGGAAAAGGAGTTTTAACAGCTAGCTGTCAAAACTCTGGGTCCCTTTAAAAGGGGGTTGTGACTGGGATATATATTTATATATCTGGGACATATACTTCAGGTTGAATCCAGTGGGGAGGCAAATAGCCCTCTGAACTTGGGAGGATTACAAGCATCCTATGCAGAGTGGGACAAGCACAAAGCTGAAGCTCACCTCCATACTCCTCCCGCTCTGCAAAGCAGTTAGATGGCTGATTTCACTGTCTAACCGCGGTGCTTCAGAAGGGGGGGAGAGGAGGCTGAGGTGCTGCCAGGATACATCACATCTTCGCAGGGCTTGTCTCCTCCCCTCCCCCTAAACCCCTTCTCCGAGGTTGCTGTTATGACCTCGGAAAAGAAACCTACGTGGTTCTTTCTGCACCAGTTGTGGGTGGGGGAGGGGGACCTGAGGTTAGATCACCAGCTCTGAGGTTGCAGCTGTTTTCCACCCTTGGAGCTGGGAATAAAAAAAAACCTATTTTATTTATTTATTATTATATTTATACCCCACCTTTTTTCCTGCAAGGAACCCAAGGTGGCTTACGTAATCCGCCTCCTCCTCTCCATTTTATCCTCACAACAACCCTGTGAGGTAGGTTAGGCTGAGAGTCAGTGACTGGCCCAAAGTCACCCAGTGAGTTTCATGGCCGAGCGGGGACTAGAACCTGGATCTCCCGAGTCCCAGTCCAACACTCTCGCCACTACGCCACACTGGCTCTAGACACTATATAGGGGCCATAAGATAGCTTTATCCATGTTCTGTTTCTTTGCCCTTTTTTCTTATGTATTTCTTTTAAGAAACAACCTTGTTCCTTATTCAAGTCCATATTCCCAATTACACAGAAACTTAGTTTCCACTGCACCATTTTCTTCCAACTGCACAAAATGTGTCCAGCTGCACATTCGAACACACCCTGCACCACCACTCAGATAAATATTTGTGATTGGGCTGTTGTTAGCTGGATGCATATATTCACACATACAGTGGACAAAAATGTTTAATGTAGAGTGCAGAATAAAAAGCAACCAGTTTCAGAGTAAAATCACAGGACCGTCTGGCTGCATAGTCAATTAGCCTGTTCTTCTTCTGGTACGTCACTCCTCCCAAGCTCAGACTAACTAACATTTGCTTTGTAACTGATGGGCTTCTGCCAAACACAAACTACCGCGTCAACCTTTTCATATTGATCAGATGATAATTCTCGTATTGGTGCAGGAAGAAATCCAACATAAGAGATATATATCTCCAAGACTAAAAAAAAATGCCTTGAAAGAGAAAGGGGAAAAAATAAAGTAGGAACATTTCAAAGTTACACCACTGATCAACTAACAAAGGGCTAGGCAAATCAATATAGATGTTATGGATGAAGGTAAAAGGCTATGTTGGTTCATTCCTGAGAAATAATGGCAGGTATCTTTTGTGGATCACAATTAGCAGTGCATTAGCACCACCAACTGGAAGAAAAGTGAAAGGGAGAGGAATCAAAATTGGGCTGAACCTAGTTCCTACCTCTAAGTCCTACAACTTCCAGCATTCATAGAATCATAGAAAAGTAGAGCTGGAAGGGGCCTACAAGGCCATCGAGTCCAACTCCCTGTTCAATGCAGGAATCCAGGTCAAAGCATCCCTGACAGATGGCCATCCAGCTGCACCTTGAATGCCTCCAGAGTAGGAGAGCCCACCACCTTCCTAGGTAGTTGGTTCCATTGTTTTATTGCTCTAACAGTCAGGAAATTTTTCCTGATGTTTAGGTGGAATCTGGGTTCCTGTGACTTGAGCCCATTATTCAGTGTCCTGCAAACTGGGATGATTGAGAAGAGATCCTGGCCCTCCTCTGTGTGACAACCCTTCAAGTACTGGAAGAGTGCTATCAGTCTCCTCTTCTGAAGGCTAAACATGCCCAGTTCTTTCAGTCTCTCCTCATAGGGCCTTGTTTCCAGTCCCTTTATCATCTTTGTTGCCCTCCTCTGAACCCTCTCCAGTTTGTCTACATCCTTCTTAAAGTGTGGTGCCCAGAACTGGATGCAGTACTCAAGATGGGGCCTAACCAGTGCTGAGTAAAGGGGAATGATCACTTCATGCGATTTGGAAGCTATACTTCTATTAATGCAGCCCAAAATAGCATTTGCCTTCTTTGCAGCCACATTGCATTGCTGGCTCATATTCAGTTGGTGATCTACAACAATTCCAATATTCTTCTCACTTGCAGTATTGTTGAGCCAAGTGTCCCCCATTCTGTAACTCTGCATTTAGTTGCCTTTCTCTAGGTGCAGCACTTGGCATTTATCCCTATTAAATTTCATTCTGTTGTTTTCGGCCCAGCGCTCCAGCCTATCGAGATCACTTTGAATATTGTTTCTGTTTTACAGAGTATTAGCTGTTCCACCCAATTTTGTGTCATCTGCAAATTTGATCAGCATTCCCTGCACCTCCTCATACAAGTCATTAATAAAAATGTTGAAGAGCACTGGGCCCAGGACCGAGCCCTGTGGTACCCTGCTCGTTACCTCTCCCCAGTTTGAGAAGGAACCATTGATAAGCACTCTTTGACTCTGATTCTGTAGCCAATTGTGGATCCACCTGATAGCTGTTCCGTCCAGCCCACTTTTAGCTAGCTTGCTAATCAGGGTATCATGAGGCACTTTGTCGAAAGCTTTGCTGAAGTCCAGATATATGATGTCCACAGCATTCCCACAGTCCACAAGGGAGGTTACCCTGATCAAAAAATGAGATCAGATTAGTCTGGCAGGATTTGTTCTTGACAAATCCATGTTGGCTTCTAGTAATCACTGCATTGTTTTCAAGGTGCTCACAGACTGAATTCTTTATAATCTGCTGCAAAAATTTCCCAGGGATTGATGTCAGACTGACTGGTCTATAGTTCCCAGGTTCCTCCTTCTTGCCCTTTTTGAAGATAGGAACAACATTTCCCTCCTCCAGTCATCTGGCACTTCACCTGTCCTCCATGATTTCTCAAAGATAATAGACAGTGGTTCTGAGAGTTCTTCTGCCAGTTCCTTTATTACTCTAGGATGCAGCTCATCAGGCCCTGGAGATTTAAACTCGTTCAGAGTAATCAGGTGCTCCTTGACCATTTGCCTATCAATCTCAAACTGCAATCCTGCCCCTTCAGTCTGCACTTCAGGTTTGCCAGGGGGGACATAAACACTCTTTTGGGAGAAGACTGAGCCGAAGTAAGAATTGAACACTTCTGCCTTTTCTTTGTCTTCCGTTATCAATTTGCCATCCTCATTGCGTAGTTGAACCACCATTTCTTTCCTCTGTCTTTTATTACACATGTTTCTGAAGAAAGCTTTCTTGTTGTTTTAGCTTCCCTCACTAACCTCACTAATCACCTGCTCCCATCAGTGGTTCATGCCTTGGTCTCCTCTCGCCTAGACTACTGTAATGCACTCTACGTGGGGTTACCCTTGAAGACGGTTCGGAAGCTGCAGCTGGTACAGAACGCGGCGGCTCGCCTGGTTAAAGGCAGCCGCCGGCGGGATCACATCACGCCAGTGCTGAAGGATTTGCACTGGCTACCAGTTGCTTGCCGAGCCGAATTCAAGGTGTTGGTTTTGACCTTTAAAACCCTATACGGCTCTGGTCCAGTTTATCTCAAGGAGCGTCTCCAGCAACACCAAGTGGGCCGCTCAACAAGATCTGCCACGGATGGCCTTCTCCTTGTCCCTTCAGCCAGAGCAGCTAGACTGGTGGGGACGAGGAAGAGGGCCTTTTCTGTGGCGGCCCCCGTACTGTGGAACTCTCTCCCGAGTGACCTCCTGCCATACCCCCTCTCTGATGAGCTTCCGTCGCTCATTAAAAACCTGGTTGTTCAGGCGGGAATATGGGGTGGGTTAAGATTTTAACATTTTTATATTGTTTTAATGTATTTTATTGCATTTATGTATTTTATTCTGTGTACATCGCCCAGGGTGGCCGGTTGCCGGCCAGATGGGCGATAAATAAATATTAATAATAAATAAATAACCTTAGCTCATTCTCAGCTTTAGCCTTCCTGACACTATTCCTACAGCTCTGTGCTACCTGCCTGTACTCTTCCCTTGTAGCCTGGCCTTCCTTCCACATCCTATATGTGTCCTTTTTTGTTTTCAGGTCATCTCTGAGTTTTTTGTGAAGCCACATTGGCTTCTTCTGTTGCCATCTGCCTTTTTTCCTTGTGGGAATTGTTTGCAATTGTGCCTTTAGAATTTCCTTTTTTAAAAACTCCCACCCATCCTGGGCTCCTTTTCTCATTAGAGTCGCTTGCCATGGGACCTTACTTATCATTGTCCTGAGTTTGTTAAAATTGGCTTTCCTAAAATCCAGGGTACGCGTTTGGCTACACCCAGCTTTTGCTTCCTTTAGAATCAAGAGCTCAAGTATAAAATGGTCACTTTCCCCCAGAGTTCCCGAAACTGCCACTTTATTCACTAAGTCGTCTCTGTTGGTTAGAATTAGTGATGCATCCAAACCTGAGTCTGGGGCTCTCCGCGCCCCCGACTCGATTCTCCGCGGGGGCGCGCCCCCCGACCCGATCTTCTGAGCGGCGCAGAGAAGTTCTCCACACCGCTCGATCCACCTTCTCCAGTCCCGTCGCGTCACTTCTGCACACACATTGCAGGTCACCACCACTGGAGAGTCCTTTCCATCAATAGTTCTCTATTCCTTCTATGTTTCTGCCTTTCTTTTCGTACTGGAATGGTCGGTGCCTTCCCCTGCCTTCCCTGAATGTTAACAACAGAGTCTCCCTGGTCTATAAGTGTGTGGTATTAGAACAAAACAAACAATCCAGAAAATTTCTTAGGGACCTCCCCCTTGACCTCCGCTGCCAAACTCCTGTTTGCTCTCCATGTGCGCTCGCTCTGTTCGCTCGCTCTCTGGGAGCCCGCTTGCCTATTACAGCCCCCCAAACAGCTGGAGCCTCTCTCCTGTGCTTCTGCTCAGCTGGGAGTCAGGAACAGAATGAGCTCCCAGGCCACGCCCTGCAATCAGCCCCGCTTCCTGCAATCAGCCCCAGGTAGTTGCAGTCAGCAGGAGCTTCTGCTCAACAGAATGAGCTCTCAGGCCACACCCTTCCCTTGCAGAACTTGTTGTTGTACTACACTTGTTGTTGTACTGCAGCACTTGTCGTTGTTGCAGTACTTGTTGTTGTACTACGCTGCCTAACTCCTGTTTGCTTTCCCTGTTTGCTCGCTCTGTTCGCTCACTCTCTGGGAGCCTGCTTGCCTATTACGGCCCCCAAAAGCCTCTCTCCTGTGCTTCTGCTTCCTCAGCCAAACATGCACAGGATTGCACCCTTAGTTGCTAAAATTGAGTTGTTAACTGGAGCTAAAGAACGTGTGATCTTAGGGTAGAGGGCACCCCAGAAAGCCATCAGAATGAAACTAGACTGATCCATTAGCCATTTAAAGAGAAATAGTTGGACTTAAGGTGTTTTATTGATGATATGGAAAGGTAGTCTTTACACATTACCAGAAGCAGGAGCTTCTCACACATATATGCATGGTAGACAGCACTACACATTAGGGCCCAGATCGGATGTAATCGCCTGTCATATGTCCGATCTGTACGAGGAGCAGCAGGGTCTTACATTGTAAAAATAAAGAACTTTTGTAAAGGCTTCAGTTGCAAGGAAGAAAGACTACAAAGCTCATTAAATCTGTTTTTCCTGGGGAAGGCACGAACGCAGTCCCCCGCTACCACAAATTATGCAGTTGAGTTTCCCACATTTGGGGAATTTGTTCTAGATTTGTAATAAAGATGTCTTGTCTCTTCTTTCTTGGGTGCTGGGGCATTATGTACTGAAATACTACTGATCATAAAGCAATAGGAAACATTTTCTTCATTGGTCATGGATATGATCCTGGGAAAGTAAACAATGCACTGGTGAAAATCAAAGGCTCTGGCTGTAGATTTATGGGAATTGATACTAGAAGTAGTAAAACGTTAAAAGTGTCTGGTTGGTTGGTTGTGTTATGATGCTATTCCCTTAATACTGGTAGTATGTGAAAATCGATTTTCCTGAGCATCTACGGTCCAGACACTCAGTAGCGTTTAGCATTTCTCAGCATGGAGATGTAATGATGGAAATAGATGCTCCTGTTGAATTTCAACCTGTAATGCAGTGTTTAAAGCAGGGGTGGCGTACCTGTGGCCCTCCAGATGTTGGACGACAACTCCCATAATCCCTGCCTGTTGGCAGTGCTGGCTGAGGCTAGTGGGAGTTGGAGTCCAACGGGAGTTGGAGTCCAACAACTTCTGTTCCCTGCCCAGCCTGACCTTGAAGGCATAGTGCCTGTACATGGAGCAATTATGGCAACCAGAATAATACATGGTTGCTTAGGGCTAGTGTGGTGCTTGTTCTTTCTATGCGATGTAGTTTGAGAAGAGGCAAGGGCGGGGGGGGACAGTGCCAAAAATGGCCAGAGAGGCAGAGAGAGAGGCAAACTCCAAACTGGTGCCTGCTGGTTGAAATACATGACCTAAAGTATTGGGATAGATACAGATTGGACGGAATTGTAATCGGGCTCGATCCTGATTACACAGATCGGAATCGGAATCAGATCGGAGGGGCCGTGCACAGCCCTACTATACATCCCACAACCTGGACATTTTCAGTGTGGTAAATGTGCATGTGAACTCACCTAACTCATGCTCTAAGAAATTCCCTTCATATCTGTACTCCTTTTTTCCTAACGCAATTTTTTCTCAAATAAAAAATAGAGGATTTTAACTTTAAGATTTAGGCCTCAGGTTGCATAGAAACTCTCAGGTGATGATCCTCGGGAGTGCATTGGGACTCAGAGCATTTTGCAAAACATGTAGAGCAGAAACTAAAATAGGGTGACAATACCACAGATTTTGCTTTTGGAATTCATGGAGATCTCATGTAGCACAGTGGCTACTAAGCTACTGAGCTATAAATCAGGAAGCCCTGGCTCAAAGTGTAGATTTAGCCTGCGTGCATGGAATGTCTTGTTTTTTATTATCTGTGCAGCACTTAGCAAAAAAATTCGAGGTTCTTTGAATAATAATAATAATAATAATAATAATAATAATAGCAGCATTTAAGCAAACACAAATAGAAGCCCCCTTCAGACCTTCTCCCTCAACAGAGCAAGGTCAGGGACTGAGCATGCGGGGAAGGTTGGGGACAGGACTTATGTGCATGCCCACATCCCATCCCCACTTTTGGCTCTCATGTGAGCTGTCTACATAGGGCTAAAAAAGAGCTGAGTCTGGGATCTGTAAGGGCACAATCCTAAGCGGTATAGAAGTATTTAAAATAAATAAATCTGATGTGACAGCAGCAGACTACGTTTTATCTATATTTGCGTGAATTAGCACAAACATTACCAAATGTCAGCCTTCAGTGACCTTTCAATGGAAACAAAATCCGTGTCAGCATATGACACCCCTGGGATTTCTTACTGCTCAGTAAAGTGGGTGAACACTTTATGACTATTGGATTACAACATAACTTATTTTTTCATTATTACGAAGAACTTTTTGAAAGCCTTCAGTTGCAAGAAAGAAAGACTACAAAGCTCTTTAAATCTGTTTTTTACCACCACAGTTTCCCCACATTTGGGGAAATCACAAGGCTTACCCAGAAGAAACCTCATTCATGATCAAGGTGCACTCCAGGACACAGCGAACACCAGCACCCAACGCTTTCTCCCCAGCCATGCTTGGAGACAGCCGGACACCCTCAGCAGATCCCCGGGGGAGGCTCGCGGGTGCTCCGAACCCGAGGAACGCCCCGCTCCTCTTTCCCCCACAATGCCCTGCGGCGCTTCTTTATCTACATATGGGGGCCAGTCCGCCTCCGTCTCTGCCCCCCTCCTTCAATGAACCGCTGCCTAGGCTACAGGGGCCGTTTCAACACGGGAGACCAACAGAAACTCGGCCTCCATAGTTCCAGTGGTTGTGAAACAGATTTTATGTGATTTATTTATATTCTGATCCTGGGCAAACTCACGTGGGATCTCAAACGTTCTTGCAAAATACAACTGAGGCTGCAATCCTATGCTATACACACTTACTATGCTGTGGGAGGACCGGGGGCGCTGGTTTGTGGGGCCATTGTGTTGCCGGCTTTGTTGTGTGCCTGCGGAGCATGGACTATCTATAAACGTCACTTCCACCTCCTTGAAAGGTTTCATCAACGTTGCCTCCGGAAAATCCTGCAAATTACTTGGGAGGATGGGCGAACAAATGTCAGTGTACTGGAGGAGGCGAAGACTACTGGCATTGAGGGGGTGATCCTTCAGCGCCAACTTCAGTGGACCGGTCATGTTGTTCGAATGCCTGGCTGCCGTCTCCCAAAGCAGTTACTTTACTCCCAACTCAAGGATGGAAAGCGGAATATCGGTGGTCAATATAAGAGGTTTAAAGATGTTCATAAGGCTAATCTAAAAAAATGCAATATAAACATCGAAAACTGGGAGGCTCTGGCCCATGAGCGATCTAGATGGAGGTTGGCCTTTCACAAAGGTTCCATGGACTTTGGGGAGGCCCGGGTGCAAGGTGGGAGGGAGAAACGTGCTAAGCGAAAAGCACGTCAAATGAATCCTTTACAGGACCATCTTCTATCTGGTGACCTGTGTCCTCACTGTGGGAGGCTGTGTGGATCTGGAGTTGGCCTCCACAGTCACTTACGGACCCATCGCTAGAGTCTACACAATCTTCTTTAGAATTTCCTCCTTTTATCCCGGAAGACAATCTTACTCGGTCACGAGTGATCGCCTGATGATGATGATGCTATACACAAAAACTCCTTCCTTTGCCACTGCCCTTTGGCTTTTTGGCGGTGGGGGGAGGGCACCTGCTGCCCGATCACGCCTGCTGTAACATCCTGATTGTTCCCCCCCACGGATTTCTACGGACAGGTCTCACTTCCGCCGCGGGTGGCGATCTACTGAACACTGAAATGCAGACTATAGGTCACTCTACATTTCTATCTCTGCGGACCCTAGTAGTCTTCTAAGCCCCGCCCAATACAGACCAAAGTCTGACAAGAATGCCGAGGGTGACGCAAATGCTCCGGGCCGGAAGTGGAGCTGCCGGAGAAGAGCGCGTCCTCCGGTCTCTAGGAAGCTCCCGTCTCCCCGCTTGTTCGGGCAGCGCCTGCCAGGAGGCGAGTTGAAGCGGGCGCGGGGCGCAAAGATGCCAGTGGCGGTGATGGCGGCGGCGGCGGCGGCGGCGGCGAGCGGCGCCTTCAGCTACCGGAAGCTGCTGGAGCAGTGCGAGACTCAAGAGCTGGAGGTAAAGGCGGCCTGGCGGGCGGCGGATGTGCCCCGGGAAGCGAGGCGGCGGAGGGGGAGGGCCCGAGGGCCCCTTAGGGATGTAGAGGAACCTGCCAAAATGGTTGATATTCCTATCTTCTGTTTTCAGAATTGTATCTGTCTTTGGGTCTGCTTTTTCAGCCCTAAGCTTTCAGTGTTCCTTCTGCTGAATATTCCTCCAGATTGACTTGCCGGCCTGACAGGACTATCGGCCCTTCTCCCACACGCGCACACGTCGCTCCCCTTCTGTGGTCTTCCTCCCGTTCCTGCCTTGCCCGCCCGTGGTGCGAAGGGGCAAGAGTGGGAGGATCTCGGCCCGCTGGGGGAGTTGGGAGCCCACTCGTGATCCCCCAGAACGCCCTTTCAGGTATCTGCTTGGGAGGAAGCCGGACTGGGGGGAGCTCTGAGACGCCTGGGCTTCACCCCCCCCCCGCGGGTGTGGTCCGCTCGCTGCACTCCTGAGACTGCGAGTGGGCGCGCTCACATTTGAGTGCTTCTCCATACACCAAACACTCCCGTGAACTTCTAGGGGGAACGATTCTGGCCTAGCTTCCTCCCTGACATCTCTGGAACTCTGATGTGAAGGAATTATTATTATTATGTATTCAGTCATGTCTGCAGTCTGACGTTTCGCAGGTTAAATATATCGGTGAGACTACTAGGTCCAAGCCATGGGACCGAAGCAATGTGAGCTTGTTAGGACAAAACAAAGATTACAAAGTACTTTGTACATTAAATGTGTGGAATAAATTGTTAAATATTTGTGAACTATTCAGAGAGCTTTGGCTATTGGTTGGTGTAGAAAAGTAATAAATAAATAATAACCGTAGCGTAGGTATCCTTGATAGCCTCCTATAATCTGTGACTCTAAATCAGCCTTCCTCAAACCTGGACATTTTTGGACTACAACTCCCATAATCTGACCATTGCCCATGCTGGTGAGGGCTGATTGGCATTGTAGTCCAAAACATCTGGAGGGACCCAGATTGGGAAAGGCTGATCTAAATACAGGCACAGCTCGCTGGATTAAACAATCAAAACACAATGCTGTAGTGCTAGGAAAGGTTTCTGAGAATGGCTTCTCTGAACCATGCTGTTCTTCCTGTGAAGTAATTACTCTGTTATCTCTTGAGTGGGGTTTAATCGGGTTAAAGTTATGCCATTTTCAACTGTACAAATAACTGGTTACACTGTTCCAATACTGTCTACTTGAAGTATCCAGCAGTTTAAGGTAGAGAAGGCATCCTGAATGATTTTGAAAGGATGTAGAGGAACCTGCCAAAATGGTTGATATTCCTATCTTCTGTTTTCAGAATTGTATCTGTCTTTGGGTCTGCTTTTTCAGCCCTAAGCTTTCAGTGTTCCTTCTGCTGAATATTCCTCCAGATTGACTAATGGCTGCCTTGAAATACATCTGCTTGGCTCTCAAACTTCCTTGTGGGTTTTGATGACTTTATGTCACTCTGTGAATCAAGGGTGGGGGAGCTGTATTCACTGTGTACTGGATATACCTCCTGAATGAATCACTTTGATTTTTTTAAAGGCTCCTGGAGGAATAGCAACACCACCTGTTTATGCCCAACTCCTAGCTTTGTATCTTTTGCATAATGACATGTAAGTAAGGGTTCATTTTAATATACCTCTTATACTTGGACTTAAGAAGAGATGTCCTCTGCGAGCTATTTGAGAAAGCTCAAGGGTAACTGTAAAATCTGAAAATAAGGAACAGTATACTGCAGCTCCACCTCTGAAGTAAATGCTACCTTTACTGCAGTATTGTCATATAAGCACGTGGTAATGTTTTGAAGTTGGAAGAGTCTACAGTACAGGCATATAAAGGACATTCCTTCTCAATTTTTTTTTTTTAAGGGGCTATGATGCAGCCTGTAATGCACTTATAGTTCGATTGATTTTCAGTGGGCAAGTTACATGTATTTTAATGCTTCACCATTGAAATCTGGGATTTTGAAGTTCATTGGTTATTGCACATGCCTATTAATGGGCAAAATTATTTCAGGGAGTAGGGTATATTTCTACAAAGGAAGCATGTTCTCCTTATCTGAAGTAGCATACTTTATTAGAAGCTCGCAGGCAAAGAATTATCTGGTCAGATCAGATCAATGACTGGGTTCACACAACATGACAACCCACACTCAAGGCTGAGTATGGTTTGAACCATGGGTTATTTATTATTATTAATTTATTACATTTATACCCCGCCTTTTTTCCTGCAAAGAACTCAAGGTGGCTTACATAATCCTCCTCCTCCTCTCCATTTTTATCCTCACAACAACCCTGTGAGGTAGGTTAGGCTGAGAGGCAGTGACTGGCCCAAAGTCACCCAGTGAGTTTCATGGCCGAGCGGGGACTAGAACCCGGATCTCCTGAGTCCCAGTCCAACACTCTCACCACTACGCCACGCTGGCTCTGTCATTGAACTGTGGGTTGTTGTGCTGTGTGAACCCAGACACGCTAACAAACCATGGTTTGTTAACCACAGACAACCCAGAGTTCATAACCCAATAACAAACCATGGGTTCTCTTCAGCATGGCTGCCTTCACACAACACAACAACCTACATTCAACCTTGATTGTAGATGGTTGTGTGAACCCAACCAGTATGTGAAATTCAACCCTCCCTCACAACTTCTCTTTGGACCTCATTGTCTGCTTAGGGTTGCCAGATCACAGAATTACAGAGATAGTACAAGCCACAACTGGCAGAATTCTCCTTTCAATAGCTCTAGAGTAGGCCTAGCAACCATGATTCCTATGTGTTATGTTACCTGCATATTCCCCAGGCACTAAACCTCTCTTGTTCCTGCTGATTGTGCACAGCTCCATTTGTCTCTAGGTCTTGCATTTAATTTTGTCCTCTTTGACTCCTCCTCTCTTCAGCCCCATGTCTCCTGTGCCCTTTTCTTCACCCTCATTCTCGATTTACTCTTCCTTCAGGTTTGCCTTATTCAGTCCATGCCCTACGTTGCATTCTGCCTGCACCCTCCTTGTCGCTGCACTCCCCTCTTAATTTCTCTACTTTTCCCATTCCTCAGCTGTTCCCTGTGTGAGGTTTTAATCCCTGTTAAACTGACAACTTTCCCCTCACACAAGCTGGACTGCATGTCATTTAAATCCCTGAGCGATGGAACGTCCTGTGCTACTGCACCAGCTCAGTCAATTGGTATTGAAGGCTCTACTGCAGTGTTCTCCAACCTTGGGTCCCCAGATGTTTTTGGCCTACAACTCCCAGCATGCCCCAGCCAGTGGGAGTTGTAGGCCAAAAACATCTGGGGACCCAAGGTTGGAGAACACTGCTCTACTGCCATGTTCAAGACGATACAGATTTGGCCATGCACAAATTACTGTGCACAGCAAGAATGATGTGCATAAAATAAATATTCGAGACCTTCTACTAACTAGATTATGGGAACTAACTTTTACATTCTAGAACTTTTTCTGGTATGTAGTACAAACTAAATGAGGACTTACAAAAAGTAAATTGATTACAAAACATGATAGATAAAAAATAAACATTGAGGTATAAAACCTGTATATTTCTGCTGTTCAAAATAAAAATGTTCTGTTCTTAGGACAATGGCTCTTGCTTGTCTTTAGCCTGAAGTTCTCTCTCTTTTAATAGGCTCCTAGTGGTAAGTATTGTTTAGTTGATGTCTTTTTTGAAAATATTCTAAATTATTACTTTATTTTTATTAGGAATAATGCACGGTATCTGTGGAAAAGAATCCCTCCTGCTATTAAGTCTGTAAGTACTTTTCAATGCTGTAAAAAGGGGTGATGTCATAATTGAAATGTGTGTTTCCCAAAAGCTCAGAACTTACTTAAAAACTTTTTCCTGGTTCTCATCAGAGGTTCTGCTACTATTGGGGTTACTATCTGGGGTTGCTATTGCCATTGTGTTTAATAGATTGTTATTGTATTTTATGAGCTTGTATTTTATAACTTTTTGATCTTTTTAAAAAATGTGTACATCACCTCAGGTGCTCCAGGCAGAGTGTGTGGTTTATAAAAAATAAGGAATGGGAAGCTATTTTGTGCCTGCCTTGAGTCCAGCTACATTTTCAGAGTGTCATGAATGACATGGAAAATATATTTTTGTTCTACTGACTATCGCTGAAAGAACTGGTGCATATGGTCTCTTCTCTCCTCCCGCTTTCTGGAGTGGGAAGCGTGGCTGAGAGAGGCCAGCTAGGCGTGCGTTCTGCTGCAGACGGCACTTGATAGGAGAAGAGTAGGGACTGGGGCTGGAGGAGGACTCTGCTGAGGATGCAGTAGCAACAGGGACAGCAGCAGCAGCAGACAAAAGGAAGCCCAGAAGTGACAACTAAAACAGGGAAGCTGAGGGAAGCTAAAAACAAAAAGGTTTAAAAATGCTGCCTGCTCAGTTGGAATACAGATATTTTTCTAAGCTTAAAACTTAGAGGCATACTTTATTTTACACACACACTCGCATATGCACAAAATCTTGATCAGCCTCCATAACAATCGGTAGGTAAACTTCCTGCAACTACAGGGTAGTTTAAAACCTCTGTTTCCCAAATTTCCTTGCATCCTGCCCTCTTCTTTGCCCAGTCGGACAGGGCTAAGGGATGGAACCATGCTTTTCACATAATGGTGGTGCTTCCGGAAGTCTCCCATTGTGCAGGTGACAGAATTCTAGTGCATCTTTATTCCATCCCTTGGGATGATGTTACT
Source organism: Shinisaurus crocodilurus (assembly GCA_021292165.1). Taxonomy (NCBI): domain Eukaryota; kingdom Metazoa; phylum Chordata; class Lepidosauria; order Squamata; family Shinisauridae; genus Shinisaurus; species Shinisaurus crocodilurus. Next base: position 116,972,938 of record CM037876.1, on the reverse strand, counting down.
GCCCATGTATTTGGGGAGGGAAGTGACAGGTCAGCGCTCTACATAGCCTCATCTGAGGGACATAGTTTGCATGTCATGGCGGCAATTTCTGCATTCTTTAACCCAGGAATTACCAGGGACGAATGCCACATGTGAGTCATTTCCGCTTTCAATCAACAACCCAGGAGTGCCCCGTTTCTGGGTTGTTTGTAACATCTGGACCCACAACTTCTGGGTTGTGTAGGGGTTAAACAAGCCAGAAATAACAACATTTGCCCATGGTTTATTGTTGGGTTAACTGGATTGTTTTTTGTTTTGCTTTGAAATTAATTTTTATTATAAAATTTCAACAAAACAAAACCATAAAGAGGAAAAGAGAAAAAAATAACTGCATAGATTTGAATATATCAGTTTCAATATATGCATATAAAATGTGTATATAAATACAACTTTCTAAGTTATATGTAAACTTCAGCAAAGGCAGACCAAATATCCATATACGGTATGTATCCATTTGCAAGTGGCATCTATATAGCACCCATTCAAATATTGAAAGTGTTGTTAGGTCCTCAATCCATTGCATTATAGGAGGTGAGTGTTTATCCTTCCAATGTTGTAATATCAGTCTTTCAGTTGTCAAAAGGGTACAGAAAATCCATTTGCGCTGACTGAGTGTTAATTTCCAGGAAGCAGGTAGATAACATAAAAGGGCATGTACATCAGTAAATGTTAGAGTGTTCCAATACAAAGTCTATCCATATAATAACCTCCTCCCAAAAAGAGGCAACTATTCCCCGCCTGTTAAGCACACACTTATTTTAGGATTTGTATCCCACCTTTCCACTAGGTAACCTTGAAGCACTCAAGGTGACTAACTAATAAATATGTAATAACAAAAACAGTAGCAAGCTACAAAACAATTTCTAGAAGGAGCAAAGAAAAATCATATAAAAGACATGAAAATAAAAAGTCTTCATAGGGGGAAAGGGCCCCCTATGCAAGCAAAGGGCAAGCAATTCCACTTCCTAGGCACTGCAACAGAAAATGCCTTTCCCTTGTTTCCACCAGGCTTACTTGTGATGGTAGGGGGACATGAAGAAGGATCTCTCCCACTGAACATGGCAGGCAGATTTATAGAGGAAGAAGCAAAGTATTCTGCATAACTGAAAACATACTTGAATGGCAGAGGGCACAGGGTTCTGGTTTATGAAAAAAAATATGGTTTTGTTCTGATTAATTTCTTTCTTTGCAGGCAAATCCTGAACTTGGTGCAATTTGGTCAGTAGGGCAGAGAATCTGGCAAAGAGATTTCCCTGGAATTTATACAACAATTGGTGCACATCAGTGGTCTGACTCTATTCAGCCAATAATGGATGCACTTAGAGGTACAAACAACTTTCTAACACTCCAGTCATTCTCACTTGGTGTGACAAGTCATAGAATCATAGAAAAGTAGAGTTGGAAGGGGCCTATAAGGCCATCAAGTTCGACCCCCTGCTCAATGCAGGAATTCAAGTCAAAGCATCCCTGACAGATGGCCGTCCAGCTGCACCTTGAATGCCTCCAGAGTGGGAGAGCTCACCACCTCCCTGGGTAATTGGTTCCATTGTCTTATTGCTCTAACAGTCAGGAAATTTTTCCTGATGTTTAGACGAAATCTGAGTTCCTGTAACTTGAGCCCATTATTCTGTGTCCTGCAAACTGGGATAATCGAGAAGAGATCCTGGCCCTCCTCTGTGTGACAACCCTTCAAGTACTGGAAGAGTGGTATCATATCTCCCCTCAGTCTCCTCTTCTGAAGGCTAAACATGCCCAGTTCTTTCAGTCTCTCCTCATAGGCTGAACATGCTGAGGCTGAACCCCGACAAGACCGAGGTGCTTCAGGTGGGAGACAAGGGGAGTTTAGGGGATGTTGACTTGGTGCTTTCAGGGGTACATCTACCCCTGAAAGACCAGGTCTGCAGCTTGGGACTCATTCTAGACTCCCAGCTGTCCATGGAGGCAGCTGTGAGCCGGGCGGTGCTGTATCAACTCCATCTGATACGGCAGCTGCACCCCTACCTTCCTAATCATCTGGTCCCATCGGTGGTTCATGCCTTGGTCTCCTCTTGCCTAGACTACTGTAATGCGCTTTACGTGGGGTTACCCTGGAAGACGGTTCGGAAGCTACAGCTGGTACAGAACACGGCGGCTCGCCTGGTTAAAGGCAGCCGCCGGTGAGATCACATCGCACCGGTGCTGAAGGAGTTGCACTGGCTACCAGTTCGTTGCTTGCCGGCCCAAATTCAAGGTGTTGGTTTTGACCTTTAAAACTCTATATGGCTCCGGTCCAGCTTATCTCAAGGAGCGACTACAGCAACATCAAGTAGGCCGTTCAACAAGGTCTGCCACGGACAGGCTTCTCCTTGTCCCATCAGCCAGATTAGCCAGGCTGCTGGGGACTAGGCAGTGGGCCTTCTCTGTGGCGGCCCCCAATTTATGGAATTCCCTCCCCAGTGACCATCATGCCCCCTCCTTGATGAACTTCTGCCGGGCTATAAAAACATGGCTTTTCAGGCGGGAATATGGGGTGGGTTAGGGTGTTGTTTTTTTAAAAAAATTATATTTTTTTAATTGTGTTTTATTGTATTTTACTCTGATTGTACGTCACCCAGGGTGGCCGGCCAGATGGGTGATTTAAAAATATGAATGAATGAATAAATAAATAAATAATAAATAGGGCCTAGTTTCCAGTCCCTTAATCATCTTTGTTGCCCTCCTCGGAACCCTCTCCAGTTTGTTTACATCCTTCTTAAAATGTGGTGCCCAGAACTGGAAGTAGTACTCAAGATGAGGCCTAACCAGTGCTGAGTAAAGGGGAATTATCACTTCACATGATTTGGAAGCTATACTTCTATTAATGCAGCCCAAAATAGCATTTGCCTTCTTTGCAACCACATCGCATTGCTGGCTCATATTCAGTTTGTGATGTACAACAATTCCAAGATCCTTCTCACTTCTAGTATTGTTGAGCCAGGTGTCCCCCATTCTGTAATTCTGCATTTGGTTTCCTTTACCTAGATGCAGCACTTGGCATTTATCCCTATTAAATTTCATTCTGTTTTCGGCCCAGCGCTCCAGCCTACCAAGATCACTTTGAACTTTGTTTCTGTCTTCCAGAGTATTAGCTGTTCCACCCAACTTTGTGTCATCTGCAAATTTGATCAGCATTCCCTGCACCTCCTCATCCAAATCATTAATTAAAATGTTGAAGAGCACTGGGCCCAGGACCGAGCATGTGGTATCCCACTCATTACCTCTCCCCAGTTTGAGAAGGAACCATTGATAAGCACTCTTTGAGTCCGATTCGGTAGCTAATTGTGGATCCACCTGATAGTTGTTCCATCTAGCCCACTTTTAGCTAGCTTGCTAATCAGGATATCATCATGAGGCACTTTGTCGAAAGCTTTGCTGAAGTCCAGATATATGATGTCCACCGCATTCCCACAGTCCACAAGGGAGGTTACCCGATCAAAAAATGAGATCAGATTAGTCTGGCAGGATTTTTTCTTGACAAATCCATGCTGGCTTCTAGTAATCACTACATTGTTTTCAAGGTGCTTGCAGATTTTCTTTAAAATCTGCTCCAGAATTTCCCAGGAATTGATGTCAGACTGACTGGCCTATAGTTCCCAGGTTCCTCCTCCTTGCCCTTTTTGAAGATAGGAACAACATTTGCCCTCCTCCAGTCATCTGGCACTTCACCTGTCCTCCATGATTTCTCAAAGATAATAGGGCTTCTGAGAGTTCTTCTGCCAGTTCCTTTATTACTCTAGGATGCAGTTCGTCAGGCCCTGGAGATTTAAACTCGTTCAGAGTAATCAGGTGCTCCTTGACCATTTGCCTATCAATCTCAAGCTGCAATCCTGCCCCTTTAGCCTGTACTTCTGGTTTGCCAGGGGGGACATAAACTCTCTTTTGGGAGAAGACCAAGCCGAAGTAGGAATTGAACACTTCTGCCTTTTCTTTGTCTTCTGTTATCAATTTGTCATCCTCATTGTGTAGTTGAACCACCATTTCTTTCCTCTGTCTTTTACTATGCATGCACCTGAATAAAGCTTTCTTGTTGTTTTTAGCATCCCTGGCTAGCCTCAGCTCATTCTCAGCTTTAGCCTTCCTGACACTATTCCTGCAGTTCTGTGCTACCTGCCTGTACTCTTCCCTTGTAGCCTGGCCTTCCTTCCACATCCTATATGTGTCCTTTTTTGTTTTCAGGTCATCTCTGAGTTTTTTGTGAAGCCACATTGGTTTCGTTGCGCAAAACCGTGGCATTATACTGACATTGAAGTGAAGTTATTCGGACATTGCAATGAGAAAATTGTTCGATCAGTGTGCCAGCATGTGCATTTAGACCTTGTGAGCTAGGGTTGCCCAGCACGTGACCCATGGGCTGCATGTGCCCTGGGCCCCAAGTTCTACTCCAGTTACTAGCACTCAGGATATGTGAGGGGAATCATCCCTGGATGCCCTGTTTCCCTTTTCTGCTGGGAAACAGAGCATGCGGGGATGATTCTCCTCATGTACCTTGCTTTCTAGCAGAACTGGGAGTGGTGGGAGAAAGGATGCTTTTGGAGAGTCATCCCTGCACACGCCGCCTTCCCCAGCAAAATTGCTTGATGTGTGTGTGTGGGGAGGAGGCTAATGTCTCCTTTCCACAGCAGCTATCTTCTGTGCCTGTGGATGTGTACGCACATGTTCAGTGTGCACGCATGTGTGTGTTTGTGTGTGTGCATGCACACATGTGCAGTCATCCATCCAACATCCCATCTGGTCCTTGGGGCGATACAAGTTGCCCATCCCTGTTGTAAACTGAAGCACAATGTTTAGAATGGGTGTTTTTGCCATTGTTTTGGGATGCAAATTCAAAGTATGGGCTTTCATCTTATGCCTAGTTGCTGTGAGAAAAGCTGTGGATTGCAAACCCTTGGATCAAATTTTTGCCTGTTCATGTAGGCTGTACGTTTTAAGTAATTTTTGTGCCTGGTGAGCTGCTTCTTGTACCAATTTCACATAGTACAGTGCTCGGGGTTGGCTTTTGTATGACACTGTCCAGTGTTTGCATGTAACGTTAAGCCAAGATTTCTTTTAACCATGGTTAGTTGAACAAGCCAGGATCAATCTTGCAAGTGAGCAAAGAAATGGTGGCTTGCTTTTCTCGGTCGTGGTTTGTTTTCTCCTCTGCCAATACCCTCCTGATATCCTGAATGCCTTTGCAGTACTCCTGGACTGGCCTCACCAGATTACTTATCATTAGCCAGCTGTAGAAACAGGTGAGAAGCTCTCCTTGGAGATCTTTTCTTCGGCTGCTCTCAGCATGCCTTGAACCAAACAAGCTTCTTTCCCTTCCCCTAAACCCAACAGAGGCTTGATTTCAAGAATTTCTGAACCCTTTCTTACCACCCCAAAGGAAGAAAAGAATGGTTCTGTAAGGCTTCTTGCCTGAAGCCCCATGGGATTTTCATTAAATTTAGTAGCAGCCTGAAAAAGTGACTGATTGGAAGATAACAGACATGTGAGTAATCCTGTGCACATGGTGCCCATCCCACTTCCTCTATCTCTCTAGTGATCACTACCCCCCACTCTCCAGCCAAGTATACCAGGGGAGATTTCTTTCCAAAAATTTCCTACCCAATAAACCCAGATGTGCCTTACCCCATTTCAGGCACCTGAGAGAACCTCTGATTTGCAGATTAGCACCCAAGTCCTTGTCTGTAAGCCATGTAAAATGTTTTCTTTATACAGTAATACCTTGGATTGCAAGTAACTTGGTTTGAGAGCATTTTGCAAGACAAGCAAAATTTTAAATATTTATTTATTTATTTATTACTTGATATACAAGCAATGTCTTGCAATACAAGTACTGTAGTACGGCTTAAATTAAAAATCTCTGTACAAGTTTTTTTTGGGGGGGGGATTTCGTTTTGATATAAGAGTGTTTTGGATTACAACCACGTTTCCGGAACGAATTATGCTCTCAATCCAAGGCATGACTGTATAGATGTTTCTGTCCGCAGAAAACTACCCTCTGTATCACACCTGGACACAGCTGAAGTCAGCACTCACAGTACAAGTTGTGGTTTCAGCATGTACTCCAGGATGGATGTTAGTAAAATAAACAGTGGTCCCATTAAATTGGGTTCTCCTGGCATAGCTGCTGCAAAGCTAGAGATCAAGCTTAAGAAAGAGGGTCTGCTGGGGAAGTCGTGGATAAGGAAAGGAGCATGTTGCCAGGCAGAATAAGGAGGGAGGGAGAGTTCTGGAAAAGCATCAGCAAGAGATGCTTAGCAGTAAGAGAAGACTTGTTTTCTAGGCACTTTTGCGGCTTGCCTCATGTCTCCGTAGCTGGGCAAGTAGCTAGGGCAGGGACGCCCCCCCCAATTGTCCCCCCCAGGCCCTCTGCTTATGTCATTCGCCCCGCCCCCCAGTCCATTTATCCTTTCCCCATGCTGAGAGAGGCATTGAGTTATGTGCTTCACTCAGCACGGAGAAAGGGGCTCATCTGGTGCTGGGAAGTCCCTGGCTTTCCACTTCCAATAGCTCTCCAAACCCTGGTATGATGTGCAAGTCAGTATCTTTTTCTTTTTCTACTGCTGGTTGCTGTCACTTTCTGCTACTTATTCTGAGGTGAGATTCTCATGGGTATAAGGGAGAATCTAATTGTAGGATAGCAGTGCCATGTTCTTAACTGGATTTCAGCATTTACTGATCTGGCTTCTTTATTACAATATAAAAAAGGGCTAAAATAAAAATTACATTTTTGCATGTGTTTTATGTCTGTAGGATCACAGCTTGTGGGTAAAAAGCTGGCTTTAGATCTAGCAAATTGAGATTAAAATCCCACTTTTCTATAACGTCGTGCCATGAGGTCATTATGTAACCTTCTGGTTAAGAGATTTGATGAAGTTGAGTACTGACCAGCATAATTTAGAAAATTGCTTTCTACTGCCAGTTCTCTCATTCGTTCTCTCTCTCACACACACACGTGCATGCACGCAAACAGGGAAGTGCTGTTGCCATATATTTCAAGCTCTAGAAAATCTGACTTCTTCATTGCATAAATATACAGAGTATTTTCTTATGATTGATTTACCACATTTGTCACAATTATCTCTAACAGATGCAACCAGGCGGCGAGCTTTTGGACTGGTATCTCAAGCATATACCTCAATAAGTGCGGATGACTTTGCAGCCTTTGTTGGGCTTCCTCTAGAGGAAGCAGTGAAAGGTACTGGAAAAACACTTATTAAACTGGATGCTAAAGGAGTGTTGCTTACATTACATTAATCGTGCATTGATCCACTGTAGATACCCTAGTACATGTCTTCCCCCTGTTCTGCTGCCATACTAACATCCATTCCCTCTAGTGCAGGGTGTAGGCAACCTGGTACCCTCCAGATGTTTTGGACTACAACTCACTTGATCCCTGACCATTGGCCATGCTGGCTTATAGAAGTTGTAGTCCCAAACGTCTGGAGGGCGCCAGGTTGCCTATCCCCACTCAAGTGTGTGAACTACTTTAGGCCACTTTCTGTGTTTGCAGCCTATGTTGAAAAAGACTATTTGTCCAGTACAGGCATCCTCAATCTGTCTGGGCTGGTGGGCACATTTCAGATTTTGAGAACATTGTGTGCACTCTTACAAAATGCCTGACATGGTGGGCATGGCCAGTCACAAAACACATATTTTCCGGAAGACAAACTGATGAAGCTAAGAGAAAAATAACTTGCCAAAGAATCGGAGCTCCAAAATACAAATACAAAAATACCAGAAGCTCCAAAATACAAAAATCACTCTTCTGAACCACAGTTGTCTGCTCCAACACCCATTTCACAGCAGGCAAACTAGTGATATTCAGAGAAAAAAACACACACGCAAAATGTACACCCACACTACACACACCACACACACACACACACACACACCAAAAACAAAAAATCAAGGCAAAACACAGACACAAACCAGGCAAAACACTCACTTGCGCTCGGAATCCCTAGCCCTCCAAGATCCTTCCTCCCAGCTTACCTTTCTTTTTCTGGGCATACTTCAGAATGGGCTGCAGCTGCTCGCCAGTTTTGTTTTTGAGATTGCCTCTGGGGCCCACTCAGGGCCCAGAGTCATTCTTGGAAATAAAGATAGTGTCAGAGGCTGGCATGTCAGTTTACAACATGCCAGTCCTGCAAGTTTTTATATAAAAATTTTAACCTTTAAAAAAAAAATGAAAATAAAATCCTGAGGTGCAGGGAGCCTGATTGATGTCAAGGGAGGTGTCCATGGGCCCAAAGTTGGGTACCCCGGGTCTAGTAATAGTCCTGCAGCATCCCTGATATGTTCATGAGTCTTCAGAGATCAATTGCTGTTGCATAATCATTTAATCAAGATTAGCTGGGATATGCATCGGAATCACATTTCAAGATGCAGGGCTGTATCTAATGCTAGTCTAACTTAAATTCCATTCATTCCAATGGGTCTACTCTAAGTAGGCCTAACATTGGATACATTTTTAATTTATTTATTATTATATTATACCCCGCCATTTTTCCTGCAAGGAACCCAAGGCGGCTTACATAATCCGCCTCCTCCTCCTCTCCATTTTATCCTCACAACAACCCTGTGAGGTAGGTTAGGCTGAGAGTCCGTGACTGGCCCAAAGTCACCCAGTGAGTTTTATGGCTGAGCAGGGACTAGAACCCGGATCTCCCGAGTCCCAGTCCAACACACCACTACGCCACACTGGATCTGAAAATGTCTTAGGGTGTAATCCTGTGCATGTTCAGACAGAAAAAAGTTCTACAACTCCCAGCAGTTCCCAGCCAGCATAGGAATGCATAAGATTGCACCCTTAGTGTTTCTTTATGCAGTTGTAGTAACATAAAATATGATATGTTCTGTCCACATGTTCTGGTGAAAAAGTCTAATACGAATGTGAGTTACAACTCTTCCCAAGACATATAAAGGGGAATGTTCAGGTTGTATTGATTTTTTAAATTTTGTGCATGCCTTATACTTTGGAAGTGTATATTGGAAGTTCATAGGATGCATAGGAGTTTAGAATTATTTATGTATTGGAATTATTTCACTGCAGTGGTATAGGACAAAAGTGTGAGCAGTTATCATTATGCCAGATGATGAAAAGGTTTTGAAAGCAAAATAAAACTTTTAGTCTGGGATGTCCTTGCTCAATTAAGACAACACAAATTAAAATGAAATTCAAAATTGATAATGAAATCAATTTTAATCACATACTGTTTAAGGGTATTGGACTGCTGAACAGATTCTGCTTTTCTACTCCTCCTATTTTGCTTAAATGGATTAAGGAACTTCAGTTGCTCATTTTATAGCAAAAGGAAAGGCTACAGTAAAGTAAGAATGCTTGTATAGAGAAGATATGGAAATAGTGGGAGTAAGATTTACTTCCTTATCTAAGGATTTCTATGCCATTTATTATTATACTGAGGTATATTAAATTACGTTTTTAGGAGTTCTTGATGAGGGATGGCAAGCAGATTCATCAACTCGCATGGTTCTGCCTAAAAAGCCAGGTAGGTGGAGCTGTTGTTCCATGAAGATCTTTCTTTCTTTCTTTCTTTCTTTCTTTCTAGGGTGAGCTTTGGTATATATTGCATTGCTTGTCTTTAGTGTAAGTTTTTTTAAAAAATGTAATTAGCATTTGTATGCCAAGACTTCATTCAATTTTTTACAACAGCAGGGGGTGCTCATAAAATTTAATGTCAGAAATTTGAATTGGTGCTCCCATTTGGGCACAGGCAGCTTTAATTAAGCGGACATTTTAGAATGTGAATGTGAAGCTTTTAACTGGAAGCAAACAGGATGTGTTCTGCATCCTCTCTCTGTTCTTGGCAGTGGACACTCAGTTGAACACTGCATTTCAGTGGCCTTAACTGACATGTCTGAATCGAATAAAGTATAGTCAAACTTAATGTGGTTGCCATTTCAAAATACCACCTAACTTGGAATTGGTTCTGTGAATTATTATTTTGGGGGTAGTTGAAACTAGTGTTCTTTACTAATGGAGTCAAGAACAAGAACACAGGGCCTGATTATTTGCTGAAAATTGTGTATGCTCCAAACCAACTAAAATGCTTCTAGGGTATGTTTGCTGTGCCTTTTTAGCTGATTATTAGTAATTATAATATTGTTTACTCACAAGACTGGTGTGTTTGTGTCTTAAACTGATCACTTATCCTTTGGCACATGGGAGCGATCTTACAGAACTGCTCTTTTATTTTACCTGCTTTAACAGCAGCAGGATTTCCTTGAAGTGAACCTCCTGCAGAACAAAGGAACCTACTGCCACTTCATATGACTTAGATGCAGTGTAGTCCTATAACTGACATTTATTTGTGTTGTGCTTTTCAGCCAAGATTGGTTTCCATAGTAGTTTTAGAACTATTAAAATTGTCATACAGAATCCAAGACAGCTACCTTCTAACGCTTGAATTTTATGAATCTTTCCCAGGCAGCAGTAATAAATGAACTTATTAAAGAGCAATAAGCCAGTGCACAAAATATATAGGCTTGAATCCAGAGTAGCCCTTCCATAGACTAGGCCTGGTTCGTATGTAATGACAACCCAGGGTATGGGTTGCTTGAATCATGGGTTGTCATTACATGAGAATCCTGCACTGCAGTTTAACAGTCGGTTAACCCAGGAAGAGAGCCCATGGTTTGTTGTTGGGTTGTGAACTCTGGGTTCATGGTTAACAACCCAGAGTTAAACCATAGTGCGGGGTTCACACTTAACGACAACCACAATTCAACAACAACCTATATTCAACCCATAGTCTGGGTTGTCATTACATGCGAACCTGGTCATAGCTCTTCTGTCCATTTGTGGAAGGGCTGGCAATGCAGCAGAGGCTCTTGCTAATGGAAAATGCCTCTTTCAGTTTTTCATAGCAGATTCTTGGGCACGCAGGGGGAAGTGGAAATCTGCAGAAACCTCTGCTTATGAGATCTCTGAATCCAACCCAAACAAGAGAATAGAGAGAGCAGCAAACAATAAAACTGTTTAGTAGAGTATAACCAATGGCTTTGCTCATTCAGGCCAAGATGGAATTGGCTCCTCTGAACTTCTCAAAGGCATGAACTGTCAGGGAGTGGAAGAGACATTCATGTTCCAAGTGCTCACCCACTCTTCCTAGTGTTCCAAGGGCTGCTGTTGCTCTTCCAGGGCCACAGCAACCATTGGGGAAATGTGTATGCACACACACACACCAGAAATGCACTGCCAAGTAGTGCTACATCTCTAGCTTTCCTCACCTGGTCTAAGATGTCCCTAATGCTGTTTTTAATAATGGCATAAATGTCTTGAAGACATTGCTGTTTTAACATATAGGGCAACATAGAATCATAGAAAAGTAGAGTTGGAAGGGGCCTACAAGGCCATCGAGTCCAACCCCCTGCTCAATGCAGGAATCTAGGTCAAAGCATCTCTGACAGATGTCTGTCCAGCTGCACCTTGAATGCCTCCAGAATGGGAGAGCCCACCACCTCCCTAGGTAGTTGATTCCATTGTCTTATTGCTCTGACAGTCAGGAAATTTTTCCTGATGTTTAGGTGGAATCTAGGTTCCTGTAACTTGAGCCCATTATTCCGTGTCCTGCAAACTGGGATGAACGAGAAGAGATCTTTGCCCTCCTCTGTGTGACATCCCTTCAAATACTGGAAGAGTGCGATCATATCTCCCCTCAGTCTCCTCTTCTGAAGGCTAAACATGCCCAGTTCTTTCAGTCTCTCCTCATAGGGCCTTGTTTCCAGTCCCTTTATCATCCTTGTTGCCCTCCTCTGAACCCTCTCCAGTTTGTCTATGTCCTTCTTAAAGTGAGGTGCCCAGAACTGGACGCAGTACTCAAGATGAGGCCTAACCAGTGCCGAGTAAAGGGGAATTATCACTTCCCGCGATTTGGAAGCTATACTTCTATTAATACAGCCCAAAATTGCATTTGCCTTCTTTGCAGCCACATCGCATTGCTGGCTCATATTCAGTTTGTGATCTACCACAATTCCAAGATCCTTCTCACTTGTAGTATTGTTGAGCCAAGTGTTCCCCATTCTGTAACTCTGCATTTGGTTTCCTCTCCCTAGGTGCAGCACTTGGCATTTATCCCTATTAAATTTCATTCTGTTGTTTTCGGCCCAGCGCTCCAGCCTATCGAGGTCACTTTGAATTTTGTTTCTGTCTTCCAGAGTATTAGCTGTTCCACCCAACTTTGTGTCATCTGCAAATTTGATAAGCATTCCCTGTACCTCCTGATCCAAGTCATTAATAAAAATGTTGAAGAGCACCGGGCCCAGGACCGAGCCCTGTGGTACCCCGCTCGTTACCTCTCCCCAGTTTGAGAAGGAACCATTGATAAGCACTCTTTGAGTCCGATTCTGTAGCCAATTGTGGATCCACCTGATAGTTGTTCCAAAGCAATGCTAATTTGATGCACTGTCTTATTAAAATCATTTTCAAATTATAAAAGGGAGAAGGGTGAATGAATCTGATTTTTTTTTAATCTGAAGCCTAAAAGTGAAGAGACCGAATGAACAAGCCACCAACAACTGCAAACAGAACAAATATGTCCATATATTGGCGTCAGCACCATTTTTATTAGCTACCTTCCTTTTCTTAGGCACAGCTCTGAACAATGTTTAATGAATATTGCAAATGCCTGGGTACCCCAGGGCTGGAATGTTTCCACGTTTGCAGAGTACCTCCATTTGATTTTACTATCCTCTGATCATACCAGGTATGATGCATGCTTGAGAGATGTAGGGAAAGTTTTCAAGGCCTTCTTTTTCAGCAAAAATTTGAAATGACTTGTCAGTTCGCCCATCTCAGCAGCAAATTGTGGGTTAATTAATCCATGATTTGCTGGGCATCGAGCTGCTTCTGGTTTGCATAAGCAAACTTTGAACACCCTGTGTGTAGGTTGTTAGCGTGATGTCTGAATCCAGACACTCTGGATTGTTTATGGGTTAAACAACGCAGAGCTAATCTAACAACAAATTGTAAGTTAAATCTGGGTTTGTTTAACTGATAAACATATCAGAGTGTCTGGGTCTGGACGTCACGCTAACAACCTACGAACAGAATGTTTGTAGGTTGTTCATGCAAACTGGAAGTGACTCCATGTACAGCGCCTATCCCTGCAAAGTGAGGGTTAATTAACCCACAGTTTGCTGCCGTGATGTGCAAACCAGGTTACTGAACACAGAGCTTGCAACGCAGAGCAAGCAAATTCTGGGTGGGCGTAAGCAGTTTGTGAATGGAGAGCTCTAAAGGTTTCACAGCAAAGCTAGGTACTGATACCAGGAAGTTTATTGTTAATGCTGTGGTTCCTTTTTGTGTATGTGTTTCAGGTCCTCAAGAGCCTTCATTTAACAGATTTCACCCATTATCCGGTATGTTTGTTTGTATGTCTCTTCTGTCTAAAGATATGCTAGAACTGATTTTAAGTGAATTCCAACACAATTAAATGCAAAAATAGATGTAAGGACTTGAACTTGGAGCATTCCTCCTCCACATGGGAGTGGATCTCCCTAGGGCTCAAAGAACTCTTTCTTTCCCTCTCCCTAGCTGGCCCTATGCCAGACTGCACAGTAACACACACAGCCATTATCCTCAATTGGAAACTATTGAGCCAGTGTGGTGTAGTGGTGAGAGTGTTGGACTGGGACTCAGGAGATCTGGGTTCTAGTCCCCGCTCGGCCATGAAACTCACTGGGTGATTTTGGGCCAGTCACTGCCTCTCAGCCTAACCTACCTCACAGGGTTGTTGTGAGGATAAAATGGAGAGGAGGAGGCGGATTATGCAAGCTGCCTTGGGTTCCTTGCAGGAAAAAAGGTGGGGTATAAATATAATAAAATAAAAATAAATTAAAAAATAAAAACTATCCCATCTCCTCTATGCCATCCCATCCTGTTCAAGATATTGCCTTCAATTGTGGGTGTATTTTCTGCATATAGTTTTGCTAGAAATACAGATGCTAGTAAAAATAAATAAATAAATACAAATATTTTTCTAGGAACTACCCATAATATATCCTATAAGAAATAAACGTGCAAGGGATGGTAATTCAGGGCAAGCAATAGCTCCTTCACAAAAAAGTAACATTAATTACAATTATAAGGTGAAATTTAAATCCATTTAAAAGCATCTAAGAGTGTATGTTTTAGGTAACCTGCTTGGATGAATGGGGAGGAGCCTGTCTTTCCCAAATGTTTCTGCCAGGGTTCCTCATGCAGCACCAAGCTTGACTAGAGGGGTGGTGGATAGTGGGGGTAGCCTTGGTTTATAGGGATTCTATCCCCCTGGTCAGATACCCCATCCAACAGTCAGCCAGTTTTAATGTCTGTACCTGGTGTTGGGCACCTGAGACAGAATTAGTATTCTGTTGGTGTACCTTCCACCCCACTACCTATCAGTCTCCCTGCCTGAGCTGACTGTGGTGGTCTCAAGTGTGTTATTAAGGACCCCAAAGTGTGTGGTCTTGGGGGGGACGTTAATATTCATGCCGAGGCTACCTTGTCAGGAGCAGCTCAGGATTTCATGGCTGCCATGTCAACCATGGGCCTGTCTCAGATAATATCTGGCCCAACGCATGTGGCAGGGCACACCTTGGACCTGGTTTTCTGTGCTGGATTGGGAGAAAATGATCCGTGGGTGGGGGAGCCAGTAGTTACTCTGTTGGCATGGATAGATCATTATCTGATCCGTTTTGACCTTCAGGCCACCTGTAACCTCTGCAGGGGTGGGGGCCCAAGTCTGATAGTCCGCCCCCAGAGGCTGATGAATCCAGATGGATTTCAGAGGTCTCTTGGGGATTTTCCTCCAGGCCTAGCTTGTGGTCCTGCCGAGGTCCTGGTCACTGCTTAGAATGTGGAGATGACCCAGGCTATCGATATGATCACTCCCAAACATCCTCGACCTAGTCATAGAACCATGTCAGCTCCTTGGTGCTCTGAGAAGCTGCGGGCAATGAAATGACTGTGTCGATAATTAGAGTGCAAACTTGTAACGAATATGATTGAACACAGGTAAGAATCCATTTGTGATCTTATTCTGTGGCGGTGATGGTAGCAAGGAAATCCTACTTCCCTGCCACCATTGCATCTGCTCAGTGTGGTCCAGCAAAGCTCTTTCAGGTAGTTAAAGGCCTACTGGGTGTAGGCTCTAGACTGCAACAACTCGAATCCTCAAAGACCCGCTGTGAGAAATTTGCGAGACACTTCACAGATAAAGTCACTCTTACTTGTTCCAACTTGGCTGCCATTGCTTTGACAGAGTCTGAGATGGACGGGGCTAGTGCACCATCTAGTCATATTATGGATACCTTTAAGCTTGTGCAAGCTGAGGATGTGGACAAAACTGCTTGGAGGACTGAGGCCTACTACTTGCCCTTTAGATCCTTGTTCAATCTGCCAGAGCTGGGCTGGATATCTGGACCTCAGAGGGGGTCAATGCCTCCTTGAGGAATGGTGAGGTCCCTGCAGCTTCGAAAGAAGCAGTGGTGAGGCCCTTGTTGAAGAAACCAAATATAGATCCTATGGTTTCAGGTAACTACCGCCTTGTATCAAATTTGCCATTCTTTAGCCTCACATCTCCAAGCGGTGTTGGATGATACTGATTATTTAGATCCATTTCAATCAGGTTTCAGTCCTGGTTATGGGATGGAAATAGCCTTGGTCGCCCTGGTTGCAGCTGCCTGAGTGTTGGTGGGGGCGTTCATATAACGCCTATCTATAAACGTCACTTCCACCTCCTTGAAAGGTTTCATCAACGTTGCCTCCGGAAAATCCTGCAAATTACTTGGGAAGATAGGCGAACAAATGTCAGTGTACTGGAAGAAGCAAAGACTACTAGCATTGAAAAAATGATCCTTCAACGCCAACTTCAGTGGACCGGTCATGTTGTTCGAATGCCTGACTGCCGTCTCCCAAAGCAGTTACTTCACTCCCAACTCAAGGATGGAAAGCGGAATATCGGTGGTCAATATAAGAGGTTTAAAGATGTTCATAAGGCTAATCTAAAAAAATGCAATATAAACATCGAAAACTGGGAAGCTCTGGCCCATGAACGATCTAAATGGAGGTTGGCCTTTCACAAAGGTTCCATGGACTTTGAAGAAGCCCGAGTGCAAGGTGAAAGGGAGAAACGTGCTAAGCGAAAAGCACGTCAAATGAATCCTTTACAGGACCATCTTCTATCTGGTAACCTGTGTCCTCACTGTGGGAAGCTGTGTGGATCTAGAATTGGCCTCCACAGTCACT
Source organism: Shinisaurus crocodilurus (assembly GCA_021292165.1). Lineage (NCBI taxonomy): Eukaryota > Metazoa > Chordata > Lepidosauria > Squamata > Shinisauridae > Shinisaurus > Shinisaurus crocodilurus. The sequence continues at coordinate 116,956,641 of CM037876.1, read as the reverse complement.
TATGGACCCATCGCTAGAGTCTACACAATCTTCTTTAGAATTTCCTCCTTTTATCCCGGAAGACAATCTTACTCGGTCACGAGTGATCGCCTGATGATGATACTGCACCAGCTGCACTGGTGTTTTTAAGCCCAGTTTAAAGTGCTGGTTTTGTCCTTTAAAGCCTTAAACAGGTTGGGACCAAATTACTTCTCTTCACCCATATCAGCCTTCCCGCACTCTTAAGGTCATCAAGAGAGGCCTTTCTCAGTTGCCCACCTGTGAGAGCAGTTAGGTGGGTGACCACATGTGAGAGGGCCTTCTCTGCTGTGACCCCGCAGCTCTGGAATAAGTTGCCATTGGGAGTCCACCATGCTCCATTGTTGCACACTTTTAAGAAGGCCTTGAAAACATATTACTTTACTCTAGCCCTCTGATATGATTGCTGGTTTTGTTGTTAGTTTTTATTGCTTTTATTGCTGTTTTTATTGTATTGCTTTGTACAATACAAAATATATTTTGTTTGTACAATACTAAATATTGTATTATGTGTTTTATTGTTGTATGCTGGCTTGGGAGGGCTTCTGCTCTGAAAGGCAGCCAAGAAATATTTTAAATACAGTAAATAATAAATAATGAGCATGCACAGAGTCTTGCAAATTTATAATGACAATGCAATGGCACAAGATGTAGTATTCCCCCACCCTGGTTTTGTAAAGCCTCACTACATATGGCCATGAATGCTGTAAATTGTATGTAATGCCCTAACATCATAGATTAAATAGATTCAGAAGTAGTGCCCATTAATTGAATATGGATAAGACTCCAAAAATGTAGCTTCTGTGTTCTCTTTAATGGCAGATGTATAAATCCAGAGTTACTACGACTTTCCCCCCATTAAGAGTTCTTCTAATTCTCCCCATGTTTTCTGCCTTCTCAGAACCTGCTCCAGTCCCACCAATTCCTAATGAACAGCAGTTGGCCCGGTTAACTGACTATGTGGCTTTCCTTGAAAACTGAAATTCCAGTCCAGTTCATGACATCCTGTGTACTTCTAGACCCTTTCACATTATGTTTATCCTGTTGAATGTTACAGTGTATTTACTATTATGGAATATGCTGGTAAAACAGTTTTGTATTTCATCTTTATGTGTGTTTTGCTTGAACAAGGTTTTGATTCAATTTACTCTCCATAATTATCAGCCAGGTGCACAGCAGTATTATCAGATAGGTTTTAAACTCTTTGGCTTTATTGTAAGGGAGGCGGCACCTCTCCAGCTGTAATCTGTTCTAAATGGATGGAAAGATTAACCATTGCCATGAGTGGATGGAAAACCAAACACTGAAAGGATTATATGTAGACAAGGGAATAAGGTTCTGTCTGTTCCTAAGAACTGCCTTTGCAGTGTCTTTCTATACATAGTAGAGTCTGATTACTATGTAGTACATATTATTGCCTTGTTCATTTATAATGTGGTTTTGCAGTTGGCTGCTCTATTTTTAATTACCTTAATGAAGGCTCTTTTAGGCAAATTTGAGTGTTCTATGCAATAGTATTTGTTCTCTTAAAAAAATAATAATAAAAAGACAGTCACATTTTAAAAAAAACATATTTGAGCACCCGTTAGGTCTTCAGGGGATATGTAGATGTTTTTTGCATTTTGTGGGTAAGAGAATATGGTTTTCAGAAAACTTCATTGCTAACAGTAGCTACATCATAGTCTCATCAGTGTCTAGGTTTGTGATCTTGTAAAAAGTGTTGGATGTTGGTTCTCTCAAACATGTAGCCTGTATTTATATTTGTATTTAAGTCAACAGTTCCTGATTGCCTGCCATTCTGGAAGATGCTTGCCATCACTGTAAAAACAGTCCTGTTGATTGATTACAAATGGGTGAAATTATGCTGCAACTTTGGGTTTGGTAGAATATTTCTGGATTGCAATCCTACCTGTATTGCTACCTTCATTGCCAATGTACAAAGGAAACAACTTGCCATTCTCTTGTCTCTGCTCCTTGTATCTAAAATGCCAACTTCCTCGCATTATTTTTCTCCCCCACCTTTCCCATCATTACAGTCATTTTTAAAGGCTTGTCTCTCAAAAATGGGCAGTGCCCCTGTCCTTCTGTAGTGACTCTTTCCTCCCAGTGCAGCACTACTGTACGTTCTCATGATGCTTTGGATGTGTTTGGGTGCAAGAGGGTCCTGATATGTGCACAGTTACTTTAAGAGACTCTTCATGAGTGTAGCCATTGATCTCAAACTATTATTTATTTGAAAATCTGTTTAAGCCTCAGCTCTCTAAGTAGTGGAAGCTTAATTTTGGTAATAAAATGTTTACACCACTCCAGTATTGTACTTCCTTCAGTTTTTTCTTCTAGAGATGCGTTTAGTATTAAAACTATTCCAGGACTTAGAGTAACATTATCTAGCAGTGATGGTCCTTTAGAGCCTAGGTGTTGTGTCTAATGCAAGTTAAATTGTTCCTTCTCAATGGGGTTGTCTTAAGAGTGAGATCCAGACCATGTTTGCTCAGGTATACTTCCAAGTACAGTCATGCCTTGGATTGAGAGCATAATTCGTTCCGGAAACGTGCTTGTAATCCAAAACACTCTTATATCAAAACGAAATCCCCCCCAAAAAGATTTGTACAGAGATTTTTAATTTAAGCCGTACTACAGTACTTGTATTGCAAGACGTCGCTTGTATATCAAGTTTTAAAAAATTAAATAAATATTTAAAAATTTGCTTGTCTTGCAAAACACTCTCAAACCAAGTTACTTGCAATCCAAGGTATTACTGTAAGTTTGTTTAGGAGTGCAGTGTAAGTAAGGAATGATGAACAGGCACGGTGGGAAATAGAATGCAAAGAATACTGGTTTCTTGAGGACTAGAAAAATATGCAATTGAGAAGTGATTTTATGTGGTAGAGGGTTGAACAGAGAAAGGAGACTTATGGAGCAGTGGGGGGGAAGCTTGTGGAAAAAGAGCATGAAGGCAACTGCAGGGTGCTGGGGAGAGATACAGCAGGGTGGGCCACTTGAACCCTCCTGGGGGAGTTTTGCGCCCTCCTGGGGGAGTTTTGCGCCCTCCTGGGGGAGTTTTGCACCCTCCTGGGGGAGTTTTGCACCCTCCTGGGGGAGTTTTGCACCCTCCTGGCCCTCTGCCTCTGTGGCATGGCTCCACTGCTGCTATGCTGCTGTATTCCCAGCCGAATTGCACTCCCAGCCCAGCCCAAGAAACAGCTGTTTGGTGGGCTGTGTGGGTGGAGATTTCAGTTCAGCTGGGAATGCAGCCATGTGGCTACTTCTGGTTGCAGTGCAGCCGTCTTCCCTCAATTTTTTTTCTCTAGTAGAACGTCTTCTACCCAAGTAATTCATAGAAACGTTTAATTCCTAGGAATTCGGCATCCTACTTTAACTGCTCACCCCCCGCTGCCCCCCAAATACTGATCTGAGAGTCTCTCTGGGAGCAATTCTTCAGTGAGGTACATAGAATCATAGAAAAGTAGAGTTGGAAGGGGCCTACAAGGCCATCAGTCCAACCCCCTGCTCAATGCAGGAATCCAGGTCAAAGCATCCCTGACAGATGTCTGTCCAGCTGCACCTTGAATGCCTCCAGAGTGGGAGAGCCCACACATATCTACACCATTCTCTAGAGCAGAGCTCTCCAACCTTGGGTTCCCAAATGTTGCTGGCCTACAGTTCCCAGCATACCCAGCCGGCATGACTAATGGCAAGGGATTCTGGGAGCTGTAGTCCAGCAAAATCTGGGGACCCAAGGTTAGAGAGCCCTGCTCTAGAGTCAAATGAAATTTGATGAGTCATCTGGAGAAGGAAGGGCCATTGTACTGGTGGTACAGGCCAGTATGAACAACTTGCCCATTGCCATTTTTCTGCAACTTCCAACTCCTAGTTGCAGGTCATCTTCATGTCATACAGGAAGACCTTCAGTGCTATTAGGAAAATTTCCTTACAGTGGTTGCCTTGTAGAAGGGCCAGTGCCAGGCTTGAGGGGAGAGCTGGGCAGCACTGCCCTCCTGCAAGCTTACTAAAGAGAAGTGCTAGGTGAGGCAGATGTAGCAGCCGCCATCTTAATTTCCCTCCAGACCCACTTTCCCCTACCTGGTGCCTTCCTGATGCTTTGGACTACAACTCCAACCAGCCCCAGCCAGCAGGGCCAATATTCAGAAAAGCTGGGAGTTGTCCAAAATACCTGAACGGTACCGAGGGAGGCTGCTCTAAACCCTACATGAGGGCCCAGAGGCATTTGGGGATAGCTAAAAGATGGTGGCAGTAGCCATCTCACCCAGCCGCTTCTATTTTGGAGTGCTGGGCTGTAATATACTAGTACGGTAACTTTTAGTGGGTAAAGTTCCCATTTGCATTACAAGTTACATCATCTAGTAAACAGTGACTTGCCTTGGGTCTATGCAGACTAGGTTAGTGGACAATATATTGTCTTTCCTTTTATCTCAGGGATGGGCAAATTGTGGCCCTCCAGACATCTTAGCCTACAACTCCCATCAGCCCTAGCCGGCATAGTTAATGGTGAGGGATTATGGGAACTGTATTCCAAAACATCTGGAGGGGCAGATATTGCCCACACTTGACTTATCTGAACAAAAATCCAATAATATGGGCTATTGCTAACCAATGTTGCTTTCATTTCTTCTTGAATATACATTAGTCAACTTGATTTCTTGAGTTACGTAAGACAGCTACATTCCAAAAAATCAGCTTGAAACACTCAGTTTTCAAACAGCCTTTAATGAGCATTTCTTCCTGTCATTGAGGCTGAGATGCAGCATTTGTAAAGAGCTCTTCCACATAATATTTGGAGAAACTGGGTTACGCTGGCTCAGCTTGTCTGAGTGTGGAAAGCTAAGCAGGGTCAGGCCTGGTTATTACTTGGATGGGAGACCCCTCCTCCAGTTTCCTGCATTGAGCAGGGGGTGGACTTGATAGCTTGTAGGCTCCTTCCAACTCTATGATCTATGAAATCTATGAAACACATTGTGATAGTTGACCAGGCACAGATGAGCAGGGCTTATAGATTCATATAACAGAGTTCGAAGGGGCCTACAGGTCATTGAGTCCAACCCCCTGCTCAATGCAGGAAACTAGAGGAGGGGTCTCCCATCCAAGTAATAACCAGGCCTGACCCTGCTTAGCTTTCCACACTCAGACAAGTTGAGCCAGTGTGAGCCACACACTTTCTTTATCCTTAAGAATACAGCTGTCAAACAGAATTGTTTGCAAAGGCACAATTGCAAACAATTCCCACAAGGAAAAAAGGCACAGGGCAACAGAAGCCAATGTGGCTTCACAATAAACTCAAAGATGACCTGAAAACAAAAAAGGACACGTATAGGAAGTGGAAGGAAGGACAGGCTACAGGGGAAGAGTACAGGCAGGTAGCACAGAACTGCAGGAATAGTGTCAGGAAGGCTAAAGCTGAGAATGAGCTAAGGTTAGCGAGGAATGCTAAAAGCAACAAAAAAGCTTTCTTCAGATACATGCACAGTAAAAGACAGAAGAAAGAACTGGTGGTTCAACTACGCAATGAGGATGGCAAATTGATAACAGAAGACAAAGAAAAGGCAGACGTGTTCAATTCCTACTTCGGCTCGGTCTTCTCCCAAAAGAGGGTCTATGACCCCCCTGGCAAACCTGAAGTGCAGACTGAAGGGGCAGAATTGCAGCTTGAGATTGATAGGCAAATGGTCAAGGAGCACCTGATTACTCTGAACGAGTTTAAATCTCCAGGGCCTGATGAGCTGCATCCTAGAGTAATAAAGGAACTGGCAGAAGAACTCTCAGAACCACTGTCTATTATCTTTGAGAAATCATGGAGGACAGGTGAAGTGCCAGATGACTGGAGGAGGGCAAATGTTGTTCCCATCTTCAAAAAGGGCAAGAAGGAGGAACCTGGGAACTATAGGCCAGTCAGTCTGACATCAATCCCCGGGAAGATTTTGGAGCAGATTATAAAGAAGTCAGTCTGCAAGCACCTTGAAAACAATGCAGTGATTACTAGAAGCCAGCATGGATTTGTCAAGAACAAATCCTGTCAGACTAATCTGATCTCATTTTTTGATCGGGTAACCTCCCTTGTGGACTGTGGGAATGCTGTGGACATTATATACCTGGACTTCAGCAAAGCTTCGACAAGTGCCTCAATAGTCCTGATTATAGCTTGCTACAAGTGAACCATCGTGATCCGGGCTCCAAATGTACTCAAGGTCTATTCATGGTGGCTTCTCAAACTTAGTACCACAGCTGGCCTAAAGTTTATTAATGGGCCAAAACCCAAAATGTCTGACCCTAACCCAAACCCCCCACAACACATCAATCAAAATAAATCTCAACACATCGTTGGGGCTGCACTCCTGGTAGCTGTCCATAGTGGCCGAGCAGCGGCACGCCTCACTTCCATGCGCTCTTCACCGGTGATCGCGCTCCTTCTGGCACAGCCAGAAGACTCGTCAACAGCCCAGGGATGTTGACGAGTCCTTGGTCTCGAGTCCCGAGTCGAGTCTCGAGTCCCATTAAAAATATTGGGACTCGAGTCCGAGTCGAGTCAGAGGGGGGACTCAGTCCGACTCACGAGTCGAGTCCTCGAGTCCGAGTCCCCATCCCTGGAGTGGGCTAGATGGAACAACTATCAGGTGGATCCACAATTGGCTACAGAATCGGACTCAAAGAGTGCTTATCAATGGTTCCTTCCCAAACTGGGGAGAGGTAACGAGCGGGGTACCACAGGGCTCGGTCCTGGGCCCGGTGCTCTTCAACATTTTTATTAATGACTTGGATGAGGAGGTACAGGGAATGCTTATCAAATTTGCAGATGACACAAAGTTGGGTGGAACAGCTAATACTCTGGAAGACAGAAACAAAATTCAAAGTGACCTCGATAGGCTGGAGCGCTGGGCCGAAAACAACAGAATGAAATTTAATAGGGATAAATGCCAAGTGCTGCACCTAGGGAGAGGAAACCAAATGCAGAGTTACAGAATGGGGGACACTTGGCTCAACAATACTACAAGTGAGAAGGATCTTGGAATTGTGGTAGATCACAAACTGAATATGAGCCAGCAATGCGATGTGGCTGCAAAGAAGGCAAATGCAATTTTGGGCTGTATTAATAGAAGTATAGCTTCCAAATCGCGGGAAGTGATAATTCCCCTTTACTCGGCACTGGTTAGGCCTCATCTTGAGTACTGCGTCCAGTTCTGGGCACCTCACTTTAAGAAGGACATAGACAAACTGGAGAGGGTTCAGAGGAGGGCAACAAGGATGATAAAGGGACTGGAAACAAGGCCCTATGAGGAGAGACTGAAAGAACTGGGCATGTTTAGCCTTCAGAAGAGGAGACTGAGGGGAGATATGATCGCACTCTTCCAGTATTTGAAGGGATGTCACACAGAGGAGGGCAAAGATCTCTTCTCGTTCATCCCAGTTTGCAGGACACGGAATAATGGGCTCAAGTTACAGGAACCTAGATTCCACCTAAACATCAGGAAAAATTTCCTGACTGTCAGAGCAATAAGACAATGGAATCAACTACCTAGGGAGGTCGTGGGCTCTCCCACTCTGGAGGCATTCAAGGTGCAGCTGGACAGACATCTGTCAGAGATGCTTTGACCTAGATTCCTGCATTGAGCAGGGGGTTGGACTCGATGGCCTTGTAGGCCCCTTCCAACTCTACTTTTCTATGATTCTATGATTAATGGTATCTTAGATTCTTTAATCAGTTGATTAAATTTGCCTGGATAAAAACAGAGTTTGGAAGCAAGAAACATATTTTGGACTATACCTTCCATCAACCCTAGTCTACATGGCCAATGGTCAGGCATGATGGGAGTTGTAGTATAAAACTGGACCAGGTTGGGTAAGGCTGGTTAAAGTGTTTTAAATGGACTATCCTTAACAATTTATTGATTAAACAATGGAGCCCTACAAAAGGCTAAAGAAACTCTAGACCTGTGCTGTTGAAGTCTGTTTAGGAGGTGCCATAGCTCAGAGTATATGCTTTGCATATCTAAGGCCAGAGCTTCAATCCTTGGTATCTCCAATAATAAAATTGGTGGCCTTGAGACCTTGCAGAGCTGCTGCTAGTCATTAGCCTTGGGCTAGATGGACCAACTTCGTATACAAGAAGCCACCCATTTCAATTAATGTTATGCTTCTCGAATAAAGAAAGCTGGCTTGTGATTAAACAATTCTACACTTCATGTTCTTACTAGAGCTCAATCTTCACTTTCAGTAGGATTAGGTCCAGGAGCAAGTCAGCCCTCTCAAATGGGGTATGTATTAGCAAAGCAGTGTTAATCCCTTTTGATAAAGATGTAACCATTTTAGTTAGGCCTCAGAGAAAATTTGTAAACAACTCAAACTGACAATTTCTAGGTGCTTTTATCCTTAAGAATGCTTAAGTCTTATTGAGATTTGGGTTCTGTTTAAGAGTCTGTTGTCAGGAGCAAAGTAGATTTCATGTTCTCCTGTCTCATCCATAGTCTAAGCCAGGAGTGAGCAACTTGTGGCCCTCCAGCCTACAACTCCCATCATCCCTCACCACTGACTGTGCTGGCTAGGCCTGATGGGAGTTGTAGGCCAAACCATCTGGAGGGCCACAAGTTGCCCATGCAGCCCACCCTGTTCTAAACCCTGCTATGTTCCCTGCTATGTCCTGAGTTGCATGCAACATGGGGACCTTTATCCTGAAATGAGATTAGCTTCCCAAAGCCCGAGCATATAAATTTTTACTACACTTCACAGTATTCCTGTTGGTCCCATTATTTTATTTATTTATTTATGGCAGTTATTCCCTATCATGAATTGTTAAAAGTTCCTTCCCACGTAAGATGAGACCAAAGTTATTGCCTGTTTTTAGCCTTGTTTGGACCTATGAATCTTGCCTAGAGCAGACTAAGGGTGGCTTATGCTGGCTCAGCTTGTCTGAGCGTGGAAAGCTAAGCATGGTCAAGCCTGGTTATTACTTGGATGGGAGACCCCTCCTCTAGTTTCCTGCATTGAGCAGGGGGTTGGACTCGATAGCCTTGTAGGCTCCTTCCAACTCTATGATCTATGAAATCTATGAAATGCTAATCCCTATGGCTGATACTTAGGGTTGCAGTACAACCTCTATCTTTTGAAAAATGAAGCTTGTATTCTTCCAGCATAAATGCACATTTCTGGCTGCTGCAGGAAGGGTCCCCTCCGCAGATCCAGATTTGAAGGAGCAACAACAACACACACAGACACACACACACACGCATCCCAGCCCTTAAGATCGGGCTCTGTACCTGAGGACTAGAGAGTGGACAATCTAACATGGTTCAACATAGGCAAGTGTAAAGTGATGCATGTTGGGGCAAAAAATCTCAGCTTCACATATACGTCAGTGTTCTCCAACCTTGGGTTCCCAGATGTTTTTGGCCTACAACTCCCAGTATGCCCCAGCCAGCTATGCTGGCTGGGGCATACTGGGAGTTGTAGGCCAAAAACATCTGGGGACCCAAGGTTGGAGAACACTGGCGTATACGCTGATGGGGTCTGGGTTGGCAGTGACCGACCAAGAAAGAGGTATTGGTTGCTATGAAAATGGCAGATTCCACATTGGGGATCATTAGGAAAGGAATTGAAAATAAAACTACCAATACTGTAATGCTTTTATACAAATATATGTGACCACAGTTGGAATACTATGTAGCTTGAAAAGGATATAGCAGAGTTAGAAAAGGTGTGGAAACAAAGGGCAAGCAAAATGATCAAAGTTGATGAAAATTATCAAGGAGATGGAGAAACTCCCATATGAGGAAAGGTTACAATATCTGAGGTTTTTTAGGGTAGAAAAAAGGCAAATAAGGGGAGACATGATAGTGTATAAAATTACACATGGTGTGGAGAAAGCCCTAGAGGCTGGGGTCACCTAATGAAACCAAATGGTGGAAGATTCAGCACAGATAACAGGGAGTACTTCTTCACACAGGACACAGTTTAACTATGGAATTTGCTACCACAAGATGTGATGACCACGAAATTACATGACTTTAAAAGGGTATTAGACAAATTTGCGGAAGGTAAGGCCATCATTGGCTATTTTTATTTTTTTTATTTATACCCCGTCTTTTTTCCTGCAAGGAACCCAAGGAGGATTACACAATCCTCCTCCTCGTCCTCTCCATTTTATCCTCACATCAACCCTGTGAGGTAGGTTAGGCTGAGAGGCAGTGACTGGCCCAAAGTCACCCAGTGAGTTTCGTGGCCGAGCAGGGACTAGAACCCAGATCTCCCGAGTCCCAGTCCAACACTCACCACTATGCCACACTGGCTCTTAGTAATGATGGGTGTATATTACCTCCAGTATCTGGGGAAGTATGGCCCTGTTACTGTATACCAGTTGCTGGGGAACATGAGTGGGAGGGTGCTATTGCTCTCATGTCCTACTTGTGGGCTTTCCCAGGGCCGGATTAACATAGGGGCTATTGGAGCGGCAGCTCCAGGCCCCTCCCCCAAAATAGGCCCACCAATAGGGACGCGCGGCGCCGGGGGAAATGAGAGTCACGCGGCGGCCGAGAGTGGGACCGGCAGGCGGAGAGAGGGCAGGGGCGGAGGGATGCCGCCGGCGCTGGGGCTGCCCACCTGCTGCTGCTGCTGCTCGCAGCCGGCCGGGAGGGCGCGCTGAGCCAAGCCCGAGCCCGCGCCAGCATGTCCCGCAAGAAGAGCCCCAAGAGCAAGGGCGGCACCTCGGCGCCCTCGTCCGCCCTGCCCGCCGCCCAGCAACGCGCCGATGCCGGCGGCCGGGGCGCAGGCGCAGCCCGGGCCAAGGGGGCAGCCTGGAGCGGCGGCGGCGTCCTCCTCCTGCTGCGCCGCCAACGGGGTGGCGCTGCCCAGCAGACCCTCGCTCAGCAACAGCGGAGAGTTCTACGACGTCGCCTTCAAGGTGAGCGGGCGGGGGGAGAACCGGGTGGGTGGGCACGCGCGAAGCCCCCGGCATGCCTGGGGCCGTCGTCCTCCTCCTCCTCCTCGCCGGGTGGGGCTGCCGCGAGGTGCGCGCGCCACGCCCTCCTCCTCCTCCTCCTCCTCCTCCTCCGCTTGGACGCGGGGGGGGGGGCAGGGGACCTGAGCATGCTCCCCAGAGCCGCCTCGCCCCGGAGCCTTTCTCGCCGCCACCCTCCAAGTTTATCCATTTACGTCTCCCTCTCTTTTTGCCTCAGTTTCCCTCAATGTTTGTCCAGTTTCCCTAAGGGAAACCGAGGCAAAAAGGAAAGCAAGGCTGGCACAAAATGCCCCCCCTCACACGCAGACACTTCCATTCTCTTTCTCCTGTTTCAGCTTCCCCCAAAGCACCTTCCTTCCTGCCTCAGTTTCCCTCAAAGTTTGCATACAGTTTCCCTCAAAGTCCGAGGGAAACAAGCAAAAAAGAAAGGCAGGCAGGCACAAAGTGGGTCCCCCCCCCTTCTATTCCCTTTCTCCTTCCATTTCTGCCTCAGCTTCCTTCAAAGTACTCTCCCTCCTTCCTGGCATCTGCCTCAGTTTCCCTCAGAGTGCCCTCTTTCCTGCCTGCCCACCTGTTTCCCATACAGGCGCTGCTGCCTTTTCACATTTATTTTATTTATTTATTTTATTTGTTATATTTATACCCCACCTTTTTTCCTGCAAGGAACCCAAGGCGACTTACATAGTCAGTCCTCCTCCTCCTCCTCCTCCTCCTCCTCCTCCTCCTCCTCCTCCTCCATTTTATCCTCACAACAACCCTGTGAGGTAGGTTAGGCTGAGAGTCAGGGACTCTTTTATAATGTATTTCAGTTTACCCCACACAAAGCATTCACACACACAGAGCAGCCAGACAAAAGCAAAACACGCTTATAATTTGTAGGTAGCCTTTTATAATGTATTTCAATTTTAGACAGCAAAAAAGGTAGTACATTCTTATTTTTTAAACCCACTTTTGCCATCGAAATAAAATTCCATCCTCCATTTAATCATTATTTATTTATTTATTTATTGCATTTATACCCCACTCTTCAGCCAGAAAAGGCTCTCAGAGCGGCTTACACAGATTAATAATAAGACATTCCCTGCCCTCAGGCTCACAATCTAAAAGACATGACACAAAAGGAAAAGGGATTGGGAGGGAGGAGGAAGAATGCCAAACTCAGGCACCAATATAATGTTTGGCATTCAGTCTTTTAGATTGTGAGCCTGAGGGTAGGGAATGTCTTATTATTACCGGTAATCTGTGTAAACCGCTCTGAGAGCCTTTTCTGGCTGAAGAGCGGGGTATAAATGGAATAAATAAATAAATAAATCATTAATTTCTACCCACTTTTGCCATCAAAATAACTTTCCATCCTCCATTTAATCACTTGTTAACATTAATTAATTTATAATAACTTTCCATTTAAGAAAAAAAATTCACCCCTATCAAGTGAAAAAAAATGACCCAGGTCCTTTTTTTTACTTGATCCATTCGTTCTTTTTTTTTTTTTTAAACTATAGTCCGGTCCCCCAACAGTCTGAGAGACAATGAACTGGCCCCCTGTTTAAAAAGTTTGAGGACCCCTGTTGTAATCCTTACATCAACCCTGTAAGGCAGGTCAATAGCATTCTCTCCATACAGCACGTGGGGGGGGGGGCAGCTGAGTAAGAGCTCGGTTCGTGTACATTGTTGCCTAACAGTCTGCATAATTCCCGAAGGGGTGGGCTGTTTAGTCTATTGCAGCAAGAACAACAAGAGAGTCTTGTGGTACCCTAAAGACCAACACATTCATTCTGACATAAGCTTTCACGGACACTGCCCACTTCCATCAGGTTTTATTGAGTTAACAAGCTTATTGTTTACAAAAAAAGAAATATTTTCAATATGTTTCTGTTTTGGCACTTTAATGGTAATTAAAATATTTAATTTGTTTTAATATAAAATTGCGTCTTCATTTTATTTATTTCCATAAAAAGGCCCACCAAAATCCTCAGCACCAGGCCCATAATGCTCTTAATCCGGCCCTGGGCTTTCCAGAGACAGCTGGTTGGCCACTGTGGGAACAGAATGCTGAATTAGGTCTTTGGTCTGATCCAGCAGGGTTCTTCTTATGTTAATGGCCCTGCAACTGTAGTCTACATGGAAAACTGTTTTTCTTCAGTATATGGCAAGAAATGATGGACAACGTACCCATATATTGTTGGAGCTTCCTGAAACATCTGGATACTATAAAGACTAGCTGGACTATTGGTCCAATCTAGTGCAATTATTCCTGATATTCTTTGGAAAACAAATTATTGTAGGTCTTTTTCCTAATGTGAATGAACAAAACTTTAGTTTTCTGCTCAGAAAACGCATTTGCACAGCGTTTTAGATGCTCATCTCACCCACCCCTCCGGATCCTGACCTAGATTTTAAAGCCACTAGCAACAGTTGTTTTGCTTGCTCTCCAAAGTCCTCACTACTAGCCTTTCCTGAAGATTTTTGGAATCCATCTTCAAAATTAGGGGTTGGGGATTTACTATCATCATAATGTAAAATGCTGAAGCTCTCTCTCTGACTTAAAACCAAACCCTCTCTAGGAAAGTAAGGGCATCTCATTTCTCTGGGGCATTATTTGTGAATGTTAAAATAGACATTCATTTTAATGTAATTCTTGTGTAACTTGCAACCTAGTACATTTCACGCTCTGATTAAACCAAGAGGAATGGAAATAAGCAAAACCAGATGTTTTGCAGGAACCAGGAAGCAATGCCTGAGATCTAATAATTGTTTCTGCCTTTATCTATTCTGCATCTGAAAGGCTATTAGCACCTCTTTATCTTAGCTGTTTATCATAGCTAGTTGGAGAGGAGCCAAAGGGTCTGAAGGTGGGGGCATGATCATGCTCCTCGGGGCTTGCAAATGGCAGGGACTTTTAAGCAGCATGGTTTACATTTAGGAAATTATTGGTGGGAAAGGTTTGAAACCTCTCACCATTCTTACATTCCAGTGTACAGAGAGGGGGTTACTAACATCTGCTATGAGGCAATTTGAATGCAAGACACCAATTCACTTAATTTAATGAGAAATTGTTATTTCAATAAGAGGAGGGGAGGGTGGGGCCCGACCGACTCCAGCTACAAAAGCTGCTGCTCCTGCTGTGGGTGCCTAGAGGCCATCTAGCTGTGAGTCCTGCAAGACATGCTCCCCTGGCTCATCGCACCTGGCCAGGGAGGGAGGGAGGGCCTGACTGACTCCAGCTACAAAAGCTGCCACTGCTTTTGTCTTTTTTAAATTTTATTTTTGACCTTAGTATAATTATTATCGAGTTGTTTATGGTTATCTGTAATTTCTATTGTATTTTTTTAATGTTAGTGTTTTTTGATATTTTGTAAATTTACTGTTCTCTGATATTTTGTAAATTGTCTTGACTATTTAGTGTTTTCTGATATTTTCTAAATTATTTTTAAATATATATTTAGTGTTTGATGTTTTGTAAATTCTATCTACTGTTTCTTTGTCATGTTGTGAGCCGCTTTGGGCACAATTTTTGTGGAAAAGCGGCATACAAATAAAAGATGATGATGATGATGGCTGTTGCCTGAGTAAAATATATTAAGTCCACATATGTTAAAGTTGAGGTTGCCATGATTTTATTTTATTATTTATTCATAATATTTATACCCCGCCTTTTTTCATGCAAGGAACCCAAGGTGGCTTACATAATCATCCTCCTCTCCATTTTATCCTCACAACAACCCTGTGAGGTAGGTTAGGTTGAGAGTCAGTGACTGGCCCAAAGTCACCCAGTGAGTTTCATGGCTGAGCAGGGACTAGAACCCAGATCTCCTGAGTCCCAGTCCAACACTCTCACCACTATGCCACACTGCCCCCCAAAGCAAGAAATTCTAGAGGAAGTTCCTTATGCTCATATGAACACAAAACCAGGCACTTTAATGTGATAGCTCACTTTAATCAAGATAGTGCTTCACAATACAGTAATATGTTAGATTGCAAGTAACTTGGTCTGAGAGCGTTTTGCAAGACAAGCAAAAAAAATTACCGGTAATTTTTTTGAGTTGATAAATGAGCAAGGTCTTGCAAGACAAGTTGTAGGGATGTAACCGCTCACCTCGAGTGGGCGTAGCGGGCTGAAATCGGCTCCGCTCACGCCCGCCAGAGACTCGCTTTGATATAAGAGTGTTTTGGATTACAAGCACGTTTCTGGAACGAATTATGCTCTCAATCCAAGGTATTACTGTACTCATTGATGCACTTTCTTCTACTGACCTGAAGGGGTCAGTCCATAAAGTGTGTTAATTGTGAGGGGCAAGAAAGCAAGTAGCAAAGTTGTAATAACTTGTGGGGGATTTCTTGGAAGAATTGGATGAAAATTTCAGAAATAGTTGCCTCTTCTGAGTGCACAGAGCCTACCAAGTTTCAGTTGAATAGCACTAGGGTTTTTATTCATGAGCAGCCTTGACATTTTGAGGGTATCTTCAAAAGTGGTTGTAAAACACAGGATGGAAACTGGAGGATGACCTTATTGTCTAAAACACCTACAGTCGATAGTGGGCAAGCTATATGCTAGCTACCTAAATTCGATGCTTACCACCTGGATAGAGGAGGAAAATATCTTGGGGAATGAAGAAGTGGGCTTCAGGAAGGGCAGATCAACCCTTGACTGTTGCCTAGCTCTAAGTCACTTGGCAGAGAAATATATGGATTCTTTTGGCAATGGTCTATTTGTTGCTTTTATAGGCCTAAAATTTGCTTTGATACAATATCAAGAGATAGATTATCTGTGAAATTATATCACTTATCCATTGATAAGACTGTTCTACCTTATTAAATGTCTCTACCAATGCTCTACGGGTCCAAGTAAGGTGTAGATTGGAGGGAAATCTGACAAGACCTATTATAGCCAATAAAGGAGTTTGACAGGGTTGTATATTAGCCCCTACACTATTTAATCTTTATTTAAATGACTTGTTGGGAATTGTTTAGCACCTGACTTCCATTTACCAAAACTGGCTGAGACTAAAGTCCCTCTGTTGTTATATGCAGATGATGCTGTGGTAATGTCAATATCTAAAATAGGTCTTAAATGTTTATTACATGTTTGTATGACTTATTGTAAGGTTAATCTGTTGATGGTCAATTATAGTAAAACAAAAATCATTTTTTTCTATACATCAATCAACAAATAACTGGATAATAGATGGACACCATATAGAGCAAGTCAAGAAGTTTAGATATCTTGGTATTATGTTTACACTTCCTTGGGCCACACCCAGATAGTCTGCAGTCCAGGCTGCTCAGAACACTACCAAGGCAGTTCTCAGATTTTTCTATACTAAGAGGGCTCAGTTTATTCCTTCTGCCCTACAAGTATTTAAAACTAAAATTTTGTCTCAATTGTTATATGGTGTACCAATATGGATCCAGGGATTTAATTCAACTGTCAAGAGTGTTCTTTCAAACTTCTTGTATGCACTTTTTGGGATGCCTAGGTGTGTACCATCTGCTGGTTTACGATTAGAGGCTGGCCTTGCCACTATGGAATACAGTCATGCCTTGGATTGAGAGCATAATTCGTTCCGGAAACGTGCTTGTAATCCAAAACACTCTTATATCAAAACGAAATCCCCCCCAAAAAAAATTGTACAGAGATTTTTAATTTAAGCCGTACTACAGTACTTGTATTGCAAGACGTTTGGGGGTGGCATGAGGGTGTCTGGGGGGGCTGCGGCGCGGCGCAGCTTCGGCGGGGGAGGGGCTTCGGCGGTGGCGGGTGCAGGTACGGGGTGTTTGGGGGTGGCGTGGGGGTGTTTGGGGGTGGCGAGGGGGTGTCTGGGGAAGCTGCGGCGCGGCGGCACGGCTTCGGCGGGGAGGGGCTTCAGCAGGAGCGAGGCTTCGGCGGCAGGGAGGCTTTTCGGTGGCAACGGGGCTTCGGTGGCGGGTGCAGGTAGGGTGGCGTGGGGGGTGTCTGGGGTGGCGTGGGGGTGTCTGGGGGTGGCGTGGGGGTGTCTGGGGGTGGCGTGGGGGTGTTTGGGGGTGGCGTGGGGGTGTCTGGGGGGGCTTCGGCGCGGCGCGGCTTCGGCGGGGGAGGGGCTTCGGCGGCGGCGGGTGCAGGTACAGGGGTGGGGGTGGGATGTCTGGGGTGTGTGGGGGTGTTTGGGGGTGGCGTGAGGGTGTCTGGGGAAGCTTCGGCGCGGCTTCGGCGGGGAGGGGCTTCAGCGGGAGCGAGGCTTCGGCGGCAGGGAGGCTTTTCGGTGGCGGGTGCAGATAGGGTGGCGTGGGTGGGCTGTCTGGGGTGGCGTGGGGGTGTGTGGGGGTGTTTGGGGGTGGCGTGGGGGTGTCTGGGGAAGCTTCGGCGCGGCGCGGTTCGGCGGGGGAGGGGCTTCAGCGGGAGCGAGGCTTCGGCGGCAGGGAGGCTTTTCGGTGGCAACGGGGCTTCGGTGGCGGGTGCAGGTAGGGTGGCGTGGGGGGTGTCTGGGGTGGCGTGGGGGTGTTTGGGGGTGGCATGGGGGTGTCTGAAGGGGCTGCGGCGTGGTGCGGCTTCGGCGGGGGAGGGGCTTCGGCGGCGGCGGGTACAGGTACGGGGGTGGGGTGCCTGGGGTGGCGTGGGGGTGTTTGGGGGTGGCGTGGGGGTGTCTGGGGAAGCTGTGGCGCGGCGCAGCTTCGGCGGGGAGGGGCTTGGCAGCAGGGAGGCTTCGGCAGCAGGGAGGCTTTTCGGCGGCAACGGGGCTTCGGTGGCGGGTGCAGGTAGGGTGGCGTGGGGGGGTGTCTGGGGTGGCGTGGGGGTGTCTGGGGGTGGCATGGGGGTGTCTGGGGGGGCTTCGGCGTGGCGGGGCTTTGGCGGGGGAGGGGCTTCGGCGGCGGCAGATGCAGGTACGGGGGTGGGGGGTCTGGGGGTGGCGGCAGGGGTCCTGGGGGTGGAGGGGGGTGCCTGGCGGTGCCTGGCGGTGGCGGCGGGGGTCCTGGGGGAACTCTATGATCTATGAATAATCTATGAACTGTTGCTGCAGGAGAAAGACAAGCTTTGGGTAGAGGGAAGATGTGGAAACGATCTAGTTCAGACTTGTAACACAGGCGGGAGGCAGGAGAGATCTGAGAACTGCTAGAGGCAGCAGGTTCTCTGCTATGCATGGATGCGGTGGGGGGGTAGAAGTGAAAGAGGTGCAGTGCTAAGCAGAGCTAGGCATGGAGTGTTGGCGTGTGAGCAGAGTTGGGAGATTTATAATCCTATCTGTGTGCTAACAGACGCCTGAAATTCCACACACAGATCTTCCAGATCTCACCTCCCTACGCAGCGTGCAGCGTGCTGTGTCGGTGCCAGTTTTGGCCAGCCCAGTCTGACCTGTAATCAGACTTACTTCCAGCTTCCCCGTTGGAGATTAATCCATGGAGTCAGGAAACACTTTGGAACACCACAGGTCTATTTCTACCTGTTTATTCACTTAGCAAGTAAAGTTCTACAGAGTATACATTTCCTAGTTACAGTCCATGTGCAGAGTATAAATGCATAGTAAGCATTACATCCAGTGGAGTAAGTTGAGCTTCACTCCACCTCAGCAAAGACGTTACATTGTTGCAGTAACAAAGTCTAGCAAGAAGAACCAGAAGAAGAGAGAAAGCAGTCCAGCTTCTCTCTAAGATGGCTTCAGACAGAAAAACAAGTCAGTACGTCACCAGAAAGCATAAACCATATGACAGGCTCATACTGTTTCCCAGGCTTAGCTCCCATGAGAACCAACACGGGAAATAGGAGACAAAACATAACCTGTTTACCAGCCATTCTGTTCCTTCCATGTTGTAAACAATGTGCTGCAGCTTGTGAATGTGATACAGATCACAACATCCCCCCACATGCTGTAGTACATCTTGTTTACATTTACTCAATGAGGCCTAGTGCCGTCATTAGTTTCCTGTGTCTTACTACAGGCAATGGTTTTGTGAAAAGATCTGCCATCATTTCCCCTGTTGCACAGTACTTGAGTGTTACCCACCCTTTTTGCACACAGTCCTTTACATGAGAGTAACGAACATCAATGTGTTTGGTTCTTGGCCTACATTTTTCATTGAGAGCCATGCTTATGCAAGCCTGGTTGTCCTCAAAAATTGTAACAGCCTTGTCTACTGGTATGTGCATATCAGCAAACAATTGTTTGAACCACTCAATCTCATTACATGCTTGAGATAAACTGATGAATTCAGACTCTGCGCTAGATACAGCCACACAAGATCGTTTGCGAGTGTACCAGTCGATCAAACTGTTATCATACATCATCACAGTCCCACTTGTAGACTTCCTATCTGTTGCAGACCCCCAATCAGCATCAGTGTACACACAAAAACCTCCCTCTGTGTGTGATTACAATTTCAGTTTGCAATTCATGGAACTTTTTAAATACCTTAACACACGTTTCACAGCTAGCCAATCATACGTAGAAGGATTTTGTGTTTTCCTGCTAAGTATGTTTACAGCATTGCTGATGTCTGGCCTACTCACATTTGCCAAATATAGCAGGCTTCCAATAACACTTTGATATTTTCCAATATCCTCAAATTCAGTGTTAGCTGTGTGCTTTTGATATTCAAGAGTCATTGGAGTGGTAACTGGGTTACAATCCTCCAATCCGTGAATTTCCAGCAATTTCTGAATTTTTCCACTTTGTTCAACCAAGAAAGAACCTTCCTCATCTTGGGATAATTGCATTCCAAGATAATGTTGTACCAAATCTAGATCTTTCAGTTCAAAGTGTGCTTGCAATTCTTGTGCAATTTTGTCTTTTTGACTTACTGATTCTGTTACCAGCAATATATCATCAACAAAGACCAACAAATACACCCAGTTTCCCTGTTCTGTGTGATTTGTGTACAGACAGTGATCAGCCTTGCTTTGTTTGAATCCCAAACTAATCAAAACTCTGTCTAATTTTTGGTTCCAGCACCTTGCTGCTTGCTTCAGCCCATATATGGATTTGTGCAAACGACATACAAGACTGGGATTTTCTACAAAACCTTTTGGTTGCATCATGTAGATTTCCTCTTGTAATTCACCATATAGGAAAGCAGTTTTTACATCAACATGAAATGCCATCATTTTTCTTTGTGCTGCCAATTTCAACAACAATCTGACAGTTGCATACCTTGTTGTTGGTGCAAACACGGAATCAAAATCTACCCCATGTTTTTGTGCAAACCCTCTCGCAACGAGTCTTGCCCTGTACCTTTCCACCTTCCCCTGGTGATTTGTTTTCACCTTGTACACCCATTTACAGGTGATTGCCTTGCGCCCTACAGGCAAAGATACTAGACTCCAAGTTTTGTTATCATGCATTGCATTGATTTCATCCTGCATGGCCTCAAACCAATCATTTTTCACCTTTGGTTCCATGCTCTGGATTTCTTCAAAACTTTGTGGTTCTAAAGCTATCTTGAGAGCTTTATGTACAACAGTTTTCCCACTTTGGAATTCATCCTGATATCTAACAGGTGTTTTGCGTTCTCGGGTTGAACGCCTTACAGATTGTTCACCACCCTCCTGCTCCCCAGATATCTGCCCAGTGGCTTGTTCTGTCCCAGAAGCTTCCTGCTGTGTTTCAGACATTGCATGCATTGGCAATTCCACCAGCTGTTTCTGTTCATTTGTTTGCTCGTGAAAAATCACATCCCTGCTCAGAATTACCTTGTTGTGGTGTGGTGACCACAACCTGTACCCTTTTATTTGTGCATCATACCCCAGCAGAAAACATTCAAAGCTTCTTGGAGATAGCTTTGTTCTGTTTTGAGCCTGTATATGAACAAAACATTTCATATGGAGTTTTCACAGTTGTGGTGTTGGGTAACCTGTTCAGCAGGTAATTGGCATTTGACAGTGCATCCCCCCAGAAACGGTTTCCCACCTGTGAGTCAGCTAATTGAGTCCTCATCATTTCCTGGAGTGTTCTGTTGCATCTTTCAGCAACACCATTTTGAAATGGGGAGTATGGGGCCGTGACTTCGTGCCCAATACCCTCACTTTCCAAGAATTTCTTTAATTTTGTACTCATGTACTCTCCCCCACCATCTGTGAGTAATTCTCCTATTGGATATTGTTTATATCTGTTCCCAGCCCATTTAACAAATGATTCAAATCTCTCTTGAACCTGAGACTTATGCTGCAGAAGATATACGAATCCAAATCTTGAAAAATCATCAATCAGAGTCATATAGTACCTGTTCCCCCCATAGCTATTTTCAAATGGACCAGCAACATCAGAGTGTACTAGCTCAAATATTCTTGTGCTAACTCTATCACTGTGTTTCTGAATGTTAGATCTGTGTGACTTTGCTGTACTGCATACTTCACATTCCACATAATTAGAACAAGGTTTCATTTTCATACCCTCACACAGACCCTGAATCTTTTCGATGCTTCTGTAGTTGGCATGCGCGAACCTCTTATGGAAAATATGCACACAATTGTCATGGGGTTTACAATTTGCATACTTTGCCCTCTCATCATGTGTTACAAATGGATTTATAACATACAGAGAATTCTGCAAATCACCTTTTGCACAGACCACCCCTTCTTGTGAAATTACACAGTTGCTGTCAGAAAAGCATATTTCAAAACCATTATTAGCTAATTGTGAGATACTTATTAAATTTGTATCCAGTTCCTGAACAAACAGTGCCCTCTGCTGACCCAAAGTAGCAAAGTCGATTGTTCCTGCAGCTGACACTTGGATCCTCTTTCCAACAGCTAATTCAACATGTTGATTAATTCCACATTCTTCCAGAGATTGAAATATGTCTCTAGAATTAGCCATGTGATGACTGGCCCCAGAGTCCAAAATCCATACGTTGCTATCAGAAACTCCCACCCTAGCAATCAAACTTTTGCCCGTTTTAAATGCCTCCTCGGGTGCACTGGTAGCTTCCTGTTTGGTTTTTTTCTTTCTCTGTTTGACCTTACAGTCTTTTTAAAGATGCGATGTAGATCCACAAGAAAAACATTTTTTCACTTTCAAAGCTGTAGCCTGGGTAACTCCCAGCTTATTGTAATTCCCAGCTTGGCTGTGCCCCGCGTCAGCCGAGCTGTCTACTGATTTACGTCCAGCATTGTTTTTCTTCCCTTGCCGTTTCTCCCACTCAGAGAGAAGTTTGCCTGACACATATTCCATTGTCAGGTTCTGATCTGGTTGCCCTTCCATCAATGTTACAATTGTATCATATGAAGAGCCCAGACTGGATAACAGAATAGAGACCTGATGTAGGAGATCTATTTGCATTCCCTGTGCTCTAAGCCTGTTAAACAAGTCTTTGACTGTACTCAAATGCTCTGGCATAGAGCCACCTGGTTGCAAGCTTAACTTGTATAGCTTACGTGCCAGCAAAATTCTGCTCCCAGCTGTTTGCATTTGATACGTACTTTTCAACACATTCCAGATATCTTTTGCTGTGTTTTGAAATTGGATAAATGGCACTTGTGAGCTTTCAACTGATAAACAAAGAATCGCTTTGGCTTTATCATCCCGCTTTCTCCATTCATCATATGCCTGGTCACCCACTGCAACTGGATCCTGTGTTACTACAGACCAGAGTCCCGCATGGGTTAAATAATGCTGCATCTGAAAACTCCACAGCATATAGTTCGATCCAGACAGTCTCTCCACAATTTGTGGATTCAGGGATTGTGCAGCCGCCATTTCTGTGACCGGGGGATTCTCCTCCTCCTCCCAGAAACTTCAGCTTCGCTCTCTCCCTCCAAGCTCTCGGCCTGAGAACTTTCCTGTAAGCTGTCTGTGTCAGCTAACAGTTAGGAGATTGTTCTTCTTTGATGTCTTCCTCTTCTGCCATTAATCACTGCATTCACCGGAGTCAAAGCTGTTGCCAAAGCTGTGTTAGAAAACAGGTCCTGGTGCTGGAGCTGGTTCCGACCTTCAGCCTGGTTCCGAACTGGGTCCGGTTCAGTCTGGGCCTGGTTCTGGTCTGGTTCTGACCTCCGGCCTGGGCTGGGCCCATAACCCTGAAGGGGCGGGAATGACAACAGAGCCCCGTGTGTGCGAGATGGGAGATTAAAAAATCCTGTTCCCGTGTGTAGACACCCATAAATCCACACACAGAAGTTCAGATCTTTCTCTCCCTCTCTCTCTGCGTGCAGCGTGCTGTGTCGGTGCCAGTTTTGGCCAGCCCAGTCTGACCTGTAATCAGACTTACTTCCAGCTTCCCCGTTGCAGATTAATCCATGGAGTCAGGAAACACTCTGGAACACCACAGGTCTATTTCTACCTGTTTATTCACTTAGCAAGTAAAGTTCTACAGAGTATACATTTCCTAGTTACGGTCCATGTGCAGAGTATAAATGCATAGCAAGCATTACATCCAGTGGAGTAAGTTGAGCTTCACTCCACCTCAGCAAAGACGTTACATTGTTGCAGTAACAAAGTCTAGCAAGAAGAACCAGAAGAAGAGAGAAAGCAGTCCAGCTTCTCTCTAGGATGGCTTCAGACAGAAAAACAAGTCAGTACGTCACCAGAAAGCATAAACCATATGACAGGCTCATACTGTTTCCCAGGCTTAGCTCCCATGAGAACCAACATGGGAAATAGGAGACAAAACATAACCTGTTTACCAGCCATTCTGTTCCTTCCATGTTGTAAACAATGTGCTGCAGCTTGTGAATGTGATACAGATCACAACATGGAGGGGGGAAGAGGTGTAAACAACCGTCACCTGTCTCCTAGCCAAGATGGGAACAAAGGCGGGAGGGAGAGGGGAGAGCGAGAGCGGCTTTGGTGCCAGAGGGAGGGGGGGCTGCTTGGACAAGGGGCGCCAGGAAGTGTGGGGGAGGGTGCATAGCGTGTTAATAATCATCACCTGTATGGTAGACCAGGCAGGAAGAAAGGCGGGAGGGAGAAGAAGGGGGAGCGTGAAAGGTGTTTGTGATGGGCGGCGAGGTCGGGAGAAAGCCAAGCCTCATATTAGAGGTGCCAAGAATGGGGGTGGGGCGAATGCTCCTCTGCAGTGATGGAAACAGCCAGGCGAGAGCAGGAAAAGTGACAGGCGGAGAAACACGGGGCAACATACACAGGAATCTTTGTTTTTCCAATGGGAACAGACAACAAAAGGGGTATCGATCAGCCACAGGGAGGTAGAGAAAGGGTCGAAGATTCCTGCAGGAGGAGGGAGAGGGGAGCACTCAGCGGACCCATCAGGAGCAGGCTGCCCTCATAGGGAGGGAGCGATGGCCCCTGGGATGCATGCCTGGAGGTGGAGGGAGGACTGGGTGGGAACAAAACAATGAGACAATGACCAGAAACAGCGGATCGTCTGTCATAACCATCATTGTAAGTTTCCAGCAATCATGGTAACTTACAAGGATAGCTTGTTGTGTCGTGCGGATCCACCCACTGTTGTGTCACTGCAAACCCACACACTGTTGTAGGAGGGAGGGAGGGAGGGTGTGTATGTGTTTGGGGTATCCTGAAAGAGACAGAGGACTGTGGGTTCAAAGGAGTGGGTTTGTGTTTTCGGGTCCAGATGCCACATCTGCCATGTATTCAGGCTCTTGGGCAAGTTACTCACAATCTAAGAGCAGACTGACAAAGCCGTTTAGCGCTCCCTATTAGCAAAGAATAGTGCAGATGACTAATAAGCATAGGCTGCCTCTTGTGTGTGGTGGTAGCCTAAAGGGATCCTGATGGTTTATACTTGGCAGCATTCACTCTGTTGCATTTCCTCTCCCACCCACACGCTAGCCAGCCTTTTTCTCTGACTCCTCCTCCTGACCCACGAAGCCACTGGAATGGAACATCCTTGCTTGAAGTGGTTAAACAAACAGTTGTGTTTGATTCATCTTTGCATGGGGTTGGTGGGGAAATGAGTGTGGGATCTGGTGCTCAAGCCATGATGAGTGTGCTCTTTCCATCTGGGAAGACTGAGTCATCTCAGGAAAGAAGAGTGCCTGCCTTTCTTAGGGAGGGAAGAAAACTAAAATAAGAGTCTTCAACACAGAGGGGTGTGGTGCTCTCTGGCTCCCTCCAGCATGTTTCAAAGTTGGTGGACTGTACCCACACAGACTCTGCCTTCCAAACAAACTTACACGTTTTATTCAAGCAAAGCCTTTCCACTGAGCTCTCTCAGGCTGTGGCCTCTCTCTCCTCAGGCCAGAGGCAGTGGTTGTTGCCCTTAACTACTTCCTGGTTCCTCCCTGGAAGCACAACCCACTCAGGCTGATCTAGCATTTCTTTCATATTGTTACATTCCTTCTCTTTTGAGAAAGAAAAAATAAAAATAAAAATAAATAAACTGGAACTTTCAAATAAGCCAGTATGTAGGTGATGCAATTACAATGCCACTGATAAATGGAGCCAGAACCAATCAGGAACAGGCCAAACCTCAGTGAGGGAAACAAAGATTAACAATCAGCACCTGTATTCAACAGCCAATCAAGCCACATTAATAAACATATCCTCTACACTAATACACTGGTTTCAGCTGATCAATAAAGATTACCTCCTTAATCTTTCTCCTTTGGTAGCTAGCACAGAGATCTTCACTAAAGTTGCTTTGCCAGCATGTTTCTCCCTCATATGAAAGGGCCAAGGTCTAGCACATGTTTCATTATGCTCAGTATCAGCCAAGTGCTCTTTATATCTTTTTAGGAGAGGTCTTCCAGTTTCACCAGTTTAAAAGGAATTACATTCCAAACACTCAATTTTGTAAACAGCACCCTTAACTGTACACTCCCCCTTACCTTTCACACACAGATAGGACATTGCTGTGTCCTGCATTTGTTATCATACAGCAGACTGAGACTTCACAAGATGTTGCTTCGGTGTTTCTGGTGCAGTACAAACAACATTGGCCTTGACGTTATGGAGATCAAGGTGCTTTGGGGCTTCCCATACAAAGCTATCAGTTACAAATGGAATTTTCAGAACAGTCAGTCCTTTGGTGTACCTCACACTCCTAACAGCGGGAACGGGCAAAGGAGTAACTCAGAGTGACTTTGCATGAGCTGAGGAAACAGTAAGAGAGAAACATGAGTGACCAATGCTTCCCCTCCTCATGTCTCTGGGTCTTGAGCAGAGCAGAGTAGAGATACATTTCACCTGCAATGAGATATATGTGCATTCCATCCATTCAAGGGGACTGTGCATCTCTTGTGGAAGATACACATATCTTTCCGATACTTTGCACTGACTGGACTCAGGAGTATGGCAGGAGGAAGCATGAATTACTCACACATTCCCTCTCTTGCTGCTGCTTCATCATGAGGAGGTTCACACAAACTGTGAACGACTGCAACCGGTCCTTGAACTCAACAACAACAACATTTTTATTGAATCAGTCTGCGGACCATTTTAAAAAACAATATACCGGTAATACACAGAAGTACACAGTAAAATCCTTACAATAGTTCCATTTTTTGAATATAAAATATATAAATTTTTAACTAATTTTTTTTAAAATTGCCTATACCAAAGTTTTCCTTTCTGCTTCTTTTTTCCTTATACCTTAATAGCAAATAAGGTGACTCTCTGGGAGACAAAGCAATTAGAGTCATTTAAGAGAAAAAATATTTTACCCGTCCCTGACAAGTTACTCATATACTCCAGAAAGGGAGCAAAATAGTGTGCCCTGCAGCTGTCATATAGGCGGCATTCAAGAAGGTAGTGCTCTAGGTCTTCAATTTTCAATGCATCGCAGATGCATAATCTGTCAGCTATAGGGATGCCACGAAATCTCCCTTGTAGGACCATGGTATCCATCTGTTCAAAACGAAGCCTTGTAAAGGCTATGCGGAGACATCTTTTCATGTTATGAAATAAATAGTTCTCGGACTGAAAATGCGTTTTTGTACTGGCTAACCATTTCACAACCCTCAAATTAGCCAGAGCAGTGATATCCAATTGGGCCCTTACATCTGACACTCTCAGCTTGACTTGATTACCCATGTTCAAACTGGGAACACTTAGGGCCGGCAGGCTAAAACCATGGGCTGGAAGCATTTTAGAAAAATTTAATACCCAGGAGGTAGCCAAAGGGTTCCCCATCTGTTCTATAAGACATTTCTTAGGTAACCTATTCCCAATCATCCTGGCCAGCCTAAACCAGTAACTATATATTTTTAACTGGATAATGTCAGACACTGCCATAAGCCCAAGTTCTGACCTGAGGGCATATGCTGGACAAGATTGGGACACCCCTAACAACATGCAGGAAAATTTATTTTGAACTCTTTCCATTCTCAAGATGGACAGGAGGCCCCAAATTTCAGCACCATAAGTTAAGACAGGCAATACCTTCGCCTTGTACACCTTGATAACTGGCCGAAGGGAGCCAGGGTATCTAGAGTAGAGGAGCTTGTATAGGGACAGCACACAGGCAGTAGCCTTCAGCTCACTTCTTCTATGTTGTAATATCCAGGAACTAGAAGACGAAAAAACCAGACCAAGGTATACATAAGAATCTACCTGTTCAACTACCCTGTCATCTAATAACCACCTATGGCGTTTCTTTGTTTTTCCGAAGACAAGGATTTTAGATTTCAAGTTATTTATCATAAGATCGTTATCCCTGCAATAGGAGCTAAATTTCCTTAGTAGCCTGCGCAAACCCATCTGAGAAGTGGAGAGAAGAATCATGTCGTCCGCATATAATAAAACATTCACCGAGTATTCCAATACCTTAGGCATATGAAAATCATTGCAACAAAGTGCAGCAACTAAGTCATTAATGTAAAAATTAAAAAGAAATGGGGCCAGGATACAGCCTTGACGGACACCTTTATCTGTAGGGATTTCGTTTGTTAGGGCTTGATTCACTCCTGTTCTGACCTTCAAGGAGGTATCTGAGTACAAGGCTTTTATTAGAAAGAGAAGTCTGCCATCAAGTCCTTTAACTCAAGATGAGAGATCAAAGGTGCAAAACTGCCAGCCTTAGCTCTGCCGTCTTGACATTGATTCTCTCAGGGCTTTACCCTTAGCCTATACACTGGATTTGAGCACTGAACCACAGAGGAACCACACACACCGTGTGGGTTAGAACCAGGAAAGTTTATTTAAGGTAAACCGATTACAATAAAAGGTGGGAAATGAGGGAAGGGGAAAAAGGTGGGGAGACACTTTGGTATACACAAGTAGAGCTACAAAACATCAAAACTAGTTCCTTTCAGGGCCGGTGCTACCATTAGGCCAACTAGGCAGCTGCCCAGGGCGCAGGGCCAAAGGGGGCGCCAGAAACACCTTGAAAAAAAATACAGCGCTCTCAAGTGGGAAGGGGGGGCGCTAAATATCTGATCTTGCCTAGGGCACCAAACTGCCTTGCACCGGTCCTGGTTCCTTTACTATATAAACACCCAGGCACTTACTCTTTGCCTGGGGGGTTGGTCTTCTTAGGGCCTGCCTCAGCAAAAGCCCTACTCCGCGCTCCTTCGCGTCCAGACAACAACAACCAAACCCAGAAGCCACTGCTGGCAGTATAGATTCCCCCCCCCTCCTCTCAGTAGCCCGGCTGTCCTTGGCCAATCAAGATGAACTTCATCTGGGCTAGGCAGGGGAGGGGTGGCTCTTAGGTGTCAGAGGGGTGAACTCCTGATCATGACTAGAGTGCTTGGGGAACATTTGCATGCGAATACATGGGAGACTCTGAGGTGGCACAGGGCCATCAGAGGAAACGATGTAAATTTGCAGGAGATTCTGAGGCCCAGAGCCATCTGAGGAACTATGTACATTTGCATGAGGTCTCCAGCCTCCAGCTGGGAACATGTGTGTGGTAGAGAAGGACACGGAGGGTCTGCTTTTCTTCACACAAACCCATCCATGCATTCAAAGAATGTGTGGAGGGGCCATGGGGCCATCCCTGTCCACCCACCCACCATGCACGGCCTCCTCCCTCCTGATGAACATCTGATGGGTGCTTGTGGAGAACTCTCTGCAACTACAAGTTTTCACATGGAGAGCTGCTCTAATCGAGGAAGCACCCTGATTTGAGGAGGGAGGGCGGGGGAGGTGGCACACGTTTCTGGCAGTGGATAGGGCTAGCTTGCATGCTCATTCAACATGTGGAGGCAGTCATGTGTACCCCACATGCAAAGGGGTTCAAGCATGGCTTGAAGATATTGCATAATCAGAACTAGCACTGATGGGAAATCTTGCCTATATTCTGAAATTCAAATCTCATGTCAAACTCAAAAAGTTTTAGTGCTGGAACACTGTGAATTAAACCTAATTTCCATTCACATTTAGTGACCAAGACCTAATATATTCTGTTTAGGAAGTGCATTTTTTTAAGGCTTTGTGTCAAACTTTGAATACAGATCTGAAATGTGGCAGATCTGATTTCATACTTCATTATTCAAATTTGTTTCTGCTCTAAACAATGCTTCTTTGTGACTTTGGAAATCTAATGAGACTTTTTATATTAGTAGAGCACTAGATGCAAGCATATTCCAAAAGGCCAGCTGGGTAATTACCGTAGTTTTTTTATTGGCCTAAGCATCTCCCATCACTTGCAATCAGATGTAGCATTATTCACATTTCTTTTGTTCTTTAGAGAATCATAAAACACTTGTATGGATCTCTCTTCTTTGGGTTTCCTGAGGACCTGAGATGATGAAATTATAAGATTGGTCTTGGTACACTCCAGAAGAAATAAGAGTCAACAATATCTGAACTGCCCAGTTTAGAACACCAATTTGCTATACCGCACACAGAGGCATCCTTACCATGGCACAAGGTGGCACGACCACTTCAGTTGTCAGAGTCGGAGTGGATAGAACATCCAGATTCCTCCTCTCATTTTGCTTACTATTCATTTCTTAGCTTCAGAGCTATTTGTTGGGAATGTTGGCTGAAAGGCACTTTATAAATGACATGTTTATTGTTTTTAGTAGAGAATGACTAACACAGGAGTTGCAGTGTATCTGGGGATATAGGAAACACAAGATCCTCACTCTGGAGCCAACATCTGCTGCTGCTTAGGCCTACTCTCATGGAGTCAATAAGCCTGAGCTGTACCATTCCAGACTGCAGGTGGGGGCTCACATGATGGAAAGCTCTTCAATTAATAAAAAAAAATCCCTCCACATAGAGAATTAATATGGCCAGTCAGGAAAAGACTGGGTTAGAACATTTCCCTCCGACAGCTAGTTTTCTATGGGCAGAGTGAGGGTGTGTTTTTTTTGTATGGAAGAGCATTTAGTCCTGAGGGTCCACACCTACAGTCTGCAGGGGTAGAGCCTAGACACAGGTTTACAACCTCAGTGAGGAGGCCCAACTCTAACCCACATAGAAACAGTTTAACAAGAGGGCAAGTAGACCTAATGTGGTGCGGTGGTTAAGGTGTTGGACTGGGACTCGGGAGATCTGGGTTCTAGTCCCCACTTGTCCATGAAGCTCACAGGGTTGACCTCACCTAACCTACCTCACAGGGTTGTTGTGAGGATAAAATAGAGAAGAGGAGGACCATGTACGCCACCTTGGGCTCCTTGGAGGAAAGGCAGGATAAATGAACATTAGTTATTGGGCAGATTAGAAGTGTAATAAATAAATAAATATAAAATGAATGTAAAATGAATAAATAAATAAATAAATAAATAGTGTCTGGCGGATTTGTAAATTGTATCTGTTACTTAAAATGTACCATTCATATACTGAATAAAATGTACATGGTAGGCAGCTCACCACATTGGTCAGAATTCTACAGAATAGCTAATGATTTGGGGGCACTTTTAAAAGTGTAGGTGGTCAGTATTTTCTGAAAAATCAGGAACATTTGTTGCTTAATGTTTTCTTCCCTGAAATGTAATCCCCTTTAAATAATCTTGGTCAATACATTTTGCTAATGAAGCCGAAAGCATAACCATTGGTTTCTAACAACTCTCAGCATCCACACACACACACACACACACACACACACACACCCTGTTTTACAATCCTTGGCTAATCTCTCTTGGAGCTGAGAGCTGAGTCAGAAGCATAGATATCATCACACTCTTCTGTGGCTTTTATGCACCAGGAGTACACAGGCAGCATCTTACATGTGTGCGTGCATGGATGATGAGAGCATTAGAGAAGTGTGACAGTATTCAGTGTAGTAGTGCCTATAATACAAATCCTTGCCCTGTTAATCAGCCCTGGGCACCAGAAAGATGTTTCAATAGTCAGGAAAGTGGGTGTCTTGAGCATAGTCAGAGGCTCCAGCTTGGATCCAGAGAAGCACCAGTGGAAGGGGGTGGGCAGAAGGTTACTTTCTCACCCCATCCTCCCCCATGTAGTCCCCCCATCCTCTCCTGAGAGTTGGGGGACCCTCTGGAATGGGGTTGGCTGTGGCACAGGGGGTTGATGGGCCAGGGGGGGATTGCTGGAAATTGGGCAGAGGCACCTTCCAGGAACTCCCACCCAGGAAAGGTGCCTCTGCCTGATTTTTGGCAATCCCTTTCTTGGGAACCAAACCCCTGTACATAGAAAATTAGTATGTCAGGGTCATGGCTAGGTTAGAGCCTTTCTCCCTGACATCTATGGCTGCTAGAATCATTTCGCTGTGGAGGTACATTGCCTATCACTATCAATGAGTACAGCTTTCAAAGTAAACTCAAGGAGGTACGAATTGCATAGCAGTTCCTTCAAAATGTAACACTTACATTCTTTGGTTATGGTAAATCATTAATGTGAAAGGTTTGTCTTCAAATGCATTTCCTTTATGGATGTGTAATCTGTTGAAGAGAAGTAAGGGGTCTCCCTCAGCTCTAGGGCAAGAAGATAATCTTATTCTGAGTGAGGCAAACAATGTTTTCAGCCAGCTTCTTCAAGCTGAAGGTGCTGAAATCTCTTTCCCCTAAAATATAATTTCCAAATTCCATGGCATATCAGTCATTGAGTTTCCATGTACTATGTCCATAGATTTCATAGATTTCATAGATCATAGAGTTGGAAGGAGCCACCGAGTCCAACCCCCCCACTCAATGCAGGAAACTAGAGGAGGGGTCTCCAGTTGCCTAACTAATTGGCTATAGCTTTCAGCAGATTAATTTAGTGTCATGTGATGATCTCTTGCACCATCTCTTTCCACTAACTGAAATTAGCAATACAATAGTAGCAAAGAGGCTAAGAATTTACACCAAAGACGGGTAGGTTAAAAACACGCACACACAGCAGATAACTGTGTGCACCCATAATGATGCATAAATGCTCTTCTTGCTAATTCAGAGAAAAGATGTCAGGAAGGTTGCTTTTCACATGGTAGGCATGCAGGACAAGGAACATCTAGAACAGGGGAGGATTACAAGGGAGCACTTTGAGTAGCCAGAGGATCCTCTTTTACATGTTGCTTTAGCAGGCTGGAGGAGACATCTCCTTAGCATCTCCTGCCAATATCGTTTTCCCACAGCGTACCCTATTGGAGAATATTGGAAATAGCCTCATGCCCCTTTCATACATCATGTTGAATGGATGTACAGTGAAGCAGGATCATGGCCATTGGTTCCATTCCGGCGGCTCTGTGTGTGCAGGGCCCGGGCCCGGGTCGCACAGTTCTTGGCTCCCTCAGCCCGATCAGCAGCACTGGTTGGGCATGGGGGGAGGGGAGGGCCTCTGGGAGTGGGCTGGGAGGGTGGTTTTCCCTCCAGTCCATTCCGCTGCCATAAAAGGGGGCCAAGACCTGGGTTTCTCCTTCCCCGTGCACGGAGCCATCACGATCTTGTTCCCAGCCCACCCTCCCCTTAGGTGAGGTACGGTAGTTTATTGCTGTGGATGACTGTCAGCTGCCACTTGATGGGGATGGGAAGGAATTTTATCTGGAGAGATAGATTGGCCGGGGTTTTTGCCTTTATCACAGCAATATAAGTTTGTTTAAAGTTATTTGCCAAGCAGCAACATCACAAAGTCAAGGCAGATGGCATCAGGCTGGGTCCAAGTCAAAGGGATACATCGGGTGGGGCCACACAGGGCTCCAGCCCAGCCCAGGGGCTGGTATGCCAGCGCCACCCCCAGGGGAGCAGGGAAACAAGCACACGGCACACACCGGGGCATGGACAACCCATGCTTTGGCAGGACATCCACCACCCCCCCCCACTTTGGGGCTGCCCAGCATGTGGGCCGTGGTGCGAATTTGCCAGCAGGCGGGCTGGCCGATTGAGGGATCCATCCCCATACCATGTCAAACTCTAAGCTGGAACCAATAAAGTTGTGGCCAAGTTACAACCCGACCCTGGATCTATGTAATTAATTGGTGTCTTTCCTGGGATGGTGACCATCAGGCACTAGGGGCACAAAGCAAGCCTCCCCCTTAAAAAGAAGGACATCTTCACAGTGCATAGTGACGCTATGGAAGTTGGTACCACAAGATGTAGTGATGGCCACCAACTTGGATGGCTTTAAAAAGGGATTGCACAAATTCATGGAGGATAAGGCTATTAGTGGCTACTACTCCTGGTGGCTATATGCTACCTGCATTATCAGAAGGCAGTACACCTATGTACACTGGTTGCTGGGGAGCACAAGCAGGAGGATGCTGTTCCACTCATGTCCAGCTTGTGGGTTTCCCACAGGCAGCTGGTTGGTCACTGTGGAAACAGAATGCTGGAGAAGATGGACCCTTGGTCTGGTCCAGCAGGGCTCTCCTTATGCTCTTATGTTCATATAGGTTCTCCTAAGATTCCTACTGATTATGTGTATGGAGCCTATGCACATACAGTTTGTATTTGCATAGGCAGTCTTTTCACAGTTCATCCAAACACTCATATTGGGACTTGGGGAGGGTAATGGCAGAGGGGCTTTGCTCCTCAGTTGCAGTAGATCTGGATGCCCCAGTCTAAGGGGAGGGAAGATTGGAATAGACCTTTTCACAGATGATCCAATTGTGTGATGTACCCAGACTTTTGATTTCATTTCCTTTATATCCTGTTGTTCCTCTGAAGTGCTCAGGGCGGTATAGATGTCCCATACCAAATTTTATCCTCACAACAGCCTTGTGAGGAGAGATAGGGACTGGTCCCAGGTCACCCAGTGAGTTTATAGGCTGACTGGGGATTTGAACCTGTCTCTCTTTGGTTCTGCTTCAGCAGTGAAATAATTCATTTTGTGACCATCTAGTCAACATTTCAAACTTTTAAAAATTATGCAGAAAAAAAGAAGTCTGCAAAAATTGAATGTTGATTCACTTCCTGAATTTGATGAGATATAAAATTGAAAATTACAGGTTGTTCAGTTCTTCTGATCTCACTAGGTGGCCTTGGCCACGCTACTTGTAATATGTAGAAATAATTCTTAAGAACCTAACAGGATTATGCTAAAGGTAACTAGGAAAATGCATGTGAATTGACTTGGGAAAAGTTTTAAGTAAATAATAAATCTTTATGCGTTTGAATTCAGCCTAAAATGGCAAGTGAAACCATTGCTCCAGCCTAAAATGTCACAAGAGGGCAGCAGAATCTGCAGTCGTCACATGAATGACCAAGCCTGCTGAAACCCTCCTCTCCCTTCAGACTGATGCCTCACATGGAAAATCCAGCTACACATTAGTTTTGGCTGGAACATCAAACTATTTTGGGAAACTTTATAAACAGCCAAGTGTGTGTGTGTGCCTCTCACTTGTGTTCAGCCTCCCTATGGTACATCTTAATTTGTTCAGAAAACAATTTTTACATGGCTTACCGGTAATCTGGATTTTAACAGAGTGGCAGGGAACTGTTCTGCCATTAACAAGCACTATTCGACTACTACACACATCCTGATTAAAGGAGCTTGAAAGCAGACAAATGCTCAGCGGAATGAATTGCAGTCCAATAAAAGACGGTACACAGTAAGAATAAGGGCCAAGAGACTGTCTTTGAGCCACCTCGGTGTGCGCGCATCTATAAAATCCATTGTCATGAGGTGGGTGACTGGGGGACGCTGGCTTTTATGACATCAAGAGGGGAGCACACAGATTCATGGAGGACAGATGAATTGGGGACTGGGTTTGCACGACATGAAGCTTAGCATGTTGTCTGAACCCAGAAAGGGTTAGTCAGGGTGGTTAAGGAGAGCCTCTTTAACCACCTTACTAAGCCATGGCTTGTTCTTAGAAAGCCCTAGTAGGGTTAGTGCATTGTCCGAACTTGCATGACATGGTCACTTGGGCACGTTGGGCAGCTGTCATCCCCACTCCTCTCCCCTCAGTGCTCCCACAGTGTCCTCTGGGATACCGATGGGAGGGCTGAGGGGGGAAGAGGGGAGAGGCGGTGCCTCCAGACCCCCACTGTGCCCATCCAACCATTAGTTGGCATAGCCGGGGCCTGGGACAGCTTTAAGCCCACAGAGACTTCAGAGCCTCTGTGGGCTTTAAGTGACATGCGAATCTGGCCAATGTCTCTTAGCGACGATGGCCAAATGGACCTCCATGTTCAGATGGTCAAATGGACCTTCATGTTCAGAGGCCTCACCTGGTACCAGTTACCAGGAAGCAACGGCAGGACACAGCCATGAGCTGTGTGTCAGGAAACAGGATGCTAGACCAGGTGGACCTTTGAACTGATCCAGCAGGTCTCATCATCTCATTTTCTTATGAGCCCTACTTAATTCGGTAAGTCAGGAATCAGTTCTTCACCGGAGAACCCATTTGGACTGCCAGGCAATTCCATCCCTCCTTCCCTTCTCTGTTTGGCACGGGCTCCATGAGCAGGAATGGGAAGAGAGAACCTCACAGCAAAGTGGTGGGATGGGCATGGGGGATACGCTGGCAGCATGGTGTAGGTGCCAGGAGCAGGTTCTTCCTTGTTCATTGTCCCCATACATCTGGTTCAGGGCCTCAGCAGGTCCATCAGATAAAGAGAGCTTAAAATAAATTGGGCACCTGTCAAGTGCTTATTCCTTCCCTTGACACCAGGCATTTCCCCTCCGTCCCGTCCCACATCTCTAACTGTCTGATGTTTCTGCTGGGATGCCTCCCTTGCTGCCATTTCAAAGTCAGTATGTTCACGACTTTCCATCTTGTCTCCCAATCTGCCTTCTTCTGAATTACTCCCCTATATCCCATATTATCATCCACTCAGCCAAACAGGCACAAAGCCTTGGGGTGCTTCCAAATGGGCAGTTGCTAGCACTACCAATCAAAAGGCATTGTGCAACTCTTCCATTTCCCCCACCGTAATGGATTATTTGTAGTAAGAAATAATGTGGAAGAAGTGATGGGAAAACACAGGAGGGAAGACAAATGAAAGACAAGGGTGTCTGAACCCCTGCCATGCTTGAGGCAGGGAAGTTGCACAACAAAAGCCTCACCTGGAAGCCTCCTTAGCTTGATCTTCGATTCTTTCCTCTCCTTTACTCCCCATTTTAAATCGGTCACCAGAGGGCATTCCATTCTCTGTGTACCATATTGCAAAAAACTGATTGCCTCTCCAACTCTCTGCCCCCTGAACTGACCCCCTGGTTCACACTCTAGTCATGACCCAATTTGATGAATGGAACCTTTTATTTATTTATTATATTTTTAAATTGCCCATCTGGCCGGCCACCCTGGGCAATGTACAACAGAATAAAATACAATAAAACACAATTAAAACACAATTAAAACAAAAACAATTAAAACAATATAAAAGTTTTTTTTTTTTAAAAAATCCTAACCCACCCCATATTCCTGCCTGAAAAGCCACGTTTTTAATGCCTGGCGGAAGCTAATCAAGGAAGGGGCATGGTGGAGGTCACTGGGGAGAGAGTTCCATAAATTGGGGGCTGCCACAGAAAAGGCCCTCCTCCTAGTCCCCACCAGCCTGGTTTCTCTGGCTGATGGGACAGGGAGAAGGCCGTCCGTGGCACATCTTGTTGAGCGGTCTACTTGATGTTGCTGGAGGCGCTCCTTGAGATGAACTGGACCGGAGCCGTACAGGATTTTAAAGGTCAAAGCCAACACCTTGAATTTGCCCCGGCAAGCAACTGGTAGCCAGTGCAACTCCTTGAGCACTGAAGTAATGTGATCTCGCTGGTGGCTGCCTTTAACTAGGCGAGTCGCTGTGTTCTGGACCAGCTGTAGCTTCCGAACCTTCCTTTTTCTGGACTTCTCTCTTCTCACCTTTCTCCTCTCAGTGTTATCTACAACTCTTCAACCAAAACAATTCACCTCTTTTGCAATTTATTCATTTTAAAAACCTTTATATCACTTTTCCATTAAGAATGTCACAGAACAGTGTCCTTAAATCCCGTTTCCACATTAATCTGCTAATTTTAAAAAATCCACATGGAAATTCTCATTTAAATATATATTTCTAAGTAAATTTCCTTTCAAAATCCTTATTTTAAAATGTATTTTGATACATTTTTTGATCTGAGAACTGTGCTGGAACATTCAGAAAGTGGGAAAGCCAATGGCTTGGATAACGTAAATTCTAATCCACACATTAGTCTGGATCAGGTCAGTTCACATCAGAATTCACAAAGATTGAATTCCTCAAGCATTGCTGCTCCTTACCCTGTCTCTGCATTTTTGTAAGCTCCTCGATGACCAGCCTTTTGCATGTGTTACTTTGTAAAATGCCATATGTTTTGGTGGTGCTATATAGGTCGTTGTTGTTGTTGTCATTGTTGTTGTTATTATTCCATCTGAAGCTGCAGCTTCAAAGGCAATGCAACAGAGGCCTGGTTCTTCTCATTGAGGTGGTCAGACTGTATCTGGGCCGTAGGACTGTAGACTTCAGGTGAGGGCTCATATAACAGAATGCTCATCAATACAAAACGATGTTTTGCACATAGAAAATTGTCATGTTGCAGGGAAGACTATGCTAGAACCTTTCTCCCTGATGTCTAGTTTTCTGTCAGTTGGTGGTGGCAGGGGTTGGTGCTTCAGTAAGGGCCAAACTAGACATGACAAGGCAACCACATGTATTTGGTTATCCATGTGTCTTCTCCATTCACATAGAAAGCAGGGGTGAGCTGAGGTATTTCAAATATTTACACCTTGCCTCTTAATCACAGGGATATACATGAGAGTGAAACTTGCTCCTTCCCCTGACTTACGTCACTGAGCTCCGTGGCTTTAAGAAATTTCCCCCCAGCCCAGCTCTGATACTGGAAGTGAGTTCAGCTGGAAGGAAATTGCATTAAATCAATGCAGCACAGCAAGGTAAGGTGGGGGAGGGATTGGTTTCATTCTTCTCACTCCTATTCATGTAAAGCAGTGTTCTCCAACCTTGGGTCCCCAGATGTTTTTGGCCTACAACTCCCAGCATGCCCCAGCCAGCATAGCTGGCTGGGGCATGCTGGGAGTTGTAGGCCAGAAACATCTGGGGACCCAAGGTTGGAGAACACTGATGTAAAGAATAGATCCCCATCCCTGCCTTAGAGGTGAGCAGGCAGACACATGGATAAAATACCCTTAGCTGCTTCATCATGTCTAGTTGGCAATGTGAACTAGGCCTATTTTACCAATTTTACATGATATCGTAGATGAGATGGCCAAAGTTGCCACAGCAGAATGGTCATATGGCTGAGAACCACAAGATGCAACGTTCCCTTTCATACCTTCTCTCTCACCAGCACCCCTTGCTAATGCCACTTCCTCCTCCTCCTCCACCACCTGCTGCTGCTGCTGCTGTCCCAGCCCCCTCTTCTCCATCTGGCCAGGCTTGTTGACATTATTCCACGACTCTGGGAGTCTCTATATTCTAGAGCAGTGTTCTCCAACCTTGGGTCCCCAGATGTTTTTGGCCTACAACTCCCAGCATGCCCCAGCCAGCATAGCTGGCTGGGGCATGCTGGGAGTTGTAGGCCAAAAACATCTGGGGACCCAAGGTTGGAGAACACTGCTCTAGAGCCTCACCAAGCTTGATGATGTCCCCACCACCCCCTCCTTCTCTCAAGCATGTGTCTGGAAGCGGGGTGGCCAATTTCCCCAAGGCTCACGGGGAAAGCTCATAGGTCAGGGGTGGTGGGTTAAAGCGGGGCCAGGGAATGGATGGCACCTGGCGTGTCAGGGAACAGAACCTGGCTCTGCCTGGTGGCTGAGTGTAGAGCCTGATGAACATGGGGGCAGAGCTAATAGAAAAAGTTCTCAGGCAAGCAGAAAATATCTTCTCCCTTGTTTCTGGCCTCTTCACCTTAATTTTTACTTCCTTCTCCTAGAGGGGTGGAGAATAAGGAGTCTCAAACTGAAGGTCAAACTTGGTGACCTGGCAACCCTATCTGGAAGGACACTGGTGAGAAGAAAGGACGGAGATTTAAAATAAAGCCACGGAGCTCAGTGACGTAAGTCAGGGGAAGGAGCAAGTTTCACTCTCATGTATATCCCTGTGATTAAGAGGCAAGGTGTAAATATTTGAAAGGACGTCTCTGTGGGGCTCTTGCCACACATGTAAGTTAGAAGCATCTTATTTTAAATCTGCTAGGTTTTTCACAAACCGTTCCTGGGTTACACAGAGACTGAACAGGAGTATGGAGTACTCAATTAAATCTGAGGTCATCTGAAATGAAGATGGACATTATGTACAGATTAGTATTTTAGCTGCATCCAAGTACAGTTGGTGCAGAACATGTGAGTCACGGCCTTGGCAGGCAGCAGCTTTAAACAGGAGCTGTGTGTTTGTGTTCAGTGTACAATGAAATGTCATCATTGGCTACCACTAAAGTTAGAATGTTGAACAACATCACATCTGAATTGTTGTGGCTTCCAGTCACTGTCTGTAGGACATGTGGGAAGATGCAAGGCAGAGCCTCTGGGAAATGCATTTTTCTCAAGAAATGTGGGACTTCCTTAAATCTAAACCAGACAGCGAAACTTGATGCTAATCTAGAAAAAATAATTTCACCCCAAAATTCAGAGCTAAAAATGTTGCATTATGTTTGTGTTAGAGCACAGCAGGAACCACCTTCTTCCGAGGCAGAGAAAGGATGGGACATATTTTGGTATTCAGAAGACAGTTTAGCTTCAACATTATTTATATTAGTAGATGCAAATAACGAGTTCTTGGGGTGGAGGAATGTAGTGAGATTCTCATTTAGCAGTGCAGCGAGAACCCAATCCAGGCCCCCTTCCTCAATACCTTTTTCTCTGGTGTAGGAAACATTGTGGAAGATGGGGAGGGGAGAGAAAATACAGTTGAGAACCACTCTCCTTTTGCTGCCCCCAAAAGTGCCCCCTCCCAAATCTCACTCAAAGCCTTCCACATGGAGGCCACATACATGTCTTGATATGCTTCCTGGTTTTGACCGATGTGAACACATGGACATACATGTGGAGCTCCCATTGGTATCTAGCAGGGATGGGGACTCGGACTCGAGGACTCGACTCGACTCGGACTCGAGTCCCAATATTTTTAATGGGACTCGAGACTTGACTCGGGACTCGAGACCAAGGACTCTTCAACATCCCTGGGCTGTGCCAGAAGGAGTGGAGAGGAGCGTGATTGCCGGCGAAGAGCGCATGGAACAGGGCCGGATTAAGATAGGGGCTATTGGAGCTGCAGCTCCAGGCCCCTACCACAAAGTAGGCCCACAGGGACGCGCCCGTCCCCAGCTTCTCTCCTCCACATTCACCGTTTCCTTTCGTGGCCGCTCGTCCCGCTTGTTGCACGCCTTTTCCTATCCAGGATCCCCCCCCCTTTACCCCTCCTCGAAGCTCCGCTTCCAAACCTCTTGGATGGCGTGTCCTCCTCCTCCCAAACCTTCGTTTCCTGAGCGATCAGCCCCGCACCCCGATCTCCCAGCGCCGCTTGCCTGGCTCCCTTCTCCCCGGCTCACCCGGACGCGGGTCTCCAAGCAGCTGGCTTCTTCGCCAATCCGTCGGCGCACGTCGCCCGCCTGAGCCGCCCCCTTCCTGGAGAGGGTGGGAGGCTGGGAAGAACCGAGAGGGCGTCCAGCGAAAGAAGGAAGTCCTTTCCCGTTTACCCAGGGAAGGGGGGAGAAGGAAACTTGGGGACATCGCGGCCGGAGAAACCAGAAGGAACCCCCCCGCTCGGCTAACTTCCCTGACCCGGTGCCCTTCGGACTACAGTTCCCATCATCCTTACAGCCCAACACGTCAGGACTACAAGGCACCACCGCCAGATCAGTTTGGTTGGGGGAAGGCCAGACGGTTCCCGCCACGACGGGTGCCTTTCAGGCAAAAATTCAACTGGTAAAGTTTTACCCTAATGAGTGGGGTTTGACTCTACGCACCCTGGTCCTCCCTTTTAGGGACAAGGTTGCGATGCTGCATCAAAGGCATTGTTTGGGGTCATATATCTTGGGGTGCAGTCCTATTCCCCCCAATTTATTTAAGAACATAAGATCAGACCATCTAGTCCAGCATTCTTTTCAAACAGTGACCAACCAGCTGCCCACGGGAGACCCACAAGCAGGACAGGAGTGCAACAGCACCCTCCTGCCCATGTTCCCCAGCAGCTGGTGTACATATCCATACTGCCTCTGCTACTGGGGGAAGCACATAGCCAACCAGGACTAGTAGCCACTGATGGCCTTCTCCATGAATTTGTCCATGAATTTACTTGTCTGAAGTAGTTTTATGCTGCTCCTCAGACAAAAAGGGTTTCAGAGCAGCTTACATATGATCAATCAAATAAGACCTATTAATTTAATCGGTGTGATTGTGCAACTCTATCCCCCCCCCTTTCTTTTTTTTTTAAGAAAAAGAAAGCCCACAGTTTAGTGGTAATGGAAATACTCAAGAGACTGAGACTTACTACTTCGTGGGATTGCCAATGTCTGTCTTTTGGAAGGGCTCTTGTGACTTCTAACAGTTTCACAACATGCAGAAATCCATGTTGTGAGAGCCAGTGCAGCGTAATGGATAGAGAGATCTGGGTTCTAGTTCCCACTTGGCCATGAAGCTCACTTGGGTGACTTGGGGCCGGTCACCGACTCTCAGTCTAACCTACCTCACAGGGTTGTTGTTGTGAGAATAAAATGGAGAGGAGCATTATGTAAGCTGCCTTGGGTTCCTTGCAGGAAAAAAGGTGGGATGTAAATATAATAAATAAATAAGATAAAATAAACACAGGAGCTGATTTTTTTCCATGCACGCAGATGCAGTCATAGGAGAATGCCTCGGCTGCTGAATTACTCCAAGGCACAGGATCCCTGCCATGAAGGGGAGGGTGGGACAGCAACCCTGCTGATCAGCACATCTAGGGTTGCCAACATTTTAAGACACTCCTCTTTTGCAGGCGTGAGCTGATCTTCCTGTGAAAAGTCTCGCCTGCTGACCCCTCCAGATCAGGCTGCTCAAAATTTAATGTCAATAACACCTTTAGAAATATACTTACCTAGAAAAACAGTGAGGTGTTCAATAGTTATTTTACCCGCTGTATATGTAAATGGAGCTGGTTTTACAAATGCCAAATAGATCAGTGTGGCCTGTGCATGGTTGCATGGGCCTGAGATATTAAAGTAGGAGAAAGTACTATAATTTTTTTTCCTTTACATATAAGGATGAAGAAACAACGTAGTGGTTGGGATAAAGTCAAAGCTAAGAAAGAGGAAGACAAACAAATACAAAAACTATTGTTAAACACCAAAAAAATAACAGAATTTTGTACAAAAAGCACATCTGGAACAAGTGCTACAACTGATATACATGCTTCCGCTTCAAATGCAGCTGATGTCAGCACAAGTTTGGTTGTTTCACATGCAGCTAGTGAAAGTGAAACTAGTGCAGGAGCAACTGGATCCACTGAGTTGGACTGTGAAAATGTCACAGAACAAGAGGAAATGTATTCACATGATATTGGGGACTGGAATGTATGTGATGCTTTGAGGGAATATTTTTGCCAAAAAGGAGTTGATGATTGTCAACATATGGACAGTGATTTCAGAGCCTCAGAAAAGACATGTCTAGGTGAATCTTTTACAAGGCATTGTACAAAACCTTTGTTTTTCAGAGAACAGTTAAATGGAGAGAAAGTTAAGCGTGAATGGCTGTGTTATTCTCCGAAAACTGGCAAAGTTTTTTGTGCGTTTTGCAAACTGTTTTCTAAAGAGGAAGCCCATTTGGCTTCAACAGGGTTTTCAGATTGGCGACATGCCACAAGAGATTTAAGCAGGCATGAAAATAGTGCTTCACATTTGAAAGCAATAGAAAACCTAATCAGGAGAAAAACTTCTGGCCAACGGATTGACAAAGGTCTTCTTAAACAGTTTGAGAGCCAGAAAAAATATTGGCATGAAATACTTTGCCGTATCCTAAGTGTTATAAAACTACTGTCATCTCGAGGTCTTGCTTTTAGAGGAAGTGATGAAATTATTGGGTCTGTGCACAATGGCAATTATTTGGGCTGTCTTGAACTCTTAGCTGAATATGACCCTTTTCTTGCAGAGCATATTCAAAAACATGGCAACAAGGGAAGGGGTCACATATCGTACTTATCATCAACGATATGTGATGAGTTTATTGAACTGATTGGTCAGCAAGTGCTGCAGCAAATCATAAACGAGATAAAAGAAGCCAAATATTATTCAATTTCTGTTGACTCCACCCCTGACATAGCACATTGTGATCAACTAACAATTATATTTCGCTATGTACTACCTAGTGGTCCAGTGGAGCGTTTTACGAAATTCATTCCAATGCACGGACACACTGGTATGGAGCTAGCAAACATTATTTTGCAGTTCATGGATGAAAATGGAATTTCCATCAAAGACTGCAGGGGTCAGTCTTATGATAACGCATCTAATATGAGTGGCAAATATAATGGTATGCAGGCCTTAATTCGGGGAAAAAACCCACTTGCTGAATACATTCCTTGTTGTGCACATTCACTTAATCTTGTTGGACAAAATGCCGTAAACAGCTGTCCAGTTGCAGTTTCGTTCTTTAATTTTGTGCAGCAGTTGTATTGTTTTTTTTCTGCTTCAACTCATCGATGGAATCTGTTAACAGATAGTTTCAAACTATGTGGTATACCGACATTAAAAAGGTTATCTGATACACGTTGGTCTGCTCACCATGATGCTGTGAATCCTTACAAAAAGGCTATAGTACTATCAGAGATGTCCTTTCAAATATTATGAATGATGAATCCACAAAGGGAGAGGTCTGTTTACAAGCAAAGGGCCTAAATAATGTCATGGATCAATTGGAAACTGGAATAATGGTTGAAGTATGGTCTGTCATTTTACCAAGGTTTCACAGAACCAGTCAGTGTCTCCAAGATGCAAAATTAGATCTGCATACAGCAACAGACATGCTGAACTCTCTAAAGGATTTTGTGCAGTCTCTCTGTTCTAGATTCTCTGAATTTGAACAGCAGGGTAAAAATATTTCCGGCTGCGAGGAGTACCAGCTACAACGTGGAAGGAAAGTGAAAAGAAATAGGAGGTGGGACTATGGTGATGCAGAAGATGCTAGTGCTGACATGACACCC
The DNA here is from genome assembly GCA_021292165.1 of Shinisaurus crocodilurus. Taxonomy (NCBI): domain Eukaryota; kingdom Metazoa; phylum Chordata; class Lepidosauria; order Squamata; family Shinisauridae; genus Shinisaurus; species Shinisaurus crocodilurus. The sequence continues at coordinate 116,912,365 of CM037876.1, read as the reverse complement.
TCTGAGAGGTTTAAAGTGCATACCTTTTATCCTATAATTGACCAATTGACAGAATCACTGAGGCACAGGCAAGCAGCATACAATATAATTCAAGAAAGATTTGGATTTCTATCAGAAATATGCACTCTAGCAGCTGATAGTCTACGTTCCAGAGCCACTACACTAGTGTCAAAATATCCTGAAGATCTTGAACCCCTGTTTGCAGACGAAATTGTGCAGTTTTCATCTATTTTCAAAATGTATCAATCTTCCACTGCAAATCAAGACATTCATGGAAGTCAAGAAACACAAATGTACAAGTTTATGATTGCACAATCTCTAGTCGGTGCATTTCCAAATACATTTGTGACCCTCCGCATGTATTTGTGTTTAATGGTCAGCAACTGCAGTGGTGAGCGTTCATTTTCAGCATTAAAACGTGTGAAAAATGAACTAAGGTCTTCCATGGGTCAGGAGCGTTTAAATGCGCTCTCTCTGTTGTGCATTGAAAATGGTTTGCTGAACGAGCTTAATCTTGATTCTACAATTGAGGAATTTGCAAGTAAAAAAGCAAGAAAAGTTAATGTGTAATTTTATTTTAATCTACCAGCTTGATTCATTTAGTTTAAATGCAGGTTAGAGTTCAGTGAATAACCTGTTTGTGTGTTTAAAACTAGTGGTTGCTATTTATTTCAAGAGTTACTCTCTGCACCATAATCATAATGCAGGCTGTATTGATTATGATGCAATAATAATAATAATAATAATAATAATAATAATAATACTTTAAGGAACAAATTTTTATGAGCCAAACATCATACACTTATATTTAAATTGTTTATATGGTTTATGTTTATTTAAAAATGGTTGTTGTGAATGTTCTATTTATAACGGTTTTATTGAGTTAACAAGCTTATTGTTTACAAAAAAAGAAATATTTTCAATATGTTTCTGTTTTGGCACTTTAATGGTAATTAAAATATTTAATTTGTTTTAATATAAAATTGCGTCTTCATTTTATTTATTTCCATAAAAAGCCTCACCAAAATCCTCAGCACCAGGCCCATAATGCTCTTAATCCGGCCCTGGCATGGAAGCGAGGTGTGCCGCTGCTCGGCCACTATGGATGGCTACCAGGAGTGCAGCCCCAACAGTGTGTCAAGATTTATTTTGATTAATGTGTTGCGTACTTGGGAGAGGCAGAAGAAGGACCTGAGATTACTTTGTGTGGCTGCTCTGAGTGTGTTTCTGGTTCCAGCAAGTTCATCACCAGTGGAGCGGGTGCTCAGTGAGTGTGGAATTGTGATGAGATCTCACCGTTCCAGAATGGGGGCCAAACATTTAGAAAAAATCATGTTCCTCAAATGCAACATGGATAAGTTTTAGGAAGTACAGCAAGTTTATTTTTTAAAATCATTTTTCTAAAATGCAACCTTTCAGACATTTTGGGTTTGGCTGCCTCTGCCTGCCTGTCTGGGGTTCCCAGCCTCCTCTGCCTGCCTGGTCTCTTCTTGACCAGTTCAACAGTTGAATTGAAAGGCCTCTGCCTGCCTGCTTTGGGGTTCCCTGCCTCCTCTGCCTGCCTGGTTATTTTGGGTTGTTCTGCCTGGTCTGTTCTTGCCAAAATCAGTGGCAGAGTTTTGAAATAAAAAGGCACACTTGTGCCTAGAATTTATTTAAACCACACATCTGAAGTAGCCTTATTTTGTTGGGAAAACCCCCCATTGATTTTAACAGGGACTCGTGGAGTCAGCTTTGGGAGTGACTCGTGACTCGTGACTCACCATTTTGGACCAAGGACTCAGACTCGGACTCGAGTCCAAAGACTCGTGACTCGACTCGTGACTCGAGACCAAGGATTCTTCAACATCCCTGGTAGCTAGCTCAGTACTTTCTGACTGGCAGTACTTTTTCTTTCTTTTTTTTAATAGAGCTGGAAGGAGCCTACAAGGCTATCGAGTCCAACCCCCTGCTCAATGCAGGAAACTAGAGGTGGGGTCTCCCATCCAAGTAATAACCAGGCCTGACCCTGCTTAACTTTCCACGCTCAGACAAGCTGAGCCAGCGTAAGCCACAGGCCTTATCTGAGGTCTCAGGCAAAGGTCTTTACTAGCCCTGCTACCCAAGATCTTGTTCACTTGAGATCCCTGCAACTGAACATGGAATTGCCCTAACACGGCCCCTGCCCTATTGTGGCCTGTGATCACCATAATTTCAAGAAATGCCCAAGAGAATGGAAGCTGCAATAGCAGAAAAATACCTCGTATGTTTGCTAGATGTCACTGTTGTTCTCTGTTAAGTTGCTCTGGCAACTTACTTTCTTTGGCAGCCAAAGTAGAGGAGAAGCTACTGAAATTAGTTTACATTCTCCTAAGAATTAGCTACTTTTTCTAATCTGCATAACTTGAAAGCTTTCATTAGAATCTTGGTCACAGAAAGCATTTATTCTGTCCTTCAGTCTCTGGGTCCACCATGATAATAAAGCTGTTTAAAAATAAACAACTGTTTCATAGATTTCATAGATCATAGAGTTGGAAGGAGCCTACAAGGCTATCGAGTCCAACCCCCTGCTCAGTGCAGGAAACTAGAGGAGGGGTCTCCCATCCAAGTAATAACCAGGCCTGACCCTGCTTAGCTTTCCACAGACAAGCTGAGCCAGCATAAGTATTTAAGAGCATACGTTATTTTTTAGTAAGCTATAAATGGAATGATTTCTAGTACATCAAGACAAATGGCAAGCAGAGCTTCCCCATGCTCTTGCCTTTAAAGCAGTGTTCTCCAACCTTGGGTCCCCAGATGTTTTTGGCCTACAACTCAGCATGCCCCAGCCAGCTACGGAGTTGTAGGACAAAAACATCTGGGGAACCAAGGTTGGAGAACACTGCTTTAAAGGGATGGGGGTGTGGGTGGGGATAAGAGCCAGACTATCATGCACCTTGCACTAGATTAGAGAGCCGTAGCAGAAGTACTGTTTTAATTATATTTGTTGGAAACAGCAGACACATTGGAAGAATTAGTATAATCTTCTGCCAAGTATGCCATCAAATCACCCACTGAAAGGGAATATTTGTAAACCACAACAACTAACCTGTTATTATGAGATGTATTAACAAAAGCAAACAAGAGAGAAGACATAGGAATCTGAGAATCATTTAATTTTTGCCAAGGGAAATAAAGAATACAATCATTCAACAATGTACTTGGAGTAGATAGATCTCACTGATGTTCGTCCAGAAAAAATAAATGGAAAAGTAGTGAAAGAAAGCACAGCGTTGGAGTGAGGGGAAAGTAACATTTTGTAATATTCTACATTCCAACCTTATAGAAACTACAATCAAAATAGATATTTTATATAAAAAGGCAGGCAACCTAAGGTAATAATACCATACACTACTACATATAGTGTTTATAGTGGCTCTTATAGCTACTTATAGTTACTTTGTGAGTGACTCTACCCCATCACGGAGCAGATGGTAGAGTGAATGATGTAAAATGAATTGTAATTTGCATCAGGCATGATGGACTTTTAATCAACGGGAACACTTTTTAAAACCCAACTTCTAAAAGGCCAACAGAACATGTGAATCATCTCCTAGAGCTTGTTGTGATAGACGTGGATACAGCTTTGTAAATCTATTCAATTGGGAAGTAAGATGTATTCTGGCAAAACGACAGAAAATTCCTGCTCATCAGATCAAGTTGTGCATGATGTCCAAATATTGTAAGAATGACCTTCCCCCGCATCACGTGCAGCTGTGGGCGGGGAGAAATTTTGCGGACGTGGGGGGAGGAGAAGCGAGACTTACCAGTTCTCGCAGGTACGCCTCAGGTAGGGGGGGCGGGGTTACAGGAGCCTATATTAGGACCTGCAGCACCGCCCCACACCCTCTTTGTTCTTCGCAGCTCTCCTTCAGCCACTGATCCGGAATTCATCTGCTACCACGAGGAACACGTGCACGCGAGCCACCTACCCGAAGAAATGCCTTCAAAGAGGAAATCAAGCAGTAAAAGCAACAAGGGTGCTATAATGAAGAATACGGTCCAAAAGCATCCACCCAAACGCTCACGTAACCTGGTGACCTACTCATCCTCGTCCGACGAAGAAGAGATCGACTTATCTACCCTCACGCACCAAGTCGAGGCAGCGGAAGAAGCAGCGAGCCAGTTGGGTAGACACCGAGCCCCTGGTACGCAGGTGAGTGGCGAAAAGTTGCACACAAGAGGTCAAATCCAACGTGCATTGTGGCATTCCCTTGCAGATCGCATCGATGCAGTAGAGGCCACGACCAATGCAGCTGTCCGACAAAAATACGCATCACCCGGTGTCAGCCCCAGGGCTAGGAGAGATGAACATCATACGAGATGGTCACCCAGCAATGACAGGGCAAGTACATACAGAAGCCAACAAGCAGAGACCAACAGCGACAGAAGCTCCCCCTATGCACAAGAACAGGAACCTCACCCTGGACCGTCGACGCGTGATGGTGAGTACATGAGACAAGATGCACTGGGCGGAGGCTCTGACCAACACCAGGCTAGGTACAGGCACACCTCCTCTAATTTACACCCCCCCGCAACACCTGTGACAGGGCAAACACCAGCCAGAACGGGGACACCCAGTGCACCCCAAGTCTCACTGCAGGAATTTGTCAACATCCTAGCACAAGCATTAGGGGGTCTTAATTCCGGGTCAAATGTCAGGGGGCAGTTGCAGGTAGCAGGGAACAATAACACGAATGCCGGCAGCCCCGACAGACCGACGACGACGACTCCAGGTCAGGCAGAACATCAGGGTACACCCAACACTCAGGCTGTCTCTAATACAGCATCTATCGCGGCGGCAGAAGCAGGCCAAACACATAAGAGCGATGCCATCCCAACTAACTCACTTGACACACAACAAGTGGCCCTCAATACACTTCCCAACCCACCTGCAGGTGGCACCTCAATTCTGGCTGAGGCATGCGCACCAGCGTGGGGCGGACCAAACACACACGGTACGATGATGGGTTTTGCACCGGCAGCTGTAGATAACTACCCAAACTCAGCGGCCGGAAACAGATATCACGGAGGGCCTCCATTCCCACTTGGCTTCCATCTATCTCAATCCACAAGGGACAAAATATTGAGGGGTGAGTTCATTGACATGTTCTCCCTTTTACAAAGGGAACCTGAAACCCAGGAATTAGAGAAGCTTAGTGACACAGAGAAGGAAAAAGCAAAAAAGAAGAAACCCCCGCACACATGGTCTAACTGGCTAGCGGGATACTTGACTTACTTGGGAGTAGTTCTACAGAAATACCCAGAAAAAGGTGTCGTGCTTGTTAAATACCTGGACATAATATTTAGAGCATACTCCTGCTACGAAGGACCAGCGTGGCTGCAGTATGACGAGGCCTTCCGTGAGAAGGCTGCAGCAGATCGGTACATCAGATGGGACATTAAGGACAGTGACATATGGATGGAATACACAATTCCAGCACGGCCAATCTTTGGGGAAAGAGCGGCCACCGGGCACATCATGGCTAAATACCAGGGATCCCCCGGGACGTACAACCCGCCGGGTCAGCCGGTTCAACCCCGGCCAGTCTGTTGGGATTTCTCAAGGGGAGGCTGCAAACGATCCGGATGCAACTTCAGACACGCCTGTGGGCTTTGTGGAGCAGCGCACGCCGTCAGCACATGCCCCAAGCTTAAGCCCCATAAGGGCCAACCCAGAGCAAGCAACCAGACCAATTTCCCACACGGACCAGGACATTCCCAGGTTCCCAAAGGGCCCCAGTCCAATTAAATTACAAGCTCTATTGCCTCTATTAGACATCTACCTGCACAGGGAAGATGCAGGCTATTTATACCACGGCTTTAAATACGGTTTCAGAATCCCATACACAGGTCCGCGACTACATTGCATGGCCCCCAATCAAAAATCAATTGCCGAGCTCCAACACGTAGCACTAGACAAAATTAAAAAAGAAATAAAGGAGGGGAGGGTCCTCAGCCCTTTTGACGTGCTCCCTATGCCATCCCTCCGGGTGTCCCCTCTGGGCATAGTCCCTAAGAAGGCACCCGGAGAATATCGTTTGATACATAACCTGTCATTCCCTAAGGGCGCCTCTGTGAATGATGCAATCCCCGAGCATCTATGTTCGGTGAAATATGCATCATTTGATTCAGCGGTGGCAATGGTCCGAAATTGTGGACCAGGCGCTCTGATGGGAAAATGCGATATTAAATCAGCCTTTCGTTTGTTACCAGTTCACCCACGAGACTTCGACCTGTTAGGCTTCCATATACAGGGCCAGTTCTTCTTCGATAGAGCTATGCCGATGGGGTGTTCCATCTCTTGTTCAGCATTCGAGCGGTTCAGCTCATTCTTGGATTGGGCAGTACAGAACAGAGCTAACCTCACGCATGTAGTTCACTACCTTGACGATTTCCTTTTTGCTGGCCCACTCCACTCCAACTAATGTGCGAGGCTTATGCATCAATTCCGCATACTATGCAACGCAATTGGAGTACCATTGGCACATGAAAAGACTGAGGGACCAGCAAATAGGCTAACCTTTCTGGGTATAGAATTGGACACAGTGCAACAGTGTTCCAGGCTACCCGAAGAGAAGATCAAAGCCCTGCGGGGAAAAATCAATAATACAGTTGCATTTAAAAAAGATCACGTTGAGAGGGTTGCAGGAACTGGTGGGACATCTCAATTTTGCATGTAGAGTAATCGCACCAGGTAGGGCCTTCTTGCGCCGCCTGTGCAATGCCATGCAAAGCTTGACTCGACCACACCACAGGCTGCGGGTATCAGCATCCATCAGAGCTGATCTGCAAATATGGACCAGATTCTTGACACAATTCAATGGTGTTTCATTTTGGAGACAAGACAGGTTATTAGACGCGGAGTTTAGGGTCCAATCAGATGCATCCGGCACCTTGGGTTTCGGGGCCATCCTGGGGGAACAATGGTGCGCCAAAGGTTGGCCAGAGCAATGGAAATCCTCGGAACTGGTGCGTGACCTCACTTTTCTAGAATTGTTCCCGGTGTACGTAGCCGTGCACATCTGGGCAGAGCAGCTCTCCAATTCCGTGGTACATTTCCTCTGTGACAATCAGGCAACTGTTCCAAGTACAGTATTTTTCCATGTATAAGACTATACTTTTTCCTAAAATTGTTAGACTAAAAATTGAGGGTCGTCTTATACACGGAAGTAAGCCAAGGAGAGAACCGCACAGTTGCGAACCGCGCAGTTGCGAAATTTGAGGCACTGCGTCTTATACATGGGGGCGTCTTATAGACGGAAAAATACGGTAGTTAACTCACTTACCTCAAGGAATAACAACGTGATGTGACTAGTGAGGACCATCACAATGCAGTGCCTCAAATTTAATATTCTGTTCCGAGCTCGACATGTGCCAGGATTAGACAACGGAATCGCCGATGCATTATCGCGAAATCAAATTAAAAGATTTAGACAACTAGCCCCATGGGCTTCTGAACTTCCTGTAATGATGCCGGACTATCTTTGGCAGATTGGAGGTCTGCGGCTGAAAATGCCATCATGAGTTCCCCGGCGCCCAGTACGCGGGCAGCCTACGACAGGGCAGGTAGGGAATTTCAAAACTTCAGAGTAAAGAACAGTGTACCTGAGACATGGCCCATTCCAGCAGAACAGCTGATACAATTCTGCGTGTATGCTAGGAAACAAGGGGCATCCATACGCACACTGAGAGCAAAACTATCAGGCCTGGCATTTTTAGCCAAAGCTAGGGGCTGGGGCGACAACTCGAGGGACTTTAGGTTAAAGAAGATGCTAATTGGATGGTCACGACAAAACCCCCCATTACCTGATACGAGAATCCCCATATCGCCATGAAGTACTTATGGGCTTACATTCACAGTGGCCAGGCATATGTAAGTCTAACTATGAAGCAATTTTGTTTCACGCCACGGCATTAACAGCCTTTTTCGGTGCATTCCGTATATCCGAACTGGTGGTTAGGTCAAAAACTGATTCATCAAGCCGAGCCCTGCAATACACTGATCTCACATTCATTTCAACCGGGGTAAAGATTAAATTGCACAGGTCTAAAACCGATCAGTTAGCCAAGGGGACAGACATATTTCTTTACCAGGCCGCAGAAAAAGAACTGTGCCCAGTTACTGCATTACATACATACGCCACCAACAGAGGAAAGAAAGATGGTCCGCTTTTCCAACATGCGGATGGGTCACCACTTACGAAGTTCCAGTTTTGGTCTGTAGCCAAATTAGCACTGGGAGCATTGGGCCTAGGGGACAAACGCTTTGGAACACACTCATTCCGTATTGGCGCGGCGTCTACTGCGGCAGCTGTAGGCTTCCCCGCCGACAGAGTACAAGCGGTGGGGCGTTGGCAATCGCAAGCATATCAGTCTTATGTACGCAAATTTCTATGAACGATACTGCGGCCTCTGTTTCTTCATTGCAGAATATCCAGGGGCCAAACCGGTGCGTGTCCTGGTGTGTGGACACAGCTTTGTTTTCTGGGCGGCTCGAAGGGCGGCAGCTTCGGGCCAAGGAACTCAGCTGGGAATGGGTCGAATGGCTGAAATCCATTGGTTGGGATACCGCGGCTTGCGGTGGCAGAGCTTAATTAAAACCCTGTTCGGGTCTGGCTTCAAAGAGCAACCCCCGCACCTGCTGGTGCTGCACCTTGGGGGGAATGATTTGGGTTTACTCAAGAGTAAAGCCCTGGTACTGCAAGCGCTTGCAGATTTCCAAAACATCAAGGAAAGGTGGCCGGCGGTCCAGATCGTCTGGTCTCACATCCTACCACGACACTGCTGGAGAAACAACGCAAATCCCAGAATTATGAACAGAGCAGCCAGAAGGGTTAACAGAGAAATTGTGAAAGGACTGGGGGGCGAGGATTATAATGTACCCCATCCTGATATTGTATTGGCCCGGAGGGAGCTGTACCGCATTGATGGAATCCATTTGTCTGACAAAGGTAATGATGTATTTATCAAGGATCTGCAAAGGGCCCTGCTGGAACTTCTTCCTGGCAGGTGGGGGAGAGGGACATCAAGTTGTGCATGATGTCCAAATATTGTAAGAATATCTTGTCACTGTGCCACTTTCTGGGTCAGTGATTCCCAAAGGCACTGCAGTGGGTTTTTTGGAGACAAGGAGCTAAAGGTGCTGATGTTTCTGCAAGACCTACAAGACCTACTGAGGGGAGATATGATCGCACTCTTCCAGTACTTGAAGGGATGTCACACAGAGGAGGGCCAGGATCTCTTCTCGATCACCCCAGTTTGCAGGACACGGAATAATGGGCTCAAGTTACAGGAACCTAGATTCCACCTAAACATCAGGAAAAAATTCCTGACTGTTAGATCAATAAGAAAATGGAATCAACTACCTATGGAGGTGGTGGACTCTCCCAGTCTGGAGGCATTCAAGGTGCAACTGGACAATCACCTGTCAGGGATGCTTTGACCTGGATTCCTGCACTGAGCAGGGGGTTGGACTCGATGGCCTTGTAGGCCCCTTCCAACTCTACTTTTCTATGATTCTATGATTCTATTTCTTGAACAAAGACTATCTGCACGCAGGTCCCCTATGCAAAATGGTTGTGAAGCATGTTATTATAGTGACACATTTATTTATATATTTATTTACAGGATTTATATACTGTTCTATATCTGACAAGATTCCCTAGTGGTGAACAATAAAAAGAAAAGAAAAAAGAGTAAAAAAAAACCAGAATTGAAATTTTAAAATTCAGATTATGTTATCTAAAACCATGGCTGGTATAAATTAAAAACCTAAAAAAAAAAAAAAAAGGCCAATGTAACACACATTTTTTAAAAAGGGATCTTGGGGGGGGGGATCTGGGATATTACAGGCTGGTTAGCTTAACATCTGTTCCATTGGTGGATAGCATTATTAAAGATAAAATGATCAAGCATATAGAAGGACAGATCCTGCTGAAGCTCTTGTCTCACTAACCCTTTTAGACCTTCTTTGAGAGCATAAATAAACGTGCGGAATGGGATGATCTGGTAAACATCCATTGTTTACTTGGACTTCCAAAAGACCGTTGACAAAGTCCCTCACCAAAGACTCCTGAGTAAACTGAGCAGTCTTGAGATAAGAGAGGAGAGGTCATCTTATGGATCAGTAACTGGTTTTTAACTTGTTCATAAGTGAACTGGAATTAGGGGTGAACAGTGAGGTGGCCATGTTTGCTGACAACACCAAATTATGTATGGTGGGTAAAACAAAAAGGGATTGCAAAGAGCACCAGACTGGGGGAATGGACATAAAAATGACAAATATGGTTCAATGTAGGCACGTGTAAAGTGATGCACATCCAGGCAAAAAAAAATTCCTAGCCACATATACGCTGATAGGATCCAAGCTGGTGATGACTGACCAAGAAAGACACAGGCCAATATCATAATGCCCTTATACAAATAGATGGTGCATCCATACACTCCATACAGTTCTGGCAACTGCACCTCAAAAGAGATATTGGGGATATATATATTTGCCCAAATGTGCATCACTTTACACTTTCCTACACTGAACTGGGAAAGGTGCAGAAAAGGGCAACCAAAATGTTCAAGGAGCTGTAGCAACTCCCCTATGAGGAAAGGTTGCAATGTTTGGCGCTGTTTAGCTTAGAAAAAGGTGAGTAATGATAGAGGTTTATAGAATGATGCTTGGTGTGGAGAAAGTGGATAGGGAGATATTTTTCTCCCCTTCACATAATACTAGAACCTGGGGTCATCCAAAGAAGCTGGTGAGAAATTCAGGACAGATTAAAGAAAGTCCTTCTTCATACAGCACATCGTTAAGGAATTTGCTACCACAAGATATATTGCTGGCCACCAATTTGAATGGCTTTAAAAGGGGATTAGACAAATTCATGCTGGATGAGGGGCTTCTAGTCATGATGGTGATATGCTACCTCCAGTATCAGAGGCTGTGTGCCTATGTAAACCAGTTGCTGGGGAACAGGAGCAGGAACATATTGGGAATACATCACACTCATGTTGTGTTTATGACATTGGGGCATGTTGTTGGCCACTGTGCAAACAGAATGCTGGACTAGATTGGCCTTTGGTCTGACTCAGTCTTATGTTAAAACAGCACCAATAATAAACAGATAACTGAAAAATGACCAAATCACGAATAATAAAGGAAAAGTGCATCTAAACAACAAGATTTTCAATGGCACTTAAAGGTGTATAAAGAGGAGGCTAGCTCAATTTCCCTTGGCAAGATGTTCTTTAATCGGAGTGCTGCTACTGAAAAGGTCACCTCCCTTGTTCACAACAACTGCACTCCAAATAGAAGCGGGACATGGAACAGGGCCTTCTCTGAGGACTAAAGTGTTCAGGCAAGTTCAGCAACATCATACCCTCCAACATTTCACAGATGAAAATAGGGGCACACATGTGAATTTGTAAGAGGTACGGTTAAGCAACACGAAGGTGTGATCAAGAGGGCGTGGCCAGGCAACATGAGGGCGTGGCCAAGGGTATGGCCAGGCAACCAAAGGGCATGGTCAAGTACAAAAGTTATTAGAGGAAAAACACAAAATCTTATATTAAAATTATTACATTATTATATTATACGTTATTTTATAATATTTTATTAGTGGCTTTTGAATTTTTTTAAAACCTTATTTAAACCCTTAATTGTTGATATCTGGTGTTTTCATGGGAGGGGGGGATCAGTGCTTGCAGGGCAATCTCTTTCTTTTTGTTCTAAAATTGTCAGGATTGGTCCAGACATTTTCAGGGCAGTTGGAGAAGCAGAAGAAAAGGAGATGCGGAGGAGGGGGAGCTTTTGGGTGGGGGAAAATACAGGCACACTGGGGTTTTGACCCCCTTCAGCGTTTTGCTCCAACACCTCCACAGCTCTGGTTTTTAAGCACAAGGAGTAACTTTGAGGGGCTGAACAGCTTTGTTGTTGTTTGTTATTGTGGAAAGGCCCCAGTTTAAAGCACTTTTTGTGTTCTAGTCACACCATTTAGATTTAAAGAAACACTTAAATTGGAATAATGTTACAGAATTTAACTAACTTGAATTAAACAAAACCATGATCTCTTAATTAATAACACTTTCAAATATCCCTTAAGCGCAGGAGTAAATCTAGGCAGCTGCAACATTTTCATTTCCTCTTTAGAAACTAAATAAGAAGCAGGAAACAGTATTGAAATGTTGATGAACTTTGGAATTCTGTTACAACTTTTGGAGATAAAGCTATTCGCTTACCAAGATTAATTTAGCCAAATATGTTTTATGTGGTGGAAGATTGCTGTTTATGGAAATTATGCATGTCACCAAGTTGGTGCACACATTCCAGTCATCATGGTTGATTTATTTTATATTTTGAGTCAAGCAAAATGTGTTTCTTGCAGTAGAAATACTCAAACACTGAAATATATAAAAAAGTGTCATAGCCCTATTCTGCAGTGTTCTATGTGATACACAGTGTTAAGAAACTAGTAATGGGTGGACTTCCCCAAGCCCAATTCATACATTACAAAATGATTTAAGAGAGGACCTCCATCAAATGTCCAAATTAATCCATTTTTTAATAGATAAATTCTGAATCAGCGAAGCCTCTATGTGCATTCTGTGCTGCAGCACTTTACTGCAGGACCCACTTCTTTATTTTGCGTTTTGGAACCTGGATCATATTACCAAGTGCCAGGAACCAGAAAAGTCTGCACACCACATGCTGTACCAAGATATCCCTAATTATATTGTACCTTTGCATGGATTTTAATTGTAAGCCACTTTGAAAGTCAATCTTGGCTGAAAAATGGGCTACAATAAATATAATAAATAAATCTGTGTGGCCTAGTGTTACCCACAGTGTGTGTGTGTGTGTGCGTGTGTGTGTGTGTAATCCTATGCAATATAACTTTTAGTCATATATCTACAGATGTAGTGGCTCAGATCGATGGAAGGAACTTTGTTTACTTTATTTAGTTATTGAATTGTTTTTTCAGCTCAACATGAGCTCTCCAAGTTATTTTCTTGACTTTGATGGAGCTGCCCCCACATAGAAGAATGGCTCAAAGTCTGAAACATTATTCCTATTCAAATCTGATTTAAAACTTGGGTGCTCTCCAATGGCTGCAGCTGTTATTAGAACAAACAAACAAATGCAGAGGTGATTTATGACATAAGGACTGGATCTAATCTGCGAACAGTAGATATATAAACTATTGCCCAATGAATGTTAGACAACATACAATATTACCAATATTTTCTGTTAGCAGCAGGTAATTGACAATGACACAATAAAAGAGGCAAATGAAACCAAATACAATCAGTAAACATAGAACTGCATGTACGCTGTACTATTATTTCTCCATAAAAGGAGGAGGAGGAAGAGGAGGAGGAGTGGTGGTGGTGGTGAATAATTCTGGTGAGGCTAGAATAAAATAGGCAAGTTAAATTATTGCCTTTTTGTACTTACCTGGCATAGTTAGTTCAGTTTCCAGTATTCAGAATATGCAGGCAATCTAGATTCTAGAATCTACCTAAGGATAAGTCTGCATAAAAGACAAAGGATTGGATCCAGACTAAACCCACTTCAGGCATTCTAAGTGCAGATAACCTCTACATGCAGGGAGGGGGAGCGCCCCCCGGCACGCTGGCTCTGTGGAGCAGGCATGGCTGTCCCCGTCCCCTCCTCATGTGTAGGGGGTTACACACACTTAGAATGCCTAGATAGGATTTAAGTTACCGTAGTTGAACAAGTTAAGTTAGTCATGAGTTAAGTCCAGTTGATTTCAGTGGGAACTAAGCTGAACAAATTTAGCCTGGATCCAACCTAAAGAATTTAGCTGCAATTTTTAAAAGCAACAAAGTGTATATCATTTACTTCTTGTGAAGGCATGTTACAGGCCATGATATCTCATGTCCAGCCAGATAATTCCATATTCAAATGATCATAGATAATTCCCCATTTACAATCTTATTTATATGATATATATTATACTACACATTTCAGGAATCATATTCTATGTTTCACATTTTTTGTGGAATCTGGCAAACCTCTTGGTAATGCTTGCCAGATTCTGGTAAACTCTCAATGAGGAAAATTAGGGTTTTGGGCTATAGATTAGCTTCTGCTGAATTGGAAATCAAGACATGCTAATTGAATGATATTTTAAAAGTCTGTTTTCTTATACAATGACTTGCCATTTATTTTTTAAAGCTCTTTTAAGTGCTGTGATATGATCCTTTTAGGGCTTCTGGGTCTCCCATGGTGAGCAGCAGCTAAAATTATAAAGACAAAGATAAGAAGATCCAGTTCTCAGTTGCTACCTCCTTTCCTTGGTTCATGGAAATGCAGGTCAAGAAACACAGTAGTAAAGGGAACATGTGTTTGCACTCAAAATATATAGCATAATTTATTATTAAAAGACCACTAAAGTAGATACAACTGTTTAAAAGAGAAATCTACCTTTCTTAAACAAAAATATGCTTTACTTTTTAAAATTCCATCATAAATGTGTCTCTCCTGATTTTATCATTTCAGTTGATGGAATCTTTAACAGCAACCCAGTCAAATATTGGAAGAGCAGCCTGTGGAGAGAAGAGACATGTGGATATAGACCATTTCAGAGTCCTGAAGATGGCTTTGTGGTAAAGTGACATGAATGGAATTTGAGAGGCCATGGACCCATCCAACATGTGACACTGTCTTTTAGAAATGTATCAAATAGTTCCATGATTCAGTTTCCTGTCTGGAAAACAAAAAATAAAACAAGACAAAAACAAAAATTAAGACCAGAGAGATGGCTGCAATACATCCTAATTTCTCTTGTCATTCACACAATTCAGACAGACATTTTCTCCACATGGGGTTGTGCATCTCGTTTAGTAAGGGACACCCAGAGATTTTGAAATGCAAGTCCATAAAATATGGCAATCCTTGAAGAAAATATATTAATAGAAACAACGGTGCAGATCATGAATAGCCAACTGGTGGCCTACAAGCTAACAAGCACACATTCCCTTTAACACCATTATATGTCCTACATCAGTGTTCTCCAACCTTGGGTCCCCAGATGCTATGCTGGCTGGGGCATGCTGGGAGTTGTAGGCCAAAAACATCTGGGGACCCAAGGTTGGAGAACACTGTCCTACATGAATGCTGATACCTGATAATGAGCTATGATGTGAATATCAGCTAAAGTTTAGTTTGCATCATAGAGTAAGGCCTGGTTTGTATATGTAGCCAAATGAGGTGTCAGACTCCTGAGGTGGTAGAGTGGACTGTACCTTTTCAAACTGCAGAATGGGAAGTATCATTTTTAATGCTTCCCCATGTCAAAAAAACAACAAACCTCCCTTTTAGTAGACAACTATGACCAACTTCTTTCCTGTTCTTCTAGTTTTGTATGTTCAGGGAGTTTTTCACATAGAGGAACATAAAAAATATTATCCCACACATGCAGTTTGAAGTGGTACTGTCACCTCATACTGTTACGTATGTGTAGACATGGACTAAGAAATACAAAATAAGGAAAGACTGTGGCTTGGATCCTAAGAAAGGCTCACAGAAGAGGGGTGGCGGAAGGGGACCTTTCTTTTAGCCCAACAAAATCTATTGGACAATCCACAGAAAGGCCTTTTCTACAGCAAGTTAATTTTGCAAAGTTTCTTTCTAATTTTTTTCTCATTCATCCTAATAGAATATTGAAGTCACTAGTATTCCCATTTCATAAAGCCAATGGTTGATTTATGAAATAGGAATAGTTATTGCACAAGATTCTGAGGATGAATGGGGGGGGGGGGAGTAGTAAGGCACTTCGCCATAGAAAAATCAGGGAGTCAAATTGAAACAGAAGCCAAACAAAAACCAACCATACTGTTTTTCCCAAGCCATAAGAGATCAGGACCCATTGTTTTAAAATCTGTGTTGATCCCAAACTAGAAAACAAACCTAGCACACTCACAAGGACTGCCCCTAATGCATGCCACACATCAAGGGAGTGGCAATAAAGGTGATCTGTGAGGGATTGGCCTTGGTTAAAACGGAGAGTGCGAAAGTCTTAACAAGGTGTGGCGGAGGAGTTTTTAAGTCTTTGAAAAGTATTAAATACTTAGAATCTCAAACTATGGCCCACGGGCCACATCCGGCCCGCCGGGTCTTTTCATCCGGCCCGGCGGCCGATCTAGAGGCTCCTTGCGGGGGAAGGGGAGGAGTGGCGGCTGAGCCGGTGGCGGGGCGCAGGCCGGCCGCCCACCCACCACCCTGCATCTCTTGCATCACTTGTTACGAATAGCAGTGACAAATATGGAACCAGACATTGACCATCTCATTAGCCAAAAGCAGGCCCATACTTCCCATTGAAATACTAATAAGCTTATGTTGATTAAAATTGTTCTTCATTTTAAATATTGTATTGTTTTTTCCTGTTTTTTTGCACTACAAATAAGATATGTGCAGTGTGCAAATCAAGCCTTTCTATACCTTTTTAAAATTTAATGTATTTCAATTTTAGACAGCAAATTAATTTATAATTAATTTATTATTAATTTATAATAACTATCCATTTAATCAAGTAAAAAAAAAAAAGGACCCCGGTCCTTTTTTTTACTTGATCCATTCGTTCGTATTTTTTTCAAACTATAGTCCAGCCCCCCAACAGTCTGAGGGACAATGAACTGGCCCCCTGTTTAAAAAGTTTGAGGACCCCTGACTTAGATGGTCCCACTGGCACCAACTCGAATGAATCCTGAGCATATAAACCAAACATCTGGAAAAACATTTACACATTTAGATTTGTTCAAGCTTTTGCACACTGGTGCCCTCATCAAGAGTTATGATACAAAAGAGCAGGCAGAATGGAGGCCTGCTTACTTTAAGCCAATGGGGTAAACAATAGACCAAAAGAAGAGATCGTGAGGAGAAAGGAAAGGGCATATTTCTGTGCACTGTAGAATACTTCTTAAAGAGTGACTTTCCTCACAGACTGCTTTTGTTATGAGTTAGTCTGTGGACCATGGGTAGAGGAGCAGCCTCTTAGTGTCTAGGGTCAGAGACACTCCAAGAGGTCAGAGACCTCCAAGAGGCTAGAGCAGGGTTCCCCAAGCTTTTGGGGCCAGTGGGCACATTGAAAATTTTAAGAGAGTAATAATAGAATCATAGAGTTAGAAGGTGCCCATTTAGGGCCATTGAGTCCAACTCTCTGCTCAGTGCAGGAATCCAGTTTGAAGCATCCGTAATAGATGGCTCTCCAGTCTCTGCTTGAATACCTCCAGTGACGGAGAGCCCCGAGAGTCGGTTCCATTGTCTGACTGCTCTGACCATTGGGAGGTTTTTCCTGATGTTCAACTGAAATGTGTATTCCTGTAACTTACGCCCACTATTTTGTGTCCTACAGTCTTGGATGATAGGGAACAAGGCTCTCTGTGGGCAGTTTAACGAAATGGCTGTCATTAGGGCGAGGGTTGCCCATTCACAAAATGGCTGCCATAGGTTGTGCAGCCAGTAACAAAACACCAATTTCTCAGAAGGCAAACTGGTACAAACAAAAGAAAAGTAACTTGCCGAGAATCATATTTGACAAGAGAAAAAAGAGAAATATCTTTGTAACTATAGAGTATATAATGTTACTCATACTTTGTTGTGGAAAAATCAGAAGTCCATTTTAGTTTTGTTTTTGTTGTGTTTTTGTGTTGTTTTGTCTGACTTTTATTTTTTGTGCTTTTTTGTTTCAAAATTTAAAAAAAATGTAAAAAAAAAAGAAAAAGAAAAATAACTTGCCCAAGAGCCTAAGTACAATGCAGAGGTAGGGTGTGAGCTCCAAAACACAACACCACTCTTCTGAACCCACAATCTTCTGCTCCAACACCCTTTCCCAGATGGCAAATTGTTGAAGCTCAGGGACATGTAACATGGCCAAGAAACTGAGAACACCTGAAAACTGAGAACATATATCTCCCTACAAAGCACAACAAAAATATCAATTTCACAGAAAGCAAACTGGTGATGCTCAGAGAAATAAAGATGCATGCACACACACACACACACAGGCAAAACACCTACTCACACCACACACTCTCATTAACACCCACTCTCAGCACAAGACCAAGGCAAAACACACACCACACCAGTCAACAACAAAAACAGGCAACACACGCATGCACACACACAGAGGCAAAACACCCACTCTAGCCACTCAAGATGCTTCTTACCACGGTACCTTTTTTTCTGGGCAGCTGGACATGCTTCAGAAGGAAGCACTGGGTTGCAGTCACCTGCCATTTTTGTTTTCTAAGAATGCCCACATGGGCCCCAGAGGCATTCTTGAAAATGAAGATGGTGCTGGAGGCTGGTGCTTTGCTTTGCAGTCACAGCTGAAGCCAAACAGGAATGAAACAAATGAACAAATGAAAACATAATGGTTTGACTCCATGATTTGTTAAAAATGAACCTATTATGTGAACATTGGTCCCTCTGGACCCCTGGGTGACTGCTAATAGAACTGGGGCATATGCTTTTGCACAGGTGTTGCAAATTTTGTTGGTTTTTATAAGCAGAGCAAGAACATCTGGCTTTCCAGATCCTCTGGCTCTGAAGTCATTAATTACTTCCAGTTGCCAGGAAATAAAGAATATTTCTGCCACGAAGGAACTTTTGTGGGAGTAGGATAAAAAAGAAAGAAAAGACAGCAAGAGAGACATACAAAGCAGAAGAGGGTGTAATATTTTATGAAACTTTACAGCTAAGTGGCTTCCAGATGTTTCTTATTATGAGAAGGCTTAGCAGATGTTGGAGCACTTGGGGATGTCATTTGAATTTACATGACAACGGAGAAGGCAACATAAGCCTCTGCATTACTCTCAGTTTGTATGCCACATGGCAAATCCTATCCATTGCTGAGTCCATGCAGATGAATGAAATGCCTGCTGTCAGCAGGTGCTTACCTGGAAGCAATGTGAAATCCACACGTTTAATCTTTCCACTCAATCCCATTTTAAATCTAATACTACTGACATGTTTCAGATGCCTGTGCATTGCCTACTGAACCTTAGGACACCACACAGGGTGGATAATGTAACAGGTTTATGTTTCTGGCCACACTTGCATCAGGATATATCATAGTCCATCCCTTCTCTGGGCTTTAAACACTTCCCACATCTGGAGTGCATAGTGCTTCTATTTCTGCCCATAGCTAAGTTTTATAATAAAGATGTTGCTTGTGCTGATAGATTATGTGTTGGCTCCTCCTTGTTTGGCTCAGCCGGGGTTAAGGGCCTGTGTGGGAGCCTGGGTGAATGTACTAATCATGGGCTGGTTCTGAGTGTCTCCTCTGCCCTCAGGCAGGGATGGACTCCCATGTGCAGGTCTCAGGTGAATATCTGTATGTTCTCTATCCATAATATGTATGAACTGGGTTGTTGCTCTAGTCTTTGTTATTATACTGAGTTTCCACTGGCAATTAGGGCTTCACAGCATCATTCTGGAACATCTTTCAAGGAGTTTCACTATTTTGCATTAATATAATAATGGGACTTCTGTTTTTCCCTTCCTTCTATCCAGTTCTACCTCATCTTCTCATGTGCTGTGACCCTTTGCTGTATAAATGTAGCCTTTGTTGGTATGACTTGAGCCTTCTACTCATCAATATCTGAGCAGATAAGACCCCTGATTTCAGTGGTATGTTACAATCGTTGAGTGCAGGTTGTGCTCCTTTTGGGCTGCCTCTCTTCGAATTTATTTAGAAAGGATGTGCACTCGGACCCTGATTTGGTGATTTGGAAAATGGCCTGATTTTGCTTAGCCTGATTCAGAGTCATTCTGGTTTGACTCAGTACCGAACCCGAGCTGAGGTTTGGAAATCTGATGTTTCATGCTTCCCATTGATTCTCATGGAAAATACAAAAATGGCTATACCCTTTTTTCACTTGGTCAGAATTTCATCCAAATCTACAGGGATCGTTGCCTGCCAAATGTCAGAATGATAGCTGTAGGGGGGTTGTGCAAGAGCAGCCCTGACATTTTAAAGGTGATGCAGTTATCCCCTATGTTTCTTGCAGGCTGTTGTTCTGAAAATGACAGCTTAAAGGTGTCCCTAAGAAAACTGCAAAATTTTAGAAGGAGAGGTGCAGCGGTTCATATGGAAGGGAACTCTCCAACTGGGGAGGGGGGATTGATTTCCCTTCCCCACTGTGTTTTTTGGGAGACATTTTGTATGAAAATGGCACACATCCTAGAAGTGTCCCCAGGCAAGAAACCTGCAAATTTTGAGAAGGATAGGTTCAGGGACTAGGGTAGCATTGCCGAACCTGGTGCAACTCCCAGGATTCCTGACCATTAGTTAACTGGCTGGGGCTGAAGTCCTAAACATCTGGAGGGCACAAGGCTAGGGAGGTATGATGACTGAAAACAGGTTTATGGCTTTCTTCATAGTGAAGCCTGGTGGCATTAGAAGAATGGTCATATCAAGGTCCCATCCTTGCAGATCAATCCCTCCCCCAAAGAACACCCTATGGTTAGACCCTATGGTTAGAACGTGAATCTGTGTCAGTCACCTAATCACACTCCTTCCTCCCCTGCAGCATTTTGAGAATGGAAAGAAACCAAAGAAAGGAAGACGTTACCGGTATTTTGTATTTATTTTGGGAGATTGGAAGTGCATGTATCCAAAACACGAATCGCTGTTGAATCTTCATTCTGGGCAAGGGTTCAGTTCTGTTGGCTTTGTAGGGAACCCTGCTTTTACTCAAGACCCAACAGAACTGGACTGAAGCTGCCTGCTTCTGCTTGGGTTTTGGGGTTCATCCAAATCTGTTGCACACCTCTATGATTTAGTTATGTTCA
Source organism: Shinisaurus crocodilurus (assembly GCA_021292165.1). NCBI lineage: Eukaryota > Metazoa > Chordata > Lepidosauria > Squamata > Shinisauridae > Shinisaurus > Shinisaurus crocodilurus. The sequence continues at coordinate 116,891,532 of CM037876.1, read as the reverse complement.
TATACCTGTTGGTTACATTATAGATTTGGAACCTTTTTCCTATGATGGGTCATTGACTCACAGAAAAAGCCAATTAGGTAGACAGAGTAGGAGCCCGTGGTGAATCATAGAATCGTAGAAAAGTAGAGTTGGAAGGGGCCTACCAGGCCATCGAGTCCAACCCCCTGCTCAATGCAGGAATCCAGGTCAAAGCATCCCTGACAGATGGCTGTCCAGCTGCACCTTGAATGCCTCCAGAGTGGGAGAGCCCACCACCTCCCTAGCTAGTTGGTTCCATTGTCTTATTGCTCTGACAGTCAGGAAATTTTTCCTGATGTTTAGGTGGAATCTGGGTTCCTGTAACTTGAGCCCATTATTCCGTGTCCTGCAAAGTGGGATGATCGAGAAGAGATCCTGGCCCTCCTCTCTGTGACAACCCTTTAAGTACTAGAAGAGTGTGATCCTATCTCCCCTCAGTCTCCTCTTCTGAAGGCTAAACATGCCCAGTTCTTTCAGTCTCTCCTCATACGGCCTTGTTTCCAGTCCCTTTATCATCCTTGTTGCCCTCCTCTGAACCCTCTCCAGTTTGTCTACATCCTTCTTAAAGTGTGATGCCCAGAACAGGACGCAGTACTCAAGATGAGGCCTAACCATTGCTGAGTAGAGGGGAATTATCACTTCCCGCGATTTGGAAGCTATACTTCTATTAATGCAGCCCAAAATAGCATTTGCCTTCTTTGCAGCCACATCGCATTGCTGGCTCATATTCAGTTTGTGATCTACCACAATTCCAAGATCCTTCTCACTTGTAGTATTGTTGAGCCAAGTGTTCCCCATTCTGTAACTCTGCATTTGGTTTCCTCTCCCTAGGTGCAGCACTTGGCATTTATCTGTATTAAATTTCATTCTGTTGTTTTCGGCCCAGTGCTCCAGCCTATCAAGATCACTTTGAATTTTGTTTCTGTCTTCCAGAGTATTAGCTGTTCCACCCAACTTTGTGTCATCTGCAAATTTGATAAGCATTCCCTGCACCTCCTCATCCGTCATTAATAAAAATGTTGAAGAGCACTGGGCCCAGGACCGAGCCCTGTGGTACCCCGCTCGTTACCTCTCCCCAGTTTGAGAAGGAACCATTGATAAGCACTCTTTGAGTCCGATTCTGTAGCCAATTGTGGATCCACCTGATAGTTGTTCCATCCAGCCCACTTTTAGCTAGCTTGCTAATCAGGATATAATGAGGCACTTTGTCGGAAGCTTTGCTGAAGTCCAGATATATTATGTCCACAGCATTCCCACAGTGCTGTGGGTGGTGCCAGGACTGAAACTGGGTGGGGCTGGGCCAGCACTGCAGGATTCCATAGTGCTCTCTCGCTCTCTCTGTGTGTGTGTGTGTGTGCCATACCACATGAAATTAGATCAAGGCATGTATGTGGTCCATAGGCCACAGTTTCCCCATGACCCCACCCCAGGGTTAGGCTACTGGCCAGCTGGTAGTATAGGCTGGTAGTTGTGAGAGTAAACTTGCAGTGATGTGCACATTCACATTGGAATGTTGCCAATGTGATCTGAGGCCCATTGTCTAATATTAACTCATCACAAATGACAACTCATACTCTACTGGCATGGATTTCCACTAGGTAGGGTATGTCAATAAGCCATCAAGCTTGGCTTTTGTGAGCATTCCTCATAGCAAGGAGAATCATCATGTAAATTAGAAATCACATAGTAGCTCAGGTCAGGAACAATGGAAAAGCAATATGCCGGTCCAATCAGCACATGAGCTGGTGGCTTATGCCAAGAGAGGCAACCCAGAGTAATAGGATGAATTTGGCAGGATTTCTTGGTGTTAAGGATGAATCAAAATGGGGACATGGCTGATGGGGAAATAGGACACTGCTGATGAGTTGGGAAAGCTGCATATCTATTGCTTGGCTCTTTCAGTGAAGGGCTAAGAGACTCTTATTGTTGTTGTAAGGTTCTCTCCTTTATACATCTTCTTCCCCTTTTCTTACTCTCTCTCTCTCTCTCTCTCTCTTAGGGATAACTGGTGGGATGTGGGTGGGTAGGTGGGTTCTATATTTACACTAAGTCACAAGAAATAATAGAAGTACCGGTATGTTTGCAGTAATGTGTATTCTTCTGATCTGAGAAATTGTTTTGGGGTAGAAGAGAAGAGAGGAAAGAGATTACGTGTTTTATATTTGTTTCTAAAAACCTTCAATAAACAGTTTATTTTAAAAATGCCATGCCTGGCAAATATAGTGCTGGTGTGATTTATTACAATGCTTTCAGGCATGTTTTGTAGCAGCATCACTTTGAGTAGCAACTACCGTAATTACATAAAGTTTGTTACTATATTTGAACAGATCTCTTGCTAGCATTTGCCAAGCCCTGCTAAGTGGATTCAGGATTGTCATTGGATCCTTGCAATTTTGTCTTTAGCATGTTCAACAGATAGCACAGTTTTGAATAATATATTCAACATGAACATTCAAATTTGACCAAAATAGTGTATCCCTTGCTGGTCATTAGTAGAGTTCAATTCCAAGATGTCCTTCATGATTCCTCTTCAGCATTTCTTTTTTTTTTTTCAACTTTTACTTTTTATTCATAATAAAACAAACAACAAACACAAACACAATAATGGACTTCCAATCTTCTCCACAGCTTAATCAACCACAGTTAATCTTAAAATCTTTTCTGTTAACAAAAAATCACTTCCAGTTATGGCAAAAAAGAACCCTAAAAGGAACTAACACCAGAGGTCTCCACTCTCCCCCAATAAACATCAACTATTTAATCTATTAAATTCAACATTTATGGATACTCCAAAAAAGAAAACCTATAGTTTCATTAAATAGTGTTTTCAATTCCAAAATACAGTATATTAAGAATCCCAAAAGTAAAAAGTAACTATAAACTAATTAGCAAATGACCACATACCAAAAGCATTTTGTATTTCCACCGCTCCCGCACTCTCTAGTACCTAACCATCGAATCAACACATTTGTATTATTACAGTTACTCATTATTCCTTTCTATCTAAACAGAAATTCCTTCCCTTTTAATCTCCAAGATATATTTTTTTAAAGGAAAGAAAAGAAAGATAAGTCTAAAAAATTAAGAAATAAGTGACGTCTGACAGAACAGCAGAAGCACATAAGCCATCATGCTACTTATAGAACAAAAAAAACAAAAGACCTTCCCCTTTAATACTTCAAAGCCTCCACAAAACAACACCCCCAACCACAACAACAAATTATTATTATTATTATTTTAAATAAATGTTTCCAAACAGACCAAATATAATTATACCTTAATTATAATAATTTCTCTTACATCACCATTAATATTTAAAATTCAAATAAGTCATATAAGCAATCCCTTTACCTTTGCCATTAATATTTAAAATCAAAAGATTATTTATATTCCAACTAGACATATAGTTCAGTATACATCAACCCTTTATCTTTTGCCAATAAAAGACCATGAAGATAGTCCCTTTCATTGCTTTCCTCTGTCAAAGGGATATTCATTAAGTTCCAGGTTTTGAACCAAGAATGAAATCAGCTTGTTCTTTTGTTTTGTGGACTCCTGCATACCGATCAGCTTGTTCTGTTGTTTTGTGGTCTCCTGCATACCGATCTCCAGCTCCGCCATCTTAGATTTTAAAAAGTGTGTCACAACTTCTTCCTGAACTGTCTTCTCGTGCCACTTCGACCCAATTAAAACTTCAAAGTCTCTGTGAATTTCTGGTAAGTTTCCCAAGTCCTTATTTACTTCTTCTGTCTTCTCCTCTGCCGGTCCTGTAAAGAAATCCGTCTTATGTTGTTCTTCTGATTGATCCACTTTCAGATTTACGTTCCAAGCCTGGATCCTTACTTCCAATCTGTTTAGAATTTCTCTCTCCATTTCGTTCCACAGGTTTAAGAATGCTGCAACTGCAAACATCTTGCCTTGCGTATAGATATTTCCAAGCCGCTTCCAAACATATAAGATTTATAGACCTCCTTTCAGGTTTCCTCTCTTATCTTTTTCGCCTCCCAGATAAACATAGTCTACTTACAGTTAATTATAAATCCCACTCTGCTGCCGAAAGATTCCAATTAGCCACTCCAGATGTACTCCTTTATTTTGGAAGCGAACATGCAAACTTCTGATGATCGGTAAAACCGGTCTCTGGAAGCAGCGTCGTTTCCCCCCACCTCAAGTCACCAACCGCATTTATGCATCATAAGACACACAAAAAGCGATTTATGACCCTATGAGATAATTTGGGGGTAACCTCAGATCTTCGCTTCTCTAATGAGAAGTAGATCCCCCAGCCTGAGACATTCTCTGGCCAGGAAACGCTGTGCCAGCTGCCCACAGAATTTCTGTGCGGCTTTCAAAGCTCCATGTTCACCCGGAAGCCCGATTCCTCTTCAGCATTTCTGTATGAATATCTTTTGGAATCATTATCTTCTCTTCTTCAGACACCATGCCATTGGGATAGATCAGTTTTGTCATTCTGAACTCTTCAGTTGCTTTAAGAGCCTGTTTGTGCCTGCACCACCCTGTCTTTATATTTTCTCATAGGAGAGTTAATACCTTCTGAGACTCAGAAATTACCCCTCCTCCCCACTAGTTCCCCACCCCCAAAACACCCTCCCTGTCAGCCTCTACCACCAAAGCATACTCCCCCTCCCTTTAATTACCAGTCTGTCCTGCAATGGGAGCAGCAGCAGTGCATGGGGAGGAGGGAGGTCTGACCCTCCCCCTTCTCTTTCCATTGCCCTGGTGCACTATAAACAAATTATTAAAATTCTGAAGACTAATAAATCACCTGGTCTGAATGAGCTATCCCTGGAGATTTATAAAGCTGAACCACTTACTTATACAATTAGTTATACAATTAAAACTTCTAAACTCATACTGAGAAACTAAAATGATATTGATCCTGAAATATAGAAAGGACCTTTCACAGCTGAGATCTTATAAATCAATATCACTGCTTAATCAGGATTTCAAAATGTTTATTTCTATAATTGTAAATATACTTAACAATTTTATTTTTAATTATATAGGCAAAGACAAAATGGACTTTATTAAAAACAGAAAAATGTTATTGAACATAAAATGGTTAGTAGAGATGATGAATATCTCAAAACAACCAAGTGAAATAGTTTTTTTTTTCAGATGTGGAGAAAGCCTTTGACTGTGTTGAGTGGTGTTATTTATCTGTACTTTAATTTAGCTGGTCATTTTAAGGACTGGATTTCTTTGATGTATACCAATCCAATCTCTTCTCACAACAATGTTAGTCATCAAGGGCTATGCATCAAGTATGTTCATTCTTCCAATACTATTTGTGTTTTCATTAGAACCCATGCCTATTACTGACTGCCGTCTCCCAAAGCAGTTACTTTATTCCCAACTCAAGGATGGAAAGCGGAATATCGGTGGTCAGTAGAAGAGGTTTAAAGATGTTCTTAAGGCTAATCTAAAAAAATGCAATATAAACATCGAGAACTGGGAAGCTCTGGCCCATGAACGATCTAAATGGAGGTTGGCCTTTCACAAAGGTTCTATGGACTTTGAAGAAGCCCGAGTGCAAGGTGAAAGTGAGAAATGTGCTAAGCGAAAAGCATGTCAAACAAATCCTTTACAGCACCATCTTCCATCTGGTAACCTGTGTCCTCACTGTGGGAAGTTTGTGGATCTAGAATTGGCCTCCACAGTCACTTACGGACCCATCGCTAGAGTCTACACATTTATTTATTTTTTTACAATTTCCTCTTTTTATAATTTTCTTTTTGTAATTTTATCCTGGAAGACAATCTTACCCGGTCACGAGTGATCGCCTACACTAGGAATAATGATAAGATTCATAGGGTCAGGGTAGGAGCAACACTGCTTGAAATCTTTATAAATGCAGACAACATTGTATTAACAGTAACATCCTGAATAATCTTTCATTGTACTGTTGCAGGGCCTAAATTCATGTAATAAAGTCTCCTAATGTAAAGTAAAACCTAAGAAATGTGAATGGTTCAGTCTCAATATTTCTATAGATCTGAAAAATAATCTAGTTTTTTTATTTAAAAAAACCTGTATACCCTGGGAAAATAAATTCTGCAAGGTATAAACTGATTGGCTTTGTATAACAACAACAACAACAACAACAACAACCAATGAAGAGAAGAACTTTGTATATCACTCTACACTAAATCTTTCCTGGCTTTCAAGAATAGCAGCTCACAGACATGCACAGCAATTCTATGCATATTTACTGAGAAGTAAGTCCCACTGTAATCAATGGGGCTTACTCACAGGGAAATGTGCATAAGATTGTATCCTGAATCTGTATGTATCTAGGGATGGACTAATATCTAGGGATGGACAAATTTCATTTGTCTGTTTTGCTTTGTATGGTGTTTGCACTTTTTCAAGTGCAAGTTTGTTCTATCCTGTTCACACATCAGTTTTTGAATGTTTTTTTTTAAAGTCTGCACAAACAAAATTGTATGCATTTTTGTATGCATTAAAATTTGTATGTTTGCCCCTTCCAGCTTACTACATTGCCCCCTTTGGCTTACTACATCAACAAGTGAAGGTATGCCTGGCTGGGTCCAGGAGGTTGTAGAATCATAGAATCATAGAAAAGTAGAGTTGGAAGGGGCCTACAAGGTCATCGAGTCCAACCCCCTGCTCAATGCAGGAATCTAGGTCAAAGCATCTCTGACAGGTCTGTCCAGCTGCACCTTGAATGCCTCCAGAGTGGGAGAGCCCACGACCTCCCTAGGTAGTTGATTCCATTGTCTTATTGCTCTGACAGTCAGGAATTTTTCCTGATGTTTAGGTGGAATCTAGGTTCCTGTAACTTGAGCCCATTATTCCGTGTCCTGCAAACTGGGATGAACGAGAAGAGATCTTTGCCCTCCTCTGTGTGACATCCCTTCAAATACTGGAAGAGTGCGATCATATCTCCCCTCAGTCTCCTCTTCTGAAGGCTAAACATGCCCAGTTCTTTCAGTCTCTCCTCATAGGGCCTTGTTTCCAGTCCCTTTATCATCCTTGTTGCCCTCCTCTGAACCCTCTCCAGTTTGTCTATGTCCTTCTTAAAGTGAGGTGCCCAGAACTGGACGCAGTACTCAAGATGAGGCCTAGCCAGTGCCGAGTAAAGGGGAATTATCACTTCCCGCGATTTGGAAGCTATACTTCTATTAATACAGCCCAAAATTGCATTTGCCTTCTTTGCAGCCACATCGCATTGTAAATTCCCTTTTGAGTGAGGGGGCAATGCTGAACTCTTTAAAAGACACGGTGATCAGGCTGTTCCTGAAGAAATCTAACCTGGACCAAGAAGTTGAGAATAAATATAGGGGGGTTGCCAGCATCCCATTCCTCATCGAAGTGTTTGAACAAGTGGTTGCTGACCAACTCTAGACACTCTTGGATAAAACTGTATAGGGAGGAGGAATTGCAGCAGCAGGAGGGTGGGCATCCAAGCGAGTGGAGGCAGAAAGGAGAGCAAGGCAGTGTGTATGGGGGGAGCTGAGCAAGGGATAGGATATGGGGGGGGGGGAAGTCCATGAATGGATGGAGGAAAGAGAGAGAGAGAAAGGAAAAGAGAGGAAGAGGGATACATAAGAAAAGAGATATAGAATGGCAGACTAAGCAGGGAGTGAGAAAGAAAGAACCAAAACTGGAGTGACTAGTAAGGGAAAGGAAGATTCCTTCTTCATTCATTACATTTCTGTACTGCCCAATAGTGTCCTCTCTCACTGCAAAGCTAAGATTAGAAGACTAAAACTCAAACTGAGGCATAGCAGAATGAGAGGTAGATACTTGGGTTTTGCACTAGGGTGTGAGTTGCTATTGTATTCCTGCCCTGCTGTATTAGTGGATTCTCTAACCAAAATCTCTTCTATCTCTCTTTCCTTCTCCAACCCCTCTTCTCCTGAACAACCCTGCAGCATGCCTCTTTTGAAATCAATACCTTTTGACTTTCCAGGTATCTGCAGGTGCAGCAAAAGAAGGTCTTGGTCAACGGGGAGAGATTTATTCTCTGCTTTCCATGTCCTGAGCTGTGTGCAACATTTCTTGTTCCGCAGGCAGCAGTGGCACACTCCAGCAGGCTGATTTATGTGTCACCCCAGTGCATGTGTGTGCATACTTCTCGCAAACACATGGAACAACTTTTCTCTCCTTATAGTGTATACTTGGGGAATCCTTGCGGTAATATCTGAAGTTGGCATTTCTAACAGCTTCAAAGGGGAAATCCTCCCTCTGTTCATCCATGCTCTCTCACACTGCCCACACTAACAAGGCACAGCACCTAACCCCCCCCCCCGCATGTGAGCTCACCCCCCGCCTCCTCTAGCACCCCTTCTCCCCACTTTGCATTCCCCTCTCTTTCCAGCTGCAGCCTCATGAAAGCTCAACTGCAATCCCGCATCCCAAAATGGCTGCTAAAGCAAATCGGGAACCTGTGATCCGTGTTGCGATGGATGCGCAAACACATCATCGTGACAATTCGGGGGAATGTCCCATGGGATGCGATATGATTTTGGATCCAGATTCTATGAATCCGTTCCCTATCCTCCAAGCTGCCTGTGGAGGGGAAGGGGAACAAAGCAGCTACTTCGGGACACTCTCCCCTCAGGGGACCACGGCCATTCTCCATGCTAGATGCAGCTCATGATTTCTGTGGCTTTGGGCAGAAAATGCGATGTCGGGCTCGCTGCTGCTGTGACAGAACAACTCACTCCCAGCAGATGTGTGGTGTGCAGGTGGACTCTGCCTCATGAAGCGGCAGTTTGGATTTCAATGCTGGATGTGGAATCTTGGGATGATGCCAGATTTCGAGCAACCATCCGCATGTCCAGAACCACCTCTGATACCATCATGTCCAAGACTGCACCTGTTATACAGCGTTCCGACACAAATATGGGGAAGACAATTCCACCAAATAAAAGGCTGGCAATCACTAATACTCTGGAAGACAGAAACAAAATTCAAAGCGCTCTCGATAGGCTGGAGCGCTGGGCCGAAAACAACAGAATGAAATTTAATAGGGATAAATGCCAAGTGCTGTACCTAGGGAAAGGAAACCAAATGCACAGTTACAGAATGGGGGACACTTGGCTCAACAATACTACAAGTGAGAAGGATCTTGGAATTGTGGTAGATCACAAACTGAATATGAGCCAGCAATGCGATGTGGCTGCAAAGAAGGCAAATGCTATTTTGGGCTGCATTAATAGAAGTATAGCTTCCAAATCACATGAAGTGATAATTCCCCTTTACTCAGCACTGGTTAGGCCTCATCACAGGGTTGTTGTGAGGATAAAATGGAGAGGAGGAGGAGGAGGAGGAGGATTATGTAAGCCGCCTTGGGTTCCTTGCAGGAAAAAAGGTGGGGTATAAATAAAATAAATAAATCTTGAATCCTGTGTCCAGTTCTGGGCACCACACTTTAAGAAGGATGTAGACAAACTGGAGAGGGTTCAGAGGAGGGCAACAAAGATGATAAAGGGACTGGAAACAAGGCCGTATGAGGAGAGACTGAAAGAACTGGGCATGTTTAGCCTTCAGAAGAGGAGACTGAGGGGAGATAGGATCACACTCTTCCAGTACTTAAAGGGTTGTCACAAAGAGGAGGGCCAGATTATCCCACTTTGCATGACATGGAATAATGGGCTCAAGTTACAGGAACCCAGATTCCACCTAAACATCAGGAAAATTTTCCTGACTGTTAGAGCAATAAGACAATGGAACCAACTAGCTAGGGAGGTGGTGTGCTCTCCTCTCCCACTCTGGAGGCATTCAAGGTGCAGCTGGACAGCCATCTGTCAGGAATGCTTTGACTTGGATTCCTGCATTGAGCAGGGGGTTGGATTCAATGGCCTTGTAGGCCCCTTCCAACTCTACTTTTCTATGATTTTATCATTGGATACTTGCCCCTAACTACCATCTTTGGAGTGGGCAAGTCAACGGCCTGTGAAATCTTCCAAGAGACAGTGTGTGTAATCAACGAACTCTACCTTTCAGACGTCATAAAGGTGGGTGATGATTGAAAAAACATTCAGGGGTTCTGGAAAATGGGGTTCCCTCAGGTGACGTGGCCCCTGGATTCTACACACATGCAGATTTTGCCCTCCCCCCAGGAAGAGGGGAGGAGTTTTACAAAAGAAAATGCTACTATAGCATGATGATTCAGGCACTGGTGGACTCTAAGGGGAGATTTCTGGACATTTATGCTGGTGTAAGTGGGAGATCCCATGACACAGCCATCTTCTGGAATCCTTCTTTGGCCGACAAGCTAAACAAAGGAGTCTTCTTCAAAGTCCCCCCCCCCCTTTGTAAACGGCAAGCCAATAAAGTCACTCATGCTTGGTTTTACTGAAAACAATGCAAATCAAAATATAGTTACGCGTGTGCACCCCACTTCCAAACATTGAGAAGTCTCAGGGTCTTCAGCACTTACTCAGGGTTCAGTTTCCTTAGAAGGAGGTTACTGGAGTTTCTGTGATATAAGGTTTATTTAAACATATATACACTCTGAGCATAATATGAGGGTTCACAGCATTAATGCTCCAACAGACTCTTGTTCCCCTTCAGGTGTGCAGGAGAACCCATAGTGCCATAGGATTTCCTGCAGTGAGCAAAGCCATCGCTCTGCCTCCTTTTCAGATCCAGTTCCAGCACAGTCTGACTCCCTTGTCTAGTGGAGGAAGAGAGATGAGCCATCTCCACCCTGCAGCCTTCTTGGGCCATCCCAGCTCCCACTGAAACACGTCATCTGAATGCTACCAGCTATCAACAGTCCTTTAAGAGATATTGCCTCAAGGCACCCACACAGAAACTCTACTGACAGAAATCTTAGAGTCAAGGATGACATACCGTACTTGGAAGGGAATCTTAGGCAAAGGCTGTAAAGGGTTCCTGAAAGATCAATCAGACCAACCCCCAACTCAGAACACTATGCATAGATATAAATGCCATACCCATAGAATACTGAAGCATGGTGAAGTGAAAGACTGGATTCATGTTTTTCTTCCCAATCCTATAAGCTGTTGTGCTGATACTATTGCCACGATAGAAACAAAGAAACAAACGGACAGAGATTTAAAACCTGATGCAAAGGCATACTTGGTCCCATCACACTCATGAGTAATGTGAACAGGCACTTATAGTATTTGAACTCAGGACCACCCAATAAAATTGTTTGGCATTGGATTAAGCACAGACCAAAGGAAAAACTTCTTCACACAACATATGATTAATCTTTAGAATTGGTTACCACAAACTGTGGTGATGTGGCCACAAGCTTAGGATAATTCATAGAGGGTAGGACTATCAACAGCTATCATTAGTTAAATGGAATCCCCATGTATAGATACAGTATATCTGAGTACCGGAAGCCAAGGATGAACTGCACAGGATGCCCATCCGCTGCTATGAGTTTCCTGTGGACATGTGGCTGGCCTTTATTGGGGACAGAATGTTGGGTTATTAGATGGACCTTTAATGTGCCTCAACTGTCAAATAAGATATGGTAACCTTTTTCTAGTATTGCTGTTTACACTATAAATAGTCTTTTAGTATTTCTGCCTATGCTTCCTAGTGTTAATAGGTCAACATTCCCACTCTGGTCTTTCAGAGCAGCTCTATACATCACGTTAAGACTACCGGTAATCTAAAAAAATGCAATATAAACATCGAAAACTGGGAAGCTCTGGCCCATGAACGATCTAAATGGAGGTTCCATGGACTTTGAAGAAGCCTGAGTGCAAGGTGAAAGGGAGACACGTGCTAAGCGAAAAGCACGTCAAACAAATCCTTTACAGGACCATCTTCCATCTGATAACCTGTGTCCTCACTGTGGAAAGCTGTGTGGATCTAGAATTGGCCTCCACAGTCACTTACGGACCCATCGCTAGAGTCTACACAATTTTTTAGAATGTTCTTTTAGCAATTTTCTTTTTGTAATTTTATCCTGGAAGACAATCTTACTCGGTCACGAGTAATTGCCTACTACTACTATACATCACGTTACTACATCCCTAAGCTGTATTTTTACATTGATTTCCAAGGCCAGACAATAAGAGCAGCTGCAGCAATACTCAGCTGTAGTCTTCTTAATAAGCAGAACTATGGTTAACATAAATTCATGAACCTCTGTTTAGATGTTCCAATAAACTGTGCTGCTCACCATGTATCCAGCCATCAATGCAGTATAGCTGGAGAACCCCTCAGGTGCTGAAAGGCAAAGCTACAAGCGTTTAACATGAACAATACGGGATGTTCCTCTCTCTTTTCCTTTGTAAAGATCAGATTGTTCTCATTCAGCTAGCCAAAAGAAAAGAGGGAGGCGATTCCATTCCTCTAATCTTCTACAACAAAAATAGTTTAGGCTCCCTGTTGTTGCTGCTGGCACTGCTCTACCTCAGGGGCCATATTAGCAGTAGTACAGTAGCCTTTTGCAGTATGCCCGTCATCACTGCAATTGTCCAAAGTGTTGTGAGCAATACTGTAATTCTCCCAGTGCAACCAACCTCATGACAAATCATCAGGAAACACTGTAAAATCATTTCAAATTAACTGTAACCAGCTTAGCACTAACATTCACTGCAAATACATCTCTTGCTTACAAGGCTACCAGGGGTTCTGGCACACAGGGAGCTTCCATTATTCTGTCAGTGTGAGCTCCATCTGGTAATCCCTTTGGTTTAACAAATACATTTGGAAATCCTCAAAGCTGCCTCTCTTAGATTTATAGTTTAAACAGCATCAGAAGACAACATACTGGAAAAAATGAAAGTACAAATTCTCCACACTGATCATGTATGTGAGGTCTCCCAGTATAGATGGTTCTGGTTCAAGCTATTACAGTGCCCAAGGATTAGGCAATCCTTCCTCTTCCCCCACCCCAATCCCATGCCTGGTCTTCCATGCTTCATCATCTGGGGTGAGGGAGGGTAGAATTAGAATGGCTTCACACCATGATAGGGTGCAAATGTTCACATCAAGATGGACTGATCAATACTTGTCACGTGCATCAGTGATTATGTAGGAACTTAAGAGCCCTGCTGGATCATCAGAGCAAAGATTGAAGACGAGCATTCTGTTTGCACAGTGGCCAACCAGATGCCCCTGGGAAGCCCACACAAGCAGCACACAAGTGCAATAGCACCCTCGCACTCATGTTCCCCAGCAAGTGGCATACAGAGGCACACTGCCTATGATAGTGGAGGTCATATACTAGTAGCCTTGGATAGCATAATTCCCCATGAAGTTATCTAGTCCCCTTTTAAAGCTGTCCATGTTAGCGGGCATCACAACATCTTGTTGTACAGAATTCCATAGTTTAAATATGCATCATGCAAAGAAGGGGGAGAGGGGCTGTAGCACAGTGGCAGAGCACCTGCGTTACATTTAGAAGGTCCCAGGTTCAATCCCCTGCATCTCCAGGTAGGGCTAAAAAACCTCCTGCCTGAAAGAGCTGCTGCCAGTCAGTGTTGATGATAATGGGCTAGATGGACGAATGGTCTGACCCAGCAGAAGGCCCATGTTCCTTTTGTTTATTTGAATCTCCCACCATCCAGCTATAGTATTAAGAGAGAGGCAGAAAAAAGTCTCCTTATCCACTTTCCTCACACCATGCATAGTTTTATACACCTCTATCACTTCTCACCTAACTCACATCTTTTCTAAGCTAAACAATCCCAGATGTTGTAACCTTTCTTCATAGGGGAGTTGCTCCAGCCCCTTGATCGTTTTGGTTGCCCTTTTTTGCACCTTCTCCTGCTCTGCAATATGCTCTTTGAGGTGTGGTGACCAGAACTGTACATAATATTCCAAGGGTGGCCACACAATAGATTTCTGTAAAGGTATAACGATCCCCAAAACGGAATGTTGCTTTTTCTCAGCAGCTGCACATGGGGCAACATTTTCAAGCGATCGATCACAACCCCAAGATTTCTTTCCTGGTCAGTCACTGGGGCTGCTCACATGACACAAAAGCCCACTGTGGGTTATGTAACCCATGGTGAGACTGTGGCACACATGGTCACCATTTTGGATATGCAGTCTGGTGCTTGCAGGCACCACAGCTTGTCCGAACCCAGTCACTGCTAGCTCAGACCCTATCAGCATATATACGAAATTAGAATTATTTTATCCCAACGTGCATCCCTTTACACTTGCTCACACTGATCTACATTCTCCATTTTAATGACAATTCCCCCAGTTCAGAGAGATCCTTTTGGAGCTCTTTGCTAGCTATCCCTTTTTGTTTCAAGTGCCATAAATCATCTGCCATCATCAGTAAACCCGGACATCTCACTAACTCCAGATCAATTATGAACAAGTTAAAAGTCACTGGTCCCACCCAATACAGATCTTTGGGGGACCCCACTCTTTGCATCCTCTATCTCAGTGTTCTCCAACCTTGGGTCCCTAAAACTCCCAGCATGCCCCAGCCAGCATAGCTGGCTGGGGCATGCTGGGAGTTGTAGGCCAAAAACATCTGGGGACCCAAGGTTGGAGAACACTGCTCTATCTATATATCTAAAACAGGGTAGGCAACTTTTTTTTTTGGACCATGGTAACATTTGGAAACTTGAGAAACTATCCTGGGCACCACCACAAAATGGCTGTCATGGGAGGTGTGGCAAAGGACAAGTAACCTTCCCCAAATACTGAGTACAAGGCAGAGGAGGGGGCTCAGCCCCACACACTAAATATCTCCTTTGAACCCACAGTTTTCATCACCAACAAAAACCTATTTCACAGCAATCCCAGCTGCTGGTAAGAAAATGTACTTTTAAAAATATATATTTATTTTAAGTGGAAGGGGTAAAATATTTTGGTGGGCACCAAGACAGGTATCCAAGGATGCATTTGTGCCTATGGGCACCATGTTGCCTACTACTCTTGATCTAAAATTATTTCCAGGCTGCCTTTAAGGGTGGATCCTCACCCATTGTGAGAACTGTCCGTTTATTCCAATTTTCTGTTTCCTGTTCTTTAACCAGTAACTGATCCATAAGAGGACCTCTCCTCTTATCCCATGAATGCTATGCTTGCTCAAGAGTCTTCTGTGAGGGATTATGTCAAAAATATTTTGCGATTCCAAGTAAACAATGTCTATCAGATTACCCCTATGCACAAGCTTGTTGAAACTCTCAAATAACTGTCAAAGATTAGTAAAACGGGACTTACCTTTGCAGAAACCATGTTCACTCTTCTTCAGCAGGACTTTTCCTTCTATATGCTTTATCATTTTATTTTAATAATGATTTCCACCAATTACCTGGAAGAGATACTAATCAGCCTGTAATTTCCATGATAAAGGTCCCTTTAAATTTTGAAGATTTTTAAATTGACATTGCATTG
Source organism: Shinisaurus crocodilurus (assembly GCA_021292165.1). Lineage (NCBI taxonomy): Eukaryota > Metazoa > Chordata > Lepidosauria > Squamata > Shinisauridae > Shinisaurus > Shinisaurus crocodilurus. The sequence goes on along the minus strand of CM037876.1, from coordinate 116,876,169 downwards.
GTCACCTCTGGTACAGAGGCCAAACTCAAAGATAAGTTGCATATAATTTTGACCAGAGGAAAAGTGGACTAGTCAGGAGCATGCAATGCTGCAACACATGTTGTCTGGTTACACAAGAGGACGTGACATAAGTCCTATTCTGGCATTCCAGTCCCACACACAACTAGAATCACATGAGTGAGAGCAAGGAGGAGCACCCCAGCTGCCCCACTTCTGTCCTGCTGCTGTCCTTGTTGCCATCCCTGACACCCCCTCCATGGGTTGGATGGTGAAGGTTTAAAGCAAAGAGCATCCTCTACTTATGTGAGTGGGAAATCACTAATTAGGACCACCCCTTTAAACTAATTGTAATAGCCCCAAGGGTTTGCTTTGAAGATTGGGCAAGTGGCACTCTGAGAGGGGGCTGTTTAATCCTTTCTTATGGTGCCTTTTCCTGATCTAAATCCCCACCCCTCCTGAAGCTTTTAGCTACCCCAACACACACACACACACACACACACCGCTCCACACTCCACCACAGAAAAAAGACAGGAACAGCAGCAATAGAAGCCCAGCTGAGAAGTGCTTTTGTCTTTGAGTTCCCATCACTGAAACAGAACATGCTCACCCTCAGGGATGCTGATGGTAGCCATGTCTGAGAAATCAGCAATGGACTCAAATGAGTTCAGTTTCTAAGAATCCAACCCATGGCTTCCCCAACAGAGTTGTGGATTCCTGAGCTGCATGGATTCCATGGTCTTGCAGACTGGTTTTTAAAATTTCCATATTTTTTTTGGTGCAAATTTAGTCATAGAAAACTACAAAAAATAAAAATCACTGATGAAAAGTGCGCATTTCCTCATAGGCTAAAGCGTGAAAATACACATTTTGGGGGGATTTACATATTTTGGGGGGAATTTGAGCATTTTTGGGAATTTGTGAATTTGCTTACAAATGGATTTGCACAAAATCCGATTCCATCAATGAGCAGACAACAGATTGAAAGCCGCCTGACAATTGGCGAAACATAGGTGGGATGGATTTTACAATGTCCATGCAGCCCATGATGATGATGATGATGATGATGATGATGGAATAGCTGTTATAATATGCTCTGGCAAGCTTCAGCCAGTGGGCATTTATTGTCTGGTGTAGAGCATAGTACAACCTTTGGGAAATGTGACATTTCACTTCCCTTTGAATGCATTTTTGGTCTGAAACCATTATATTTTACCACTGTATTTCAACATTTTTCATAAAGAAAGATGAACCCCTGCCATAAGGATCTAGGTAGGCTTCTCCTTACTTTTAAAACTGGCTAACCTGCCTTTTTCCTGTCAATTTATTTTTTCTCTCCCTTGTTTTCTTTTGCTTGTGGTAGGATTCTGTGGCAAGGCAGAACTCAATGTTTGTTTCGCAATGACCAATCACTTCTTGGCAAATCATCTTGCCTTTGGCAGTGCAACAGTTGTGAGACCATATACCAGTCATGTGGCTGTCTGCCTTGCCTTAGCTTTAATGTTTCCACTGCATTAATCAAAGAATCCAGTGATTCTCTTACTGAGAAGCTGGGACACATATTCTGTAGTTTATATTTCTGCTGGCATCACCCTAGCAACTTGTTTAATATGCCCAATATATCTTTTGTTCTGGTTGCATGGGCAAGAGTCTGATGGCAGCTAGAAGCACAAGGATCTTCACAGTAGCATGCTAGGCTACCCATGTTTATGATAACTGAAGTGCATGACGTGTAGGTCCTCCACCTAAGTTGCCCTCTTGCAATATGCAAAGCTAGGGAACTCTGGATAAATGCAAATGCCTTCATGACCACCACATGACCATCCTAGTCAAGCAATCCACAAGGGTACCTTTAAATGAACCAGTCTAAATCCTTAGTGGGAACACTGGTCTGAGGATATGTGATGCTAAATATACCACTTCAACATGTGAATCTTTTTACAAGTGTCAAAAGGTGCCAATGGGAACTTTTCCCCTATGCCAAATAGCAGGGATGTATGAGAAATTAATTTCAGTTAATTTTTGATCAAGGTTTTACCCTTGACTGAACATGGTCTTGGACGCAATCTGTGTGCATTTCTGGGCTTGCAATGTGATTCATGGACAAAAAAAATAGGTGTTCAACAGCATGGGCACATATATACATACATACATTCATTCATTCAATTTAAAAAAATATTTTTATTAGTTTTTAAAATGTGAAATACACCAAAACAAAGAAACTCCATAGAAAGAGTGGAGGAAAATGAAGGAAAGGAAGGGGGGGGGGGGAATAGAAATTTCTTACAGTGATTTAAATGGATCCATTACTGTAAATATGTATGAAATATATATCCATAAGTTTCAAAAAGTATATAGTAATATAATTATCAATAAAAATAGTTATGCATAAACATCAGAAAAAGCAGGCCAAATGTCCAAGTATTTATCCATCCACAGGTGGCGTCTAAAATACCACCCGCTCAAATGTTGAAAGCGTTATTAGGTCCTCAATCCATTATGTTACAAGAGGTGAGCGTTTATAGAATCATGGAAAAGTAGAGTTGGAAGGGGCCTACAAGGCCATTGAGTCCAACCCCCTGTTCAATGCAGGAATCCAGGTCAAAGCATCCCTGACAGATGGCTGTCCAGCTGCACCTTGAATGCCTCCAGAGTGGGAGAGCCCACCACCTCCCTAGGTAGTGGGTTCCATTGTCTTATTGCTCTAACAGTCAGGAAATTATTCCTGATGTTCAGGTGGAATCTGGGTTCCTGTAACTTGAACCCATTATTCCGTGTCCTGCAAACTGGGATGATAAAGAAGAGATCCTTGCCCTCCTCTGTGTGACAACCCTTCAAGTACTGGAAGAGTGCGATCATATCTCCCCTCAGTCTCCTCTTCTGAAGGCTAAACATGCCCAGTTCTTTCAGTCTCTCCTCATAGGGCCTTGTTTCCAGTCCCTTTATCGTCCTTGTTGCCCTCCTCTGAACCCTCTCCAGTTTGTCTACGTCCTTCTTAAAGTGTGGTGCCCAGAACTGGATGCAGTACTCAAGAAGAGGCCTAACCAGTGCCGAGTAAAGGGGAATTATCACTTCACGCGATTTGGAAGCTATACTTCTATTAATGCAGCCCCAAATAGCATTTACCTTCTTTGCAGCCACATCACATTGCTGGCTCATATCAATCAATTTTTATTATACGGTCACGGACCCAACAAAAACATCATTAAATGGATAAAAACACAATCATTAAATCATTATACAACAACAAATATTATTAAAACATACACCAGTTTAAAACATCTTAAGATAACCGAAAACAAGATCCTGCTATAGAAGTTACATTTATGATGGAAGAATTGCTTTATGAGTCCTTAGTACAGCAAAAAGAAACTTAGCCACTGCCTCCACTTAGCCACTGAGCAGAAACTTGCTGGCTCATATTCAGTTTGTGATCTACCACTATTCCAAAATCCTTCTCACTTGTAGTATTGTTGAGCCAAGTGTCTCCCACTCGGTAACTATGCAGTTGGTTTCCTTTCGCTAGGTGCAGCACTTGGCATTTATCCCTATTAAATTTCATTCTGTTGTTTTCGGCCCAGCGCTCCAGCCTATCGAGATCGCTTTTGAATTTTGTTTCTGTCTTCCAGAGTATTAGCTGTTCCACCCAACTTTGTGTCATCTGCAAATTTGATAAGCATTCCCTGCACCTCCTCATCCAAGTCATTAATAAAAATGTTGAAGAGCACTGGGCCCAGGACTGAGCCCTGTGGTACCCCGCTCGTTTCCTCTCCCTAGTTTGAGAAGGAACCATTGATAAGCACTCTTTGAGTCCGATTCTGTAGCCAATTGTGGATCCACCTAATAGTTGTTCCATCTAGCCCACTTTTAGCTAGCTTGCTAACCAGGATATCATGAGGCACTTTGTTGAAAGCTTTGCTGAAGTCCAGATTTTTTATGTCCACAACATTCCCACAGTCCACAAGGGAGGTTACCCGATCAAAAAATGAGATCAGATTAGTCTGGCAGGATTTGTTCTTGACAAATCCATGCTGGTTTCTAGTAATCACTGCATTGTTTTCAAGGTGCTTGCGGACGGACTTCTTTATACTCTGCTCCAAAATTTTCCCAGGGATTGATGTCAGACTTCTTCTTGCCCTCCTCCAGTCATCTGGCACTTCACCCATCCTCCATGATTTCTCAAAGATAATAGACAGTGGTTCTGAGAGTTCTTCTGCCAGTTCCTTTATTACTCTAGGATGCAGTTCGTCAGGCCCTGGAGATTTGAACTCGTTCAAAGTAATCAGGTGCTCCTTGACCATTTGCCTATCAATCTCAAGCTGCAATCCTGCCCCTTCAGTCTGCACTTCAGGTTTGCCAGGGGGGTCATGAACTCTCTTTTGGGAGAAGATTGAGCCGAAGTAGGAACTGAACACTTCTGCCTTTTCTTTGTCTTCTGTTATCAATTTGCCATCCTCATTGCGTAGTTGAACCACCATTTCTTTCCTCTGTCTTTTACTATGCATGTATCTGAAGAAAGCTTTCTTGTTGTTTTTAGTATCCCTCGCTAGCCTCAGCTCATTCTCAGCTTTAGGCTTCCTGACACTATTTCTGCAGTTCTGTGCTACCTGCCTGTACTCTTCCCATGTAGCCTGGCCTTCCTTCCACATCCTATATGTGTCCTTTTTCATTTTCAAGTCATCTCTGAGTTTAGTTCTGTTGCCCTCTGCCTTTTTTACTTGTGGGTTTACTTTTTTACTTCCAGTGTACTGGAAGAAGCAAAGACTACTAGCATTGAAAAAATGATCCTTCAACGCCAACTTCAGTGGACCGGTCATGTTGTTCGAATGCCTGACTGTCCGTCTCCCAAAGCAGTTACTTTACTCCCAACTCAAGGATGGAAAGCGGAATATCGGTGGTCAATATAAGAGGTTTAAAGATGTTCATAAGGCAAATCTAAAAAAAATGCAATATAAACATCGAAAACTGGGAAGCTCTGGCCCATGAACGATCTAAATGGAGGTTGGCCTTTCACAAAGGTTCCATGGACTTTGAAGAAGCCCGAGTGCAAGGTGAAAGGGAGAAACGTGCTAGGCGAAAAGCACGTCAAATGAATCCTTTACAGGACCATCTTCTATCTGGTAACCTGTGTCCTCACTGTGGGAAGCTGTGTGGATCTAGAATTGGCCTCCACAGTCACTTACGGACCCATCGCTAGAGTCTACACAGTCTTCTTTAGAATTTCCTCCTTTTATCCCGGAAGACAATCTTACTCGGTCACGAGTGATCGCCTGATGATGATTGTTTGCAATTGTGCCTTTAAAATTTGGCTACACTCAGCTTTTGCTTCCTTTAGAATCAAGAACTCAAGTATAACATGGTCACTTTCCCCCAGAGTTCCCGAAACTGCCACTTTATCCACTAAGTCGTCTCTGTTGGTTAGAATCAGGTCAAGATAGCTGATCCTCTAGTTCCTTTCCAGTCTTGTAAAATCAGTCTTTTAGCTGTCAAGAGGGCACGGAAAATCCACATGCATTGTCCTTGTGATAAATTCCATACAGCAGGTATATAATTTAAACAAACGTCTGCATCAGTAAATATTAAGGAGCATTCTAATACTAGATTTATCCATACTATAACCTCAACCCCAAAAGAAGCAAACACTGGGCATTGCCAAAACATATGGGTAAACAAAGCATTCACAGTCATCATCATCATCAGGCGATCACTCATGACCGAGTAAGATTGTCTTCCAGGATAAAAGGAGGAAATTCTAAAGAAGATTGTGTAGACTCTAGCGATGGGTCCGTAAGTGACTGTGGAGGCCAATTCTAGATCCACACAGCTTCCCACAGTGAGGACACAGGTTACCAGATGGAAGATGGTCCTGTAAAGGATTCGTTTGACGTGCTTTTCACTTAACACATTTCTCCCTTTCGCCTTGCACTCGGGCTTCTTCAAAGTCCATGGAACCTTTGTGAAAGGCCAACCTCCATTTAGATCGTTCATTACACCTCCAACAGTTAGCTGACTTAGACAAACCCTTATTAAAAAGACGTTGTGGTGTCCAATAAACATGAAACAAACGTTTTTGCTGAATAAGATGTAACCTAAGATCCATAGACCCTTCTGACACAGACGCAAAAACAATGTTCCATTGATTAGGCAAGATATGAACCTCTAATTCCCTATTCCATTCATCTTTAAGACTCTGTGTATCATACTTATTCACTGATAATAAGTATTTATAAACATGAATTGTAGGTCGATATAACTGCTCAGCCTCAATCAATGCATCCAATAGCAAAGGAGGCTCTGAAGCTGAACCAAATCTAGATTCTAACAGATGTTGCAACTTCAAGTATTGCCATTCAGCTGAGGCAGGCATGTTATATTTAGTTCGCAAAGCCAAAAATGACAAAAACTCATCTTTGACACTCACTAATTGATCCAAAGTAAAAATCAACCTGTCTGCCCAAGTCCGCCACAGGAACGTTTTCTTACCAATTTTTAAATCCGGATTACCCCCTAAAGTCAGTTTAACATGAGAAAATGGGTCAAACTGTAATTGGTGAGATATAATACACCACACCTCTCTAACTGCCGTAATTGTAGGAGGCACCCTGTCTGTTTTAGTGTCGCGAGACCCTAATGCCATCCATTTGGAGAGAGGATCCAGACATAAGGATTCCAAAACAGACCAAGGTGGATAATCTAATTTAAGTGGAAAAGACCAGAATTTAGAACTAGTCAACAAATAAGCCCTATGATATGAGGCAATATCTAGAAAGCCAAACCCACCTTCTTTAGTTGCAAGTTGCATCCTTCTCAAAGAGATTCGTGGAGGCGAGGAACCCCAGAAAAAATTGTGAAACAAAGCATTAAGTTTTTGAAAATAATTGCCAGGTATAAATACAGGAATAACAACAATGATATTGATAATACTTAAAATAAGACAGGATATTCTCAGAGGCAGTAGCCTTTGGAACACACGCACGCACAAACACTCAAACCCCACACCAGAGCCACAGGCCACACATACATACACATACACCAACCTCTCCAAAGATCAAAGATCAACTTACCGCTGGAGCTGCTGCGCTTTAAAAAACCCAGGCAAGCAGAAGACCCCCTCCCTTGTGGAGGGGAGGGGTCGCCTTTGATTGGCCAGCTCAGGCACACACCCTGAGCTGAGCCATTGTTTTTTCTGCACATCCGTCCTAAAGACAGACAGTAGCACTGCCTGGCTCCGGGCGCCAGGCTGACTCAAAAGCTGTTCTGCTCCAGGGGAAGGCCCTGGAGCAGCAGGAACGCTCTTAGCATGTGCAGGAGTTCACACATGCTCAGTTGTGAATCTGAAGCTGTAGACCTGCCAGGAGCAGCAGCAGCTGGCCACTGTGATGGCTTGGCAAAGAAGATTTTTTTCTTTTTAAAAGGTTTGGAGCCCTCAGCACCCTATAGCTAGAGCTGCCCCTGACTAGGTGGCACTGTGGTATAGTAGAATTGTGAAAATACACTAGGGTTTCATGCCGCCATTCACGGATATACCAGATTTCCTTGTTAGGAAACACCCTGCTAAAAAGGTTCCAAAGAAAGGGAGAAGCCCTGGAGGATAATGACTCTGTATAAAACACCCGCAAACTACCGTGAGTAAGGAATCACGAGCACACAATAAATGCCTCATGCAGAAAGGCTCTATGAGTAAAGAAACAAATAACAGAGTAATGGATGAGCATGGGTACATTTTAAAAAAGCATACATTTCAAAATGAGTACATTTAAAAATGTGCACAAATACACTTTAATCATGCGAGAAGACTGTGTACATTTGTTCAATACGCACAGAAATATGCCTGGATTTTCACGTGGAAAGAGGAAAAAAAGCTTGCAGTCTGATAGAAACTTGAGTCGAAACAAGCTTCAAGATGGAATTCAGAGAACTTTGTCAAGCTTCAGTATTGCTGATTCGCACATCCCTACAATAGCAGATTCAGGACAGGAGGGTGGTGCTCATCAGGGCTATGGCACTGGAGGAATTGGTTAAATCCTTGGGGGCACAGCAACAACTGCTTATAAGATTCATGCAAGCTGAACTAATGCTGTTAGCATCTCATCTAGTTTGGCCCTAAGATAAAACACACATTCAGGGGAACCATCGACAGTCATTAAGAGATATAAACGTTATTTTGTCAAGTCCTGGATTCACAGTGATCAAGCCAACCAAACCGACAATGCAACATTCCTCCTGAAGAACATTAAATCCCATTGGCGTAGGAGCGTGAAATCTTCATAGAATCATAGAAAAGTAGAGTTGGAAGGGGCCTACAAGGCCATCGAGTCCAACCCCCTGCT